>KZ451944.1:2658095-2741779 GCA_002786265.1 Apostasia shenzhenica | reverse complement strand
GGCGAAATAGATATGTATCGTTATTAGCAGGATTCAAGCAGGCTGGGTAAAATGGAGAAATGCTTCTGGATGTGTTATGCGATAGAAAAAATCCCATCCAAAATTAAGGGTAAATTTTATAAAACGGTAGTAAGAACAGCGATGATATATGGTGCTGAATGCTTGGCCTGCAAAGAAGAAACATACAAATAAAATAAATGTTGCAGAAATGAGGATGTTAAGGTGGATGTGGTGGATATACACGAAAGGATTAGAATGAGAAATGAGTATATCCGAAGAAGTTGGTGTTGCACCAATTGAGGATAAACTTAGAGAAAGTCGGCTTCGATGGTTTTGGACATCTAAATCGCAGGCCAATTGAAGCTCCAGTTAGAAAAATTGAGTTACTGGATTTTGCACATGTACAAAGAGGAAGAGGGAGACCAAGAAGACATGGCAAAAAACTATAAGGAGTGATCTTAGTTACTTAAAGTTAGATAAGAATTTGGTAACTGATAGAGCGCAATGGAAACAAAGGATTCATGTAGCCGACCCCACCTAGTGGGATTAAGGCTTGGTTGTTGTTGTTGTTGTTGTTAATTTATATAAATAGAGCAGCCACCAAATCATTTGAAGACTACTCATTTTTAAGGGGGCGTTCGGTTCAAATTTCAGGATATCTAAATATCAATGCAATTTAGATGTCTATATTATTCTTAACGTTTGATTTAATACCATTATATTAAAGATGGTGATAGAAAAAATTCCAGCATTACCTTCCTTTATTATAATTAGGATGACATCAAGATGTTACCTAATTTTGGGAAACATCTTGATGACATTTTAGAATGACAAGCTGGTAATTTTTTACTGTGTTATTTAAATAAATCATCAAGCTAAACAATCAATTTCACCCAATAGCAGTAAGAGTAATTGCTAATAACTCAAAAGGTTAAAAGAAAGCCATTTGAGTCATAGCTACCTTCACCAAACAGATGATTGAACACCACAATGTCAGTTATCTGAGCTTTTAATAACAAAGAAGACAGTGATTAAATTGAAAAATAAATATCTTAAAATTAAATACCAAATGCTTTCTTCCCAATCGGAAAATTCGAAAAAACGAACCTCATGAACCTAGATTACATTCAGATCAAAACAAACATTCAAAATACAAAACACAAAACACAAAAATTATACATAATTTAATTTAAAAACAAAATTTGCCGTGCAGGACAATCACACAACTTTGAAGGTCACAATGAAAACGAATCAACATCAGATTAAGATCAAAGTAGCGCATCATTTTTTCTTGCATCAAAAATAATTTCGAACGGTAAAAGAAAAGCTAAAATTAGACTGCAAAAGGAAAAGAAATGAATGTTTCATCATTTCTCAAAATTTGACAAAGGAAACCACATGAAATGAAGCTCCCGATCACTTCACGCTTTCAAATCCCCTTGCCAATAAATAAATCTAGCACCTCGTTACCATTCTCGCCTCTTCCTTGCATCCATTCTTGAAGATTGCAAGGGGCTAATCGTGCGTAAAACTCAGAGAACCCAAAAAGGGGGAAAAAAACAGCGAACAGATCAAAATCATAAGGAAAGACACACACATGTAGGTCTAACTCAGGCTAAAAGGAGAAGATGAAGCACAGTATACTCCTTCTGAAGAAAATCAGCGGCGAAGGCGAAGAGGATGAACTTGATCGTCAGATCGCCGGAGGTTCGAATAGTAGGGTTAGGGTTTTGCAAGGATGCTCTGCGTAAATAGTAAGGGGTGAGCCCAATGACTGTATGTGCATTGATTTAATCTATTTAATTAATTAAACATAAAAAAAATTAAATTAAAAATATTTAAAACTAAATATATTAATTAAGATTGTAATTTGAAAATTAAACCAATTTTATTTGATTAATCCATTTTAATTTAATTTAATTTAAAAACTTTTTATTAAATTAAATTTTTTTTTAATTTTAATAAATTACAATACGTTTTCACAAAAATTGAGAACGTGACTAAAACATAAGGGATATTATAACTTCAAAAATAATTAATGGATATGACATTTAATTTTAATAATAATTTCATATCATAATAAGTGATATTTCAGTTAATTTAATCAAATCAATTTTTAAACATAAAAAATCAAATATTTGATATTTCAATTTGAACAATTTAATGTACATCACTTCTCATTTTATTTTAATTATATTCACAGTCAAATTTGATCAAATTAAAAAAAAAACACGAAGTAAACTATTTATTTCAGGTTGAGCAACATTTTTTTTCTAGCTATTATTTTTATTTTTTATATTTTTCATATTTTCTAGCTTGAGAAAATAAACTCATTTATTTTTTTTAAAAGAAAAAATAAAAATCATTATTTTTTTTGAAAGAAAAAAATAAAGTCATTATTGATCAAGTAAGCAGCTCGTAAGCAGTCAGCACCCGCGCGAGTTTGAATTGAGTTTAATAAAACTCATATTCGCTCAGTATCCTTTCATCATTACTCATACTTCCCTCATACTGGCTTCCCGTACTTGCTCCGCCCCTCCTATGCCTGTCAACAGGTCAAACTTAGATCAAATCAAAAACTGGATTGGATCATGGTCGATCCAAATCTGATCCATGACCTACAACAAATTAAATTTTATGATCGAATTTTGAATTGATTTTAGATCAAAATAATTTAATTTTTACTCTATAATCTAAAATATTGAATTAAAATTTATGCAATTCAAATGGTGATAAGCTAAGTAGGGCTTTGTAGGCTTCTATAAGGAGCAAAACTTCATTAGAATACTTTTAATAAATTATAATACTAAAACAATGTGCGAAGTTGTGATTAGGATTTGTGCTCGTCCTGCTCTGCCCCACCCAATATCTATTACTATAAGAGTTTATTTTAAATAAAAATAAGGAAATAATACTCGTTTATTTTTTTTTAATTTTAAAATTATATGTGATGATATTTAATTACCAGCGGGTTGCAAATTAGGGCGAGTATAGTTTAGTCATATCAGAACCTGTCCCGTTTCATAACAGAGCAGGATGGATCTCAGATCGCAAGTATAGTCGTAAAACTCATACTCATTTTATTAGGGGCAAGTCGGAGCAGATTAAACAGCTATGTGTATAAATTGTCCTCCTAGAAAGGGCTCTGTCATCCATCTTCCTACCCGGCTAGAGAGCAAAGCTCATCGAGCCGTTAGACTTCTCGATGCTTCAATCGACTGTTGTTGTCGAAGTCGTAGCATAGCTTAACGGGCCTGCAACATTAAAAAAAAAGCCCATGAAGAATAGCTAATGGGCCCAAATTATGAACAATCTTGCAGTGCCCAAAAAAAAACACAAACTGATATATTTTTTTTATTTGATAAATTGAGAGAATTTTTTTTGAGTCAAATAAATGGTTTTCCTTGGGTGAATATAATTTTAGGTAATTTAATATAAAATGTGAACCTTTAAATATATATATATATAAACTTATATTTTAAATAAGACGCATTAAATACTATATTTAAAATAAGATAGTTTTGCCTTATAGCAAACATAAATAAAAATTCTTCTTTAAATTCGCTTTTTTTTAGAGAAAATTTAAATTCAAATTTTTCTTAATTTTGGCATTTGATAAGCTTATATTTTTCCATTCAAATAAAATAAACAAAAATACGTGAGTTATATCTTTCAATTTTATCCTATAATATTATTCTAGATCCTCGAATTTTGATAAATAGTAATAAATCAATCTTATTTTATGAATTAGTAAATAAAAATTTTAGTTATAACTAAAATTTTATATAATATACATTTTTTATATTTAATTTTTATTAACTTCAATATTAAATAATTATTTTATTTTATATCTAACATAATTATTTTATTACAAATTTTTTTAAATTATTTTTTCTCCGACTAAACTAGATGAAAGTTATATAAATGTAATTAATATTTTTAAATCTGCATAATTTGATCATATTTGAATGATATATTGATATGCATGAAATAATTTTTTTTTTTAATTATTAAATGCTCTCATGATGGCAATAAGAATTATAGTTTTCAAAAGTAGGATATAAGTGAATCAATGATATTTCCTAAACTGGAAAAGGAAAATTAACTCTTGCCACGTGTCTACATTTAATTTTACATGATAAAGTCCTGTCGCTGACTTTTTTTCTACTTTTTTTAATTGCTTTTTGTTCCTCCTTTTAATCCGGCACGTGCACCAATTTAATATTGCAAAATTAAAAGATGTGTAAATTTTATCATAGTTTAACAATTTCCATATTGATATCATTTCGATCCCTAACCTTTTTTTTTTAAATTTATTTATCAATAATATTTATACTAGATGGTGCACATCAATAAATTTTAAGGATATTTACATCATATAAATTTTCATATAATATGCTATATATTCTTTTTGCAAATTTACTTTGTGATAGTTATTTTTTGAAAAAAAAATATATGATGTAATTATAAAAAAATTATATAATATATGTATAAAAAATTTTATATTTTAAAAGATGTGATATGATATATGATTTTAGTTAACTTGAACGATATTAACACATTGCTATTGTGGACAATATTTTCAGCATGTAAATGTTGCATCTAATTAAACTCCATAAAAATATTTTAAAAAAAATCTCCATAAATTATATAATCAATCATATTTATTATGCAAAAAAATAATAATAATAAAATAAAATAAACGTCATTTGCATATATGTCAAAAACAAAATTAAATATTATACTCTTATTCAATATGTCATCCCTTCTTATAATTTAAATTTTATGAAAAATATAACACATAGGTAATATTTAAAATTTTTTTGATATGAAAGTAATTATTTCAAATACAAAAAATTAGTACTTCAAATTTTAAATTAAATTTTTTCAATTTTTGAATTGAATTAATCTTAATTTTAAGACTTATTATCTTATTAAAGTATTTTATTATACATATATTAAATTATTGTTAATAAAAAAAAAATTATAAGCTCATTCGCATGTAGTAAACTCTTCGTATTAGAATTTTATAATATTTAAGTATATAAAATATGTTATATATATTTTTTAAAATTCTAAAAATAAGATATATACATTCATATTAAGTAGTGAATTACAACTCGAATTAACTCTATTTTGAATGAAATTTCAAATAATAAAAAAATCAAACAGATTTTAAATCAAATAAATACGAGTAAGTTATAAGCGAATGTCGAGTTTCAAATTTGAAACAAAAGTTGTCACTGCCATAAAAATTTGAATGACTCAAGCATAATTAAAATGAATTAAATATGCCATCAAAAATAAAATAAAATTTTTGGGAAATGACAAACCTTAATTAGGACTCTGATCTAGGATGGAAGTACCTATTTAATGCATTTTTTTATAGTACCTATTTAATGCTATTATGATAATGTTTACAACAACAAAATAAAATTGTAATTAAATCTAAAATTAATTCTAATCTCATAATTGATCATGTAAGAAGTTAATAAAAACTTTAATTGATTATTATTTTTAATATATTAAATTTTTGGGGACAGAAAGAAGAGAGAAAAGGAGTGATAAAATAAAACTATAAAATATTTTATAACTAAAATTATATAAAATTTATTTTTTATTTTTTCTTTATACATTTATTAATGAAAAACTATTTAATTGGACCGGCATTAATGTTGGAGATTTGATATGACTATATTAACTTACCTTAGATTTCGTACATTAAAAATTTAAAATTATAAACACATATGATATTATACTTTGACTTTAAGTACTTAAGTGTCATTTATTATTTTTTTTACTAAAGAAAACATGAAGTGATTACAAGCTGATGTTTATATTAGTGAATCAGAATCACACTAATTTATTAAATTTAATTCAACTTAGACCTAAAACTGACATTAACAAATCATCCAAATTTTATCGAGTTTGTCACTTCATAATTTTTGTAAATCCCTATGCTTTATATCTATATAGTAAAATCCGACAATTAATCTTCTTAGTTCTAACACAACACACACAAGATATATGTATATATATGTATGTGTATGTATGTGTATGTATGTATGTGTATGTATGTATGTGGATGTATGTATCTATATGTATGTATGTGTATGTATGCATATATATGTATGTATGTATATATGCATGTATATATGTATGTACGTATGTAATGTATATATATGTATGTATCTGTATGTATGTATGTGCATGTATGCATATATATATATATATATATGTATATATGTATGTATATATGTATGTATATATGTATGTATATATATGTATGTATGTAATGTATATATAAGGAGTCAGTTATTCAATGTTGTTTACATGACCGGTCTCAGATTTCACACATTTTTTATTCAAATTAGGGGTCAGTTTTAATTGGACCGAGCTCAATTTTAAATTAAAATTTTTAATTTTGAATTGAATCTGATTCAAGCTTATTTATTTTTTTATTTTGATTTAATTTTTTAAATTAATCAAACTTCATTATAAATTATATTTTTCTAAAAAAAAATCTATTATGCGTATATATCAAAATATAATATTATCTTATCTCTTTTATATAAATTATTATAATATATTTATATAAATGTAATTTTTAATTTATGTTTTAAAATATAAATATGTACATTTATATATATTTATTGAATTGATTTTTTTTTAAAGTGAATTAATTTTAAATCGGAGGAAAATCGAGCTGATTTAAAACTGAGCAAAATTCAAATGCTCTTCTCCTACAAATAGAGCATTCCCCTGCTCGCCACCACCACCACCGCCACCACCACCCATCTTCGTAAAGCAGCATGGAGGGAAATGGAGCAAACCTCTTCTTCCCCCTCTTCTTCCTGCTATCCCTCCTCTTCACAGTCTCAGACTCCCGCCGGGCGCCGGCAATGTTCATCTTCGGCGACTCCCTCATCGACAATGGCAACAACAACTTCATACCCACCATCGCCAGAGCCAACTTCTTGCCCTACGGCATCGACATGGGCTTCCCCACCGGCCGCTTCAGCAACGGCCTCACCGTCACCGACTACGGAGCTCAGCTTCTAGACCTCCCATTCCCCGCCCCTTATTTGAGCTGGCAGTCCCACACGTCAGGGCTTCTCCACGGGGCAAACTTCGCCTCGGCCGCCGCCGGCATTCTAGACTCCACCGGCCGGCATTACGTATTAATGACTGCCATACATCTTCCAAAGCCTATCATCAATGGAGCACGAAGACGTCTTTCTTACTGCTGTTTTCAACTGTTGATTGATTGCAGGGAGCCAGGATTACCTTCAATGGGCAGATTGCATTGTTCAAGAAGGCTGCCACGACCCAGCTTCCTTCACTGATTCCCGGCCCGAAGGACCTCGAGGACTATCTCTCGAGCTCCATTTTCGTCGTAAATATCGGCAGCAATGACTACATCAACAACTACCTTCTTCCAAATCTTTATTCCAGCAGCAGGGACTACACACCTGAGGGCTTCGCTGATCTTCTCATCAGCAATTTTGAGCAGCAATTGACTGTAAGCATCAAATCTGATTGTTCTTCCTGTATATATGCTGCTATCCATATTTCATGCTGGTAGATAACTTAGAATCAAGCCTCCGTCAGTATATATTCATGCTTGGTTAGCTAGTTGTAGCTTTGATTCATTCAAATATCTTATATATATATATGCTGCCATGAAACCCTACCAAGAAGCTGTACCATGATCGAGCTTATTGACTGCATCTGTTCTTCTTGCCCTGTAATGCCTGGGCTGGGCAGCTCTCTCTAAGTACTATGTCCGATGGGCGGAACGCATCATCCATTTGCCTACTAATGACGCAGCGTCTTGCAGAATAGCAGGCCTCGCAACACATAAAAACGTCATTAACGGCATTAAGGTTGGACGGACTGTCTGGTCATGCATGCCTACCAGACGGTCCAATATACTACTGGAAGGGTAAATATTCGTTGAGAAAAGTAGGTATCTACATTATCTCCGGTTGATACTTGATCTTAAGTTACACCTATTTTTCTAAACAGATGCTTACCTGATCCTTCAGAATGCATGCGTGACCAAACGGTTCGAATTTCCACTAGATTGTCTGACCTCTGTCATCTATTGTAGAGATCGGATAGTTCGATCGTCTATTGGTGTCTTAATGCCTTTTAGCTACGCTTGCGTTGCGCGACATCACATCATTGGTGTGTGAACGAATAATTTCACCTCTACAGTAGTCTAAAAGCATAAAGTATTACAATATTTCATGTTATTTTACTATTATGTCATGTTATCTAAATTTCTTAACATCTAGATATCATTTTTTAAGTGATAATTTCATGATTTTTTATAAGATTATCTAAACATAATATCAAACGAAATAATTATTTTCTCTAGATAATCTAACATAAAGATAACATTAAACTAAACTCTCCCCGTCAAAATAATGCATGTTTGTTACATGACAGAAAGATATGATAGCAATAATCTTATATTGAGGTTTTGCATGGGATAAAATGAGTTAGGTGTGCTCACATTAATGTGCAACATAGGTGAAAGATTATGGGTCCTTCAACTAACTCATCAAAACAAAAAAGGTAAATAGCTTATGGGTCCTTATAATTTTTTGTGCATTGCAATTTGGTCCATGTTACTAGATTCTTTCATCTATTTTGCAGTTAAATCAAGATGGCATCTTTATAGTTTATACCACCTTTCTTTGTGTATCCTCCCCTTAGGAATCATTGCTTAAGCAGCCCTGTTTGGCGTGAGGACCAAAACAGGACCAAAATAGTACTAATTAAAAAACAATAATAATAATAATAATAAATAAATATTTTAAATTATTTTACACGAATTCAAATATAAAAAATATTATTTTATTTTATATACTCAACAATTTAAATATCAATTTTATTGCACATTCTAGACCAAAATATTCAAATCGAGTATTTTGATCTAAGATGTGAAATAACATTTATATTTTTATTAAAAATTATTGAGTATGTGAAGTAAAATATTATTTTTTATATTAAAATTTGTGTAGAGTAATTAAAATAATTTATTTATTATTTTTTAAACTAGTACTATTTTAGTCCTGTTTTGGTCCTTGCGCCAAACAGGGCCCACAGTTCTCATCATCTTAATAAATACCAACAACATACAAAAAATTAAATGCCTATGATGGTCCCACTTCAGCCTTTCAATCATGAATATTTGAGCTTCCACCAACATTCCAAGCAAGAGTAGGTTAATCAAAGCATATTTAATGCATTCACAAAATGAAGCCAAACTTTATGCAGAACACTCATCACATTCACTGCAGCACAAGAATCTCAGCTATAACTACATCTTCAGGATTTGCATGTTTCACTTATAGTAGGTTAGTTAATCATCACAATGCTAAAGTTAACTTTACAAATAACATCCTATCCGATCGATTTGACTATGATTTGAATCGATTTCATTTCGAGCATTGATTTCAAGTCACGAGAAAGCCAAGTAAAATTTGAGCAACTATCAAGTTTAACGCATGAGGATGTTAAGGTGGATGTGTGGATATACACGAAAGGATAGAATGAGAAATGAGTATATTTGAAAGAAAGTTGGTGTTGCACCAATTGAGGATAAACTTAGAGAAAATCGGTTTGGATATCTAAATCGTAGGCCGATTGAAGCTCCAGTTAGAAAGAAGAAAAGAGAGACCAAAAAAGACATGACAAGAAACTATAAGGAGTGATCTTAGTTACTTAGACTTAGATAGAAATTTGGTAACTGATACCTAGTAGGATTAAGGCTTAGTTGTTGTTGTTGTTGTATCAAGTTTAAGGCATGAATTTCATCAATCTTTGAGCAATTCATTAACCTGCTAATGAGGAATTGTTATTCAAAAACTGTAGAGCTTGTACGGGCTTGGCGCGAGGAAGATGGTGCTGGTGGGCATTGGCCCCCTCGGCTGCATCCCCAGCCAGCTCTATCAGCGCAATAGCATTGATGGCAGCTGCATCACTGCCGTAAACGATGCCATCTCCTTGTTCAACGAGCGCCTTCCTGGGCTTAGGGCGAAGCTCAACTCCAATCTTCCTGGATCCTTCTTTGTCATAGAGGAGATCTATAACACCTTTATGGACATGATACAGAATCCTGCAAACTACGGTAATGAAGAAAATTTTAATGGTTGCTTACATTTTACATGCATGTCGCTGAGATCGGAGACCCAAAATTTGAATTTGATTCAGTTTGTGTCTTCGTTTTGTGAGAGTTTAGTTGTTCTTTGTGAGAAGTAGCTGCTTTTGATTCACTCTTTTGATTGCCAACTACATTCTGCTTCATTCACTGGTATTAATCGGAGTTATGGCAAGATTTATTTTTTTACTGTGTTCCCTTTCTTTATCTTTTCAAAGTCTTGGGGGAGCTGAACATCCCTTGAATTGAATTGATGACTTTCTATTACTGTTAAACTTCACCACTTACAATGAATCATCTTGTGTGAATCATTGCCTTCGCTTCTCTGCTTCATTTATGGTTAGAGAAGAGGACAATTGTTTTCTCGTTTTGATTGATGAACATACTATACATCATCGTCTAACGTGAGCATTTTCTCGTATAACGAATAGAAAGAGGCTGTTGTTGCCGCTCATCCATGACCGTCTGTAAATGTTATGATTCTTCTATTACATAGATTCAATTCTTTAAGGGATTCTCTTTTCGAAGAATAAACAAATGATCAGTAGCTCCTTGAGCTCGTAGATCTACTCCTAAGGAGTAGCTTCCTCGAAGCCACCCTTTGCAGGCGATCCTCCATCGTGGCATTCCGTCATCAAAATCTTCTATCTTTGATTCTGTTAACGACATTCTCTAATATCCCCAAGAACAACATCCCAAAGGTCAAAGCGGTTATGGTGGAATCCCAAAGGACAAGGCGGTTATGAAATCCCAAAAGTCAAAGGTCATGACAACTGTATAACTCCAAGGGTCAAAACAGCCCAAAACGAACGAATTCCAAGGGACAAGATCGCTTGTATTCCTGAAACAGCCGAACCAGTCCAGGCTATAAAAACCACTCTATAACAGGAGGAAAGGGAGGAAAAAAAAAGAAAGACAAAAAAAAAGAGGGATTCCCGGCTTTCCCTGCTTTCTTCTGTATCTCATTTTCTCATATAGTGGAACCGTTCTTTCAAGCCGCCCAGAGAGTGGCGCCGTGATTTTTCCTCGGATACTCTGGTTTTCCACGTCCAAATCCTTAACTCTTTTTTTGTTCCCCAACAGATTCCAACCTCATTTTCCAGAAACACTTCATCAAAAACTTTATTTGACTAGACAACCTTGTCATGTCTTCATCAACCCTCAATGAATTCCAAGTGTCTTCATGAAAAGATAAGGCTGCTCGAAACACTAACAACGCTAACAACGACGACTTCGAGATCCCAAAAATGGTTTAGGTTTTGAAATGTTCCTTCTCAAATCAAATTGATCCGTTGTTATTTTCTGCAGGATTTGAAGTGAGCAACCAGGCTTGCTGCGGGAATGGGAGGTTTGGTGGGGAGCTGAGCTGCTTGCCACTGCAAAATCCCTGCTTGAGTAGAGATCAACACATCTTCTGGGATTCATTCCATCCCACCCAGGCTGCTAATAAGATTATTGCTGAGAGGTGTTACACTAAAGAAGCTACTGACTGCCATCCCATCAGTGGTTACCAGCTTTCCCAGATTTAGAGATTAGATTTTTTTTTTTTTTTTTAAATGCTCACAAATCCTAGAGTCTAGTAGTAGCTTTATTTTGATGATAATAAAACAAGATTGATTTTGAGAATTTGGGTTCTAGTTGGGCATTGTGGTCTATTAGTTTTTCTTCATGGATTCGGTATTTTCTCGTGTAAATTTCAAGTTAGGGTGAATTTTCTTTGATGCAATCTACGTAACGATGTTATTCAGATGTCAATGTCATCTGTATATTATTGCTTGTTTGGTTCAATTTCATTCTACAAAAACATGATAAATAATATTAATTCTTTTTTGTTATAAAATCATCTTATCTCACATTCCTCTATTATCATATTTAGACATAACATCACTGATGCAGCTTGAGGTTCGCTCACTCAATCTTAATGCTACTAATATTATTAAGAAGCGGATCAACTAGCTGAGTCAGGGGTGATTCTAATACATCTTTTAATACTAAATACACAATTCAATAAACAAAATATTATATTAATAATCATGAAAAATAATCTAATTTTATCATAATAATTCTACATTACTTTCAATAAAATACAATTAATTAAAAAAATAAATACTAATCAAAATCATCTTTTAAGAAGATCACTCTCACACTCATCCCAAGTGTAGTTTGAAGAGTGCCTGAAAAATAAATAGGGGGTGAGTTCTTGCGAACTCGGCTTTTACCGACTTCACATGAAATCAAGCAACATACAATATGTAGTTTAGTACAACTAAGTAAAAACATGTATATCTTCATATCATAATGTTTATCACATGCGTAACAAGAATATTATAATATATCAGCATAGCATATGAAATATAATAATCAATTATCATTCTATATTCTGATGTGGAACTATCATTCTCATACACTTTCTACTTAAAAGCCTGACAGAAGTTTCTGCCACTTTATTATCCTAGAAGTCAGCCAGGAGCCGCTCCTTGCACCAGTGATTCTTCTCCTTTGGGATATCACCTGGAGAACACTCCTCGCCCTCATCGGATCAACTCACCATGGGCAACTTCCTGCCCTCATCAGTTCTAAGTATACAAGCTCAGTCGTACTACATCATCTCACAAAATAATAGTTCATTTTCATGGTAATTATTTATATCAAAATCAATAATAAATATTACTTATGTCAATTCAATATACCCTCTATCAATCACCTTATCAATAAATAAATAATAATAACATTACAAACCAGTTTAATTGGTAGAACAATAATATATCTATCAATTCACCATAACAATAAATAACAATAAATAACAATAACTTATGCTCTGTGTTTATCCAAAGAATAATTGCATTTTGGTCCCCAAAATTTCACTTTCTTATAAATAGGTCTAAAATTATTAAATTTAATTTTTCTCATATAAAACTTAACTCATTTTTAATATATTTTAAATCTTATTTTGAGTTACACAATACTATTAAAATATTTATAATATTATTTAACATGACAATTTTTTTTTCTTTAATATACTTAACACAATATTTTACTAAATTTTTAATTAAAATTTAAAATTAAAAATCTGGATATTACATGTATTTAAAAAGATGATGTTTTTTATATATTATTTTCATAATTAGTTATAATAAATGAATTATAATAAAAAAAACCTTTTGAGGTGAATGGAACGCTTTTTATAAGCTTTATTTTTTTATCTATATATTATGCATATTTTTAATGTTAAAATTTATAAAAATAGAAAATAGGTATTATATAAATAGACAAATATTATTAATGTTGATAGAAAATATCACACCCTCTAAATATTATACAAGAAATGGGAAAATCAAATTGATTTTGAATTAATTTTTTAGAATTTTATAAATCTTTAAATTTTTTTCTAAATTCATCATTTAATGTAAAAAATATTATTTTTTTTAAGATAACAGGTTAGATGTGCACCCATATTATTTAGTATGATCATTTTTTTACTTAATATGGATTTTATTTATTTTCAAAACTGTTTTTAGAAAAATAAATCAAAATTATTTTTTATGATGACTGTTAAAAACCTTCTCTAACACCCCTAGTCGACCAACTCTAGTCGAACAACCCTCCTCGAACAGCCCTCTTTGAACAGCCATAGTCGAATAATTCTTCAAGAATATATCACCAGATCGTACTTTCCGTACTACTATGTCAACTCAGCATTTAAGACAATATGAGGGTCCACTGCCTAATCGTCCATAGCAGAAATAGACTGTACCCATTATGTCCTCTCCTCTCCAAGCTATAAATATGAGAGAGGAGAAACTCTCTCGGGAGGCTGGCCGAGCTGCTTCTCTCTTGTACTCATTCTCTTATTCGGCTTTCATTTAGAAACTTTCAAGCTTTGTAAGAAAATGGATTCAATTATTGGATTTAAATCGCCTAGACGGCGTCGTGATTTTTTCCCTGGATACTCAGATTTTCACATAAAAATTACCGTCTTATTTCATTCTATTTTAGCATATTTTTTGCATCAACAATGACTATGAGAAACTATGCATGCCTTCATATATGCAGATTATAACAGTCATATCTTCATTTTCTGCTTAACAGCACATTAAGCAGATTAAAAAAAAAAAAGCAGCAGCAAAAGAGAGTTAATTTGCTGCGGTAGAACTAGGACCAGCTTCATCTCTTCTTCTGTCACTGGTGAGCACCTGGAGCACATTCTGCATGGAAGGCCTCGTTTCGGCATCTTCCTCGACGCAATCGAGACTCACATTCATAAGCCTCAGCATCTCCCCTTCGTCATAACCCCCTCCCAATCTCTCATCCACAGCTTCCAGAAGTCTTCTGGCCGATTTCAGATTTCGAAGTTTCTCAAAGAATTGGATGTGGCCTTCTGTCCTCAGGCTGCAAAGCTCCAGCACCATGGATCCATACAAGAAGACATCAACTCTGTCTGTGACAAATGCACCCAACTGACACTCTGGGGGATCATGATCGGTTCGGTGCCGCGACAATCTGTATGGAGGGCCGCTTATCGCCAGGCCGAAGTCTCCGAGCTTCGGGTTGAATTCGGCATCGAGCATCACATTCCCTTCCTTGATGTCAGTATGAATCACTGGAGGGTCGCATTCTTCATGCAGGTAAACAAGAGCATCAGCAACTCCAGTGGCAATTTTGTACCTTGTGTTCCAGTCAAGGGGTTCAGAGCTCCAAATGACGCTTTCAAGGCTTCTGTTTGGCATGTAATCGTATACGAGAAGTGGTTCGTCGAGTTTGTCATCGCACCATCCTCGCAGCTCGAGTATGTTTCGATGATGGAGACGATGAATTGCAGCCACCTCCAGATCATAACTCTGCCTGCTTGCAGAGCTCTGATTGAACCGCTTCACTGCAAACTGGCTGTTTGATCCAGGAAATGTTGCCCGGTATACCGAAGCATATAATCCAGTGCCGATCAGTTCTTGCTCACTGAAGCTGCTGGTTGCAGCTTTGAGATCACGGTAAGAGAATTTCTGAAAGCCTTTTAACATTTCTGAGAGTTGAGAAGCTTCTTCTTTTCTCTTGAGCCACTTCATCCAAGAAGAGCAGGCAAAAGCTACGATGGAGATGACCAGCAGTAGCGTTGGGAGATTGAAAGAATGGAGGAAAGAACTCGAAGGTGCCCTCTTCCCAATCGCCTCGATCCGGGAAGAATCAAGCCTGTTGCTGGGGAAGAGAAGGGGATGTATTGGTGGATCGAACCTGAAGGCTTGAAAGCTCCAGCTCTTGATTGTGAGATTGGGTTCTCTGCTTGAATGCGAAGCGGACAAACCCACGTAAAGAATTGAATCAAATTGCTTCAAGAGGTTGAATTTGGTAGAGAGGACAGGAATCTTGAGCCCAGTTCTTACGCCCAGCAAACGTACTGTTAGCCATCTCCTTCCCTGATCGTACTCCACGCCGGCAGCAATGAGGTCACCATTCTTGAACTCAAAGCCTTTTGCCCGAAGATCAACCGCCTCGAAGAAAACAGGGCTAGAAACTACCAGCCGGGTTCCGAACTCCACAGAGAGCAGATCAAGAACGCGCTTGTCGGACAGAAAGAAAACTGGTCCTCTGTTTCCTGTGGCTGAGAAGGAGAATTGGGCGCTGAAAGAAAGCTCTCGGAAGGAAAAGAGGAAGCTGATGAACGCTGCAGAACCAGAGCGTAGCTGCAGAGAGTCACTGCGGAGGGAGGCGTCACCAAGGAGAGTGACGTTTTTAACTGAGAATGGAGGGAAGTTGAAGCTCACTGCAGTGATTCCATGGGAGCCTTCTATCTGGAGCAGACCCCGAGGGAGGGAGAGGAGGAGAAGGAAGAACATACGATGGATTCTTTCTGATCCCATCGTTGTTGTAAGATCAGAAAAACTTTGCAGTGATCGGGGAAGATCAAAGAAAGGGTTCTTGAGGGCAATGGATTCGGCTGAAGAAGAAATCTCAATAGAGTGAAAACAGGGGAATTTCGAAAAGCTTTCTCGCCTTTTTCTAACGGTCGACAGAAGCGTGAGCCACAATGTTAGCCATGAGCCGGACCAGGCGGTCCGTTGAACCGGTTTACATCTCGGACCGTGACGGTTGCAGGCTTTCAGCGGAGGAATTCATGAACGGCGTAGCGTGCCGGCGGAAATCTCCGGCGTCGATCGCCGGCAGAAATCTCCGGCGAAGACCACGCCGGCGCTCACCGGTCGCAGGGTGTGCTCTGCGCGCGTTGCTGTGAACCAGGAGCACCTTTTTCGGTTCGGGGATCATTGCTGACGTGGTGGCATTAGGGGTGATTTCGAGTCGATTTAGAGCAAGTTGGGTTTAACTCTAAATTAATATTTTTGATTTTAATTAAAATATAATTCGAGCCTACTAAAATTCTTACGATTTGAAGTTGATTTTCGAGTTGAATCGAGCCTAATAATAAGCTTTTTTTTTATAATAAAAATACGTATTATTTATATTAAATATATTAAAATATAATATTATAAATTATATATATATATATATATATTTTAATATCTAAAAAATTATATTATATTTATTTACAAAAATAACTCAATCATACTAAAAAATTTCTATATAAATATATATATATATATATTTATGCATACATCGAATCAATTACGAGTTGAATCAATTTCATTTTGAGCGAGTTAACTTTGCCAGAAGAACATTGAGTTAATTTCGAATCAAGCAAAATACAAATAACTTTTGAGCGAGTTTTAATTTCGCATAAAATGGCTGGTCGATTGTTCGGTTGGTTGAACTCAATAATTTTTCATAAACGAGGGCATATGTTAGCTTCCTTTTTATTTATTTATTTTGAATTTTTTGTGGGGATTTTTTTATTGAATTTTACATATTACACATAATAAAATTGTATTTACATATTAAACCTATTTCAAAATTTATTTATATTAGTTACACCCAAAATTTTAAATACTGCAGAAATTCCATTCAAGTTAACAAACATTAAAAATAAATGAAATGTGCATGAAAAATTCTATCATCGACCTAGCATTATCTGGTCACTGCTGGCTACCACATGTTGATTGTCGTTATAGATCAGATATCACCGACAATCACATCATAGACCTACCACTGTGGATAACCATAGCCTAATCATGACAGTATTAACAGAATGTCGCTAATATAATATAAAAAATTATAGGGCGACCTGTGCCCTAAATTTTGAAGGTTAATAATATGTAAAAATCTTTCACAGTAGTTAATACATGACTTCCTTTTATTTTTTGAGGAGCAAATTACGTAAACTACACTTTGGTCTGGATATTATCAACTTAAGATAAAAAATGAGGACATTTAAAACAACTTTTCGTACACGATATGACTATTATGAGTTTCTGATTTAACCATTTGGCCTAACTAATGCACCTGCAATTTTTATGAATTTCATGAATAGAGTTTTCAAGTAATTTCTGGATAAATTTATTATTGTCTTTATTGATGACATTTTAGTGTATTCCAAAAGTAAAATAGAACATGAGAAACACTTGAGGATAGTCATGCGAATTCTTAGAGAAAAGAAGCTGTATGCTAAACTTAGTAAATGCGAATTTTGGTTGGATAAAGTGATTTTCTTGGACCATGTGGTATCTAAAAATGGTATCTCTGTTGATCCTTCCAAAGTTGATGCAATGCTTAATTGGAAAAGACCATCTACTGTACACGAGATTAAAAGTTTCTTGGGTCTTGCTGGTTATTATTGAAAGTTTGTTGAAGGATTCTCTCGATTGACAACTCCATTAACTAGACTAACACAGAAAAATTATATGGTCCGATGAATGTGAAAAAAGTTTTCAGGAATTAAAAACAAGGTTAACTTCAGCACCTATATTAACCATACCTTCAGGATCAGAAGGTTTTGTAATATACAGTGATGCATCTCGACAGGGATTAGCTTGTATACTTATGCAACATGGTAAAGTAATAACGTATGCATCAAGGCAACTTAAAGGATATGAGCAAAATTACCCTACTCATGATCTGGAGTTTGTTGCAGTCGTTTTTGCTTTAAAAATTTAGAGATAGACTCTGCGTTTCAAATAATTTGAATATAAAGAAAGAAATACTAGAAGAGGCACGTCGTAGTAAATACAATATTCATCCTGAAAATACAAAAATGTATCAAAATCTTTGTGAACATTATTGATGGAATAATATGAAAAAAGATGTTGCACAGTTTATTACCAAGTGCTTAGTATGTCAACAAATCAAAGCTGAATATCAAAGACCTGGAGGAGTATTGCAACCTCTTCCTATTCCTTAATGAAAATGGGAACACATAACAATGGATTTTGTTATGGGATTGCCGAATACATCAAAAAGCAATAATGCAATTTGGGTGATTATCGATCGTCTAACCAAGTTAACTCATTTTCTACCTATAAAAAAGACTTTCTCGCTAGACAATTTTGCAAGTATTTATATTAAAGAGATTATAAGATTACATGACATTCCAGTAACTATTACTTCAGACAGAGATCCTAGATTTACTTCTCATTTTTGAAAAAGTTTACAAAATGCTATGGGTACTAAGTTACAATTCAACACTGCTTTTCATCCTCAAACAGATGGACAATCTGAACGAACCATTCAAACGTTGGAAGATATGTTGCGTGCTTGTATAATGGAACTAGCAGGAAATTGGGATGGGAATATATTTCTAATTAAGTTTTCCTATAATAACAATTACCAAAGCA
This sequence comes from Apostasia shenzhenica, assembly GCA_002786265.1. Classification (NCBI taxonomy): domain Eukaryota; kingdom Viridiplantae; phylum Streptophyta; class Magnoliopsida; order Asparagales; family Orchidaceae; genus Apostasia; species Apostasia shenzhenica. The sequence continues at coordinate 2,722,894 of KZ451944.1, read as the reverse complement.
GTATTGGTATGACTCAATATGAAGCTTTATATGGCAGAAAATGTAAATCACCTATCTGTTGGGAAGAAGTTGGCGAAAGAAAATTAACTGATCCTAAGTTAATTGAAGAAACTACTGAAAAGATCAAAATTATTCAAGAAAGAATGAAAACAGCTCAGAGTCAACAAAAAAGTTATGCAGACAATCATAGAAGTTTTTTGGAATTTTTAGTGGGGGAAGTATTTTTGAAAATATCGCCAATGAAAGGTGTAATGAGATTCGGAAAGAAAGGCAAGTTAAGTCCTAGATATATTGGACCTTTTGAAATACTGGAGAGAGTTGGGAACGTTGCTTATCGACTGGCATTACCACCTAAAATGATGGATTTCCATAACGTCTCTATAACAAGAAAATATAAACCTGATCCTTATGTTCACAGTCAACAAGATATAAAAATCAGAAGAGATGTCTTATATAGAGAAACTTATTGGAATTCTTGACCATAAAGATCAAGTATTGCGCAACAGAACAATTCCACTGGTGAAGATTTTATGGCAGCATCATACTTTTGATGAAGCAACTTGGGAACGAGAAGATGAAGTCAGAAACAAATATCCCAATCTCTTTGAATAATCAGGTGCATGAATTTAGAGGACTAAATTCTTTTTAAGGAGGGTAATATGTAATAACCTAGTTGGATTGAAATAGAAAATATTGGTAAAGATTTGGAATTAATTGAAATAAAAAAAATTCTAAAATGAATAATTTTGGACTTAAAAGAAATAATTTTGGACCTATTTATAAGAGATTAAAAATAAGAGGACTAAGTTGCAATTTCCCATTAATAGAATAAGTTCAGCAACTTTGCCTGCACCAGCCCCTTTTCCGTGTGCCGCGTGTGCTTGGAGAGAGAAGAATTTCCTCTCTCTCCCTCTCGGTTTTCCCTCGCGGTTTCTCGCACCCGAGCCTCTGTCCGCCTGTGCCCTTCTCCGCCTGTGCCTTTCTCCGCTTTCTCCGCCTGTTTTCTTCGGCCAAAGCAAACAGCAGCAGCGCCAGTTGCTGGAATCGGAGAAAGGAGGAGAAGAAAAAGAAAGAAAAGAAAAGGTAAAAGGAAGAGAAACAAAAGAAGATTCAGCGGATTTAATTGGAATTTTTTTGTAAGTGGATTTTCATGACTTGTGTCTATGAATTTATTAACTTTGCTTAGTTTTCAAGTGTTAAATAACATGAATATTCTGATATTGATTTAAAAGAATTTCTATTGACTTAAAAATATTTTGATGTCTGCATTGAACTCTAATTATAAGCTATATAATGATTGCTTGTGTATAAAAATGTTATACGTTGGAAAAAAAATGTTTGATTAACACATGGAGCATATTTATTGCATATTTACAAAATGCTTATCTGTTTGGATTTCAAGAATGCTGTGAAGACTAGTCAAGTAAATTGTGAGATTTAATCCCAAGTTTGAAATATGAGCACCATAACTCGTCATGTGGATAGACTTCTTTGGTGCTGGAAGTCATTTCATGTGGCCCATGACGGGATCTGAATATGGGAGCAAAATCTTGACTAGGATATATATCTGTTCCTCTTTCGAGGATATCTGAAACCTCTGGCCAATAGGTTATATATATATATGTATTGCATTTCATATGCATTTCATCCGCTTGTGGCATATGAATTATCTTACTGTGTGTTTTAAAAAGTTATTATGAAAGACCGATTTGATAAACTAAGTAACTTTGTGTATTCAGTTCATTTGCTGTGAATAATCCTCTTACTGAGTAGTAAGCTAACTTCTTTACACTAAAATTTTCAGATTGAGAGTCATACTTAGGACTGGAGTCTTACTGCTCTTTTTGGAAGCTATAGGAGAGCTTCTCCACTTTTTAGTAGGTGATGTATTTGCCAGTCGTATGACATCTTGTAGATATATGAATAAAACTTGTATACAAATATTTTTGGGACTCACGACAAACAAACATCATTTTGTATGTCAAAGAAGTGAGTTTGTCTGAAGTATTGTATAAATATTTGAATTATAATATTATATACTTTTGGTTGTTATATATTTAATTTTTTTTTATGCAGAGGTGTTTTAGCTGCTCCGATTAGCAGTTAAGATGATAATAGTTTTATAAGCTTCCGTTGCTAAATGATTGACCATTGACAGTTCACGGCATGGGGTTCATTTATTTGGATCTCAGGTTATTGTGACATTTCCATCTTAGGAAGTCCAGTTCTTCGCTTCCAGATCCAACAATTTTTGATGACAAGGCTCACCATCGTGGAATTCATTCCATGACCGTCATCATCAAGGTGTATGCAACCTAGCTCTAATAAGATTTGTTCGAGTTGCTAATAAAAAAACATTAGTTATCCTTGAAAACATCATAAAAAAAAAACTATCCCGACACTAAGCAATGCGAAAATATCTTTCTCCAAGTTACAAAAATGATTTTCATTGGTACACTCCACTCAGCACTGTCACAATCTACACAGCTACCCAATAAACATGGAAGTTACTGTTTTGTTCACCTATTGCTAACTAATCCTATGTGGCAAACAAGCAAAATTATTTTGTCATATTCTTCTCTTTGTAGACTTTAAGATGCTAAACTCTTCTTAGAACACCTATTATCATGTTGGACCTCACCATCAGTGATGAAACTTCATGAACTTTTTCCTCACTTGTTCTCATGACACTAACTTCTACTACTAGTATGCACATTCCCCCAAGGCCCTCCTCTATCTGCAACAGATATATGTAAAATTTCTTGATTAAAAGAAATAGCTGAAAAATATGTGTAACTAGTTGCCTACACACGTATTTTCTAACACGATCAAATCCTGATGCTTTGCACCAAGCCTGAGACGACTCCTTTCGAAGATTTGTGGCTACACATTTCGGCTACTACAATCGTTATCATCGAAAACATTATTTCTCAACTCCACATCTCATGAAAACTTTAGCAGAATACTTTTGACCTTCTTGTGTCATCAAGATTTCAATAAGCATTCTCATCAAGAATCCACTTTCCTGAAGACTTTCTTCGTCAAGCTTCGACTTTTTCTCTCTCATAAGGGGAAATCCTCAATTCCGTGCAAACGAGGAGAAAGGGGTAATAGAATATACATTGTGAAAGATGACAACACCAATAAAAATATTATTTTATCAAAATAATAATAAAACGTTTGAAGTACAACCTGAGCGTGATTTGTGTTGTATCAAGGAAGAAGTCGTAAGTTCCATCCATGTTTCTCGCTGCATATGTATGACAAAATCTCATTTTTCTCGTAGACACTGGATGAAAATTGTTACTTTCAATAAACTAAAAGGCAGTGATAAACAATAAAGGAAGACGGTGATTCTCATTCTACAAATACTCGATTGTTCATTTAATGCAATTAAGTTTTCTTCCTTCCTCTCTCTTTTTCTTGTATAGAAATTCAGTGTGAATTCATTTCTGAAAAATATGTATGATGCAGTTTCTCACAATTCAATCCAATGTTTCAGGTTTACTCATCAAACATTAATATTTAAATGATAATGTTTTATACATGTTTATATTTCATGACACAGATAAATACATCACATATCAAATGATACCAAGGGGTGGTGCACTTCACTTAGTTATATGTTTTCAAATCAATAATCTTAATTAAATCTCTTAACATTTTTTAAATTTACATAACTTAGTGATGTGGGCCGAAACCGAAAGATGATATAAATGATGTAAATTTTGACATGAGGGGCTTTATACCAGTCTTATGACGGTTGATAAGTGGTTTTACGTGTTTGTTCAAGTTAAATGATCCAAAATACGATAGGATTGATTTTCACAAGGGAATAAATGCCTCTCTAGACTCTTAACTTAAATCTAAAAAGAGAAGGAATCAGAATTTAGAAAAGGAACTCAGCAAAAAAATATTGAATGAAACAAAATTTTAAAAAAAATCCAGGTGAGAGGTTTCAACACCTTTATTTCCTGGATTTAAATATCATTACTAATAACTTAATCTCTTTCCATGTATGCACATCTAAGTAGCATAAATATAGAATGAAAACATATGAAATTTATGAGTCGAATTGATATCATCTCAAACAAGTTAAAAAAATGAGTTGTTTTCAAATCGAATGAATAGATAACCAAAAAATATACATATAAATTATAATATCCTAACATCTGTGCAGAATATCTGTACAGATGAAAATCGCTAATTTAATTGTAGAAATGACATGAAAAATAGAGCGAACTTTTTCCTCAGTATCTAAACTCAAAATAACCGTAATGCCTATATATTTTATGAAATTTAGCCAAAAATCAATGCTAACCTCCCTTCATCGGATGGTCTGAAAGGTGAACTGATATTACTATCAAAATAAGGCTGCTTCTGCACCTTCTTCCTTGGTTTTTGGCTTGCTCTTGGGCCGACCACTTTGCTTTGCACTTTTACTCTGTAAAAGATTCAGGCCAGTCTTTAATGTGACGGACTGAGGGTTCATTTTCTGCAGTCACGACGAGAAAATATTAAATACAAAGAAAGAACAGTTCTCTGAAAATTTAAGAAAATTTTTAAAGGAAATTGTAATGAAAAAGCTGGCTCACTTGATCAGTGCACAAGGAGAAGAATCGAAAATGGCAATGAGAATGATGAAAGAGATAGTACAAGTCTCAAAGTCTTAACATTTTTCTTAGAGAAAAGGCTTGCTAGTATTAAGTTGCAAAACTACTGGGCCATTTTGTTCGTAATAATTACGTTGAGAAGATTTCTCAGTCCTTTTGTCTGATCTCAAATCTCAAAATTGAGAATGAACGTAAGTACGTAACATAAATCTCAAAATTGAGAATGAACGTAACATTCTTGGATATTTTTCCAACTCAAACCATTCAAAGTAATGACCTGAAAAAGTACATGTGATGAAATGAAGAGCAGACCTTGGGCAGTGCACATATTGTGTTGCGATGTTTAACTGAAAACCCAAGCTTCGAATGTTTCAGAACAACAGGATATCCATCATCAGGATGGCTTCCCTACATATTAGATAAAAATAATGGTAATACGAGTTTAAACAGGTGGTCACAGTGAGCATACAACACATTCTCATAGATGCTTACCAAATTTTTCGGATACTGGAGCAGATCCAAGGCATCTGCTAAAGTAATTGAGTCAATTTTTGTCCCCTATAACAAAAGTTTACAAATCCTGTTTAATCATTCAACCATTTTACGAGTTTAAAATAAACAATATTATGTAACAGAAACCTACTTAAGCAGATAGCTCCAGAGACAAGTTTAAACTTAAATGATATAGACTCCAGGATCAAATTAAAATTGGTAGCAACTAAATCAAAATAGTAGTAGGATCACTGATGGGATCATCGTTCACAGAGGCAATACCACCATACAATCCAGCACAGGCATACCGAAAAAATTAAACCAATTCATTAAAACAAGTTGAAGCATCCGAAGAACCCAAAACACTAACCAAATATATATACAAAAGTCCCAAGTTATAAACAACCTCTTACTATTGTACTCAATCAAGCTTATTATTGAAAGTTTCTCAACATGGTATGCTTGAGAACCACTTTAACTCTAATCGTAATCCTTTACTGCCTACATCCACATCTGCTCTCATCTGCCGTTTCATGCTTCCACCAATGCCATGCGCCCACACAGTGCATAAAATCCCACAATTCTATTAATCTTGTAGAATGCTGATGCATAGCATCAGCATGTCGTTGAAGCATAGTGCCTCCAATCTCGTGATGTCTCCACCCTCTCCCGCTCCATTTTGCAATGATCCCACACCACCCTCGACTCCACTATGTCAGCCCCCACTGCACGACCTCTACTATCGCTTCATTGTTTCAATCAGTTATCCACCATTGAATAGGTTGCAAGGCTTTGTGCATCTTTCTATATTTAAGAATAAGTTTTAATAGTTATGAGTTCAGAAAACATCATTATGTTATCCCTAAGTGTCTAATATTGCCAGCAAGGCCCCTTTTGATTTGATTCAATTTGTCAATTGAGGTGAGCCTTGTTACTACTTATTTAAGTTTTCATTACTTCATCAGTTTTGCTAATGATTACCTTAGAGTCTAAAATCCTCTTGGTTGGATCTCTAAAAGGACCATTTTGAAGTTCTATCTTTAAAACGTGGTTCATTTTTCAGCTTCAATTAAAACTATTCATAATGCTGTAGAATAAAGCTAATCAAATTTGCTTCTTTCTATACATCGAAATGAATTATACATCAAACTTTTTGCTCTTATTCCTGTCATCAGAGTGGCGCGGCTAAATGCAAACATCGTCATTTACTTTTTGAAGAACAGAATATCCTCTTCTACTACTAATAATAAATACTACCTTATGCATTTTTCACACATTTGAAAAGAGTGTTGATATTAAGTTCCAATTCATTGAAAACTTTATTACTTTGCTTATGTTACCTTCTCTGAATGAACTCCTTACAACTCTTAGGAGCCCTCTACTATGGTTTTTCCTTATGTTCCTCTTCCACTTGCTGCTCCTATACCTACTAGTCGCCCTTTAATCTTTATAAGTCAATACTCACTCACCTCAAGATACTGCTGTTCCAGCACCAGTTAGTTCTACTGATCCTCCGAGCACTAATCCCACTTCAGACCAACCTACATCCTTAGGTAAACAACAATATATCTCTTATCCTTTATATTCCTTTTGATCTTATGCACGTCTTTCTACTCTATTCCAATCCTTTGATCTGTCTCTATTTATCATGTACATACCTTGGTTAGCTTTACATAAGGCATTCACCCAGTTGTCTGTAGATAATTTTTTACTGCCAAGTTCAAACTTGATGGGAAAGCTGATTGCTATAAGCCATACCATATAATGAAAGGGTCTATATTCAGGGAAATAGAGTAAGCTATTTTGAGACTTCCTTCTCCGACTGTCAAATCCATCTCTGTGGTGTGGTGATTTTACTATCTATTGTTGTCAACTAAGGTTGGCAAACTTTTCGAACAGATGTCAAAAATGCCTTTCTGTATGGAGACCTTTTTAGAGGCAACCTCCAAATTATATTACTAGGGAGAAAATAAAGTTTGTGAGCATCAAAAGACCATCTGTGTTTGTTTGTAAGGTTAAATTTAAGAAGGTTAAAATTAAATTTGGATAGAATTTTTTTTTATTGAAAATTGTGAATGATGTGAAATAAAGTTAGTTATTATGTTGGGATATGTGAGGGATGTGATATAAAGTTAGTTATTATATTGGAATATGTGAGGGATGTGATATAAGTTAGTTATTATTTTAGTAATATGTGTAGGATGTGAAATAAATTTAATTTTTAATATTAAATTTTATGTGTGATGTGATATGCCTGGTTAAAATTAAACCAGGTTAATTTTAAACTCCTAGACAAACGGGGCCCTATAGTTTGAAAAAAAGTTTTTCGATCTTGGTTTGATAAGTTTTATAAGGTGTAGGTGAAGTTTGACTTTGTAGTAGTACTATCAATCATTCTAATTTTGTAAGACATAGCTCTTCAGGTTCATTTATTTTTGTTGTATACGTGAATAATATGCTTCTCATTGGAAGTGATCAAAAAGGGATACTTTGCCCTGTTTGGCGCGAGGACCAAAACAGGATCAAAATGGTATTAATTTAAAAAACAACAATAATAATAATAAATAAAATTTTTAAATCATTCTATACAAATTTAAATATAAAAAATATTATTTTACTTTACATACTCAACAATTTAAAATAAAAATATCAATTTTATTTCACATTTTAGATCAAAATATTCAAATCGAGTATTTTGATCTAAAATGTGAAATAAAATTTATATTTTTATTAAAAATTATTGAGTATGTGAAGTAAAATATTATTTTTTATATTAAAATTTATGTAGAATAATTAAAATAATTTATTTATTATTATTGTTATTTTTTAAACTAGTACTATTGTAGTCCTGTTTTGGTCCTCGCGCCAAACAGAGAATGCCTAGTGGGGCTGAGGCTAATTTTGATGCTGACAATGCTTGGTCAATTGATTATAAGATCCACAATAGGGTATTGCATTCTTGTGGGAGAAAGGAAATATAGTAACATAGACAAGTACAAAGGAAAACGACGTTAGTTTTTACAGGGTTCAATACAAAATCAGAGTACGTCGTAATGTTTGACACACTTGAAAACCATGGGTTAGCACTTTGTTAAATGAGATAGGTTCTCTAGTTGCGCAACCTATGGTGATGTATTGTGATAATAGAGCTGTTAACCACATTGCTAATAGTTTAGTATTTCATGAATGAACTAAACATATTGAAGTTGACTATTAATTCATCGAAGAAACAGTGTTATCAAGGAATATCTTCACAGCTCATGTCAAAATTGAGGATCAAAAAAGAAATATCTTTACAAAAGCATTAGGGCATTCTCAGATTTTTGTTCTTTGTGACAAGCTGGACCTTTATATATATATATACATATATTCTCCAACTTGAGTGTCAAAGGTCATTCTAGAAATCCTTCGTACATGACAAAAAGGGGCAGTTGGAGATTCTTTGATTGGCCAATAGTGCCAAACATCTATGCTATGCTAACACGATCTGCCAATTAGGCTAAGACATAATGAATGCCTCCCATTAATTGTACATGGTGAATGGGTGAGTGCATAGGGACTAAATGGTAATTTCCAGCTCCATAGGACAAACCAGAATTCTCCCACTTGTATTTTCTTCTCCCTATAAACAGAGAACACTTTTGTGAATATGTAGGGGGTATCCAGTATAAGCTTAGCTGCTTAAGTGATTAAAAAAGAATTGAGATTCTAAAGAGAAATCCCTCCAAAGTGAGTCTCCTTCTACCACCCTTCACTAGCTTTCACTCAAACTCTACTAAAATACTCAATACTCTATTCGTCAGAGGGAAAACCCACCAGAACTTCCACCAAGAAGGAAGCTTGTTGATGATTCGAGTCAATATCATAAAATGAAATAAGCCAAATCATAAAAAAAACTTGTGAACCTCACAGTTAGGATTTGGGAGAAGAATTTTATATACCTAGAAATATTTGGTCATTTCATGTCAAGTTCAAGTTGAAAAAACTAAAGCCCATTTCATCTATACGATAACCATGAAAACCCAGGCCAGGATAGCGAGTTGAGCCGTGTTCAACATCCATAGGTTGATAAGTCTTTTGAATATTTACTGTTGAAAGAAAAAAAATCAAATTACTATTTCAAGCCAATTTCTTGAGTTCTTACCTAATTATTAGAATTTTAAGTATTGAAACATAAGAAATAACATAATGATTTACTTGAAGCTTAATCGATGTTTGACTTACAGCTAGAGTATTTAGTTACAAGCAAGTATATTACAAAGAGTAATTTAAATAATGTATGATATTCTTTGCCAGCAGGGAAATGCTCCAATTATCATCTTGAAGATGCCTCTGTGGAAAAGTACATAAGTAAAACTTGTATTTCTTGCAATACACTTGCACAACACAATACTTAAAAACACATTATTGCTCTTGTAATCATGTAAAAGTGATGCTGAACCTCTGTAATTGAAGATCGTTTAGGTGTGGAGCCAGGGATGTCCTCCCCTAGTTGCACATAGTGACCATAAGGACCTTTCTTCAAATAAATCTATGGGTCAAAAAGAAATAAACGAGTAGGAAAAGAATGAGATGCTGTATCAACAGATTGGAAGAAAAATAAAATAAAATATTAAGGAGACATGCAATCCACCTTTTGATTAGAATTTGGACTGCAACCAAGCAATCTTGGAGGGAAAGAAGCCTCCAGTTTGTCTGAGTCAGCAGCCTCGTCTTCTTCGTTGAATAAGGAGCCCGCAATATACCTGACATAATCTTTTATTAACTCTTCTGCGCACCAAAAAATACCACTTAGCCACTTATAGAATACCTATTAACCTAATATTGTGAGAAGTTTATGGTTAATAAACGACCAGGTTGAAGCTTTAAATCAATGTCAAAAACCAACACACAACTACATCAAATTTGTACGTTGTAGATGTAGGTCCAAAAAGATTTTAACCACCACCACCACCACCAAGCTAATATCTCATTGGCTACATGAATCTTTTGTTTCCATTTTACTCAATTAAATAACAAATTAATCCTCATTTAGCTCCAAGTACATAAGACAATTATTTTATAGGTTGTTGTCATGTCTTTTTTAGCATTCCTCTCTCCTTTTAGATGGAAAAAATCTAAAAATCCAACTTTTCTTACTAAAGCTTTTATTGGCCTACGATTTATATATCCAAATTATTTAAGCCGAATTTCTCTGGGCTCATCTTCAATTGAGGCTACTCCAACGTTTACCTTATTAACTTATTTCTCATCTTATCTTTTCGCGTATAGCTTCCCATCCACCATAGTATCCTTATTTCTATGACACTTATTTTATTTGGGCATTTCTTCTTGGCAAGCCAGTATTCAGTACCAGATAACATTGCTGACCTTACAACTGTTCTATAAAATTTATATTTAAGTTTGAGTAGAGTTTTTCTATCACACAATACACCAGGTACATTCCTCCACTTCATCCATCCTACTTGGATCCTGTTAATAACATCACCATTCTTTAAAGAAAATGAAACATAAAAAAGCAGTAGTACAAGATAACATCCCAATAGATGTTTGGAAGTGCTTAGGAGATGAAGATTCTTGGCTCACTAGATTGTTTAATATGATTTTAAAGACTAAAAAGATGTCAAATGAATGAAAGAGTATATTAGTACCTATTTATAACAATAAAGACGATGTACAAAATTGTGCCAATTATAAAGAAATTAAATTAATGAGTCATACTTTAAAAAATTTGGGAGAGAGTGATCGAACAAAGGTTACGCCATAATACTAAGGTATCAGAGAATCAGTTTGGTTTTATATCAGGTAGATCTACTATAGAAGCCATTCATTTATTAAGAAATTTAATGGAGAAATTTAAGGAGAGAAAGGAAAACCTATATTTGATTTTTATTGATTTGAAAAAAACTTATGATAAAGTCTTAAGAGAAGTACTTTAGAGAGTTTTAGAAAAGAAAGAGATTTGCACTGCTTATATTCAAGTTATTAAAGACATGTATGAAGAGCTATTACCTGTGTACGGACACAAAAAGGTTTGACTAAGGATTTTCCTATTACAGTTGGATTACACCAAGGCTTGGCTTTAAGTCCATATCTTTTTGCTTTGATTATGGAAGTCATGACTGGACATATCCAAGATGAAGTGCTTTGGTGTATGCTCATCGCAGATGATATTATCCTTATTAAGAAAACTAAAGAGGGAGCTAAAGCAAAACTAGAGCTTTGGAGGAATGTCCTAGAATCTAAAGTTTTTCATCTCAGTAGATCAAAAATTGAATATATGGAGTGCACATTTAGTTAAGAAAGAAATACTATATTGGAGATGTGACAATTGGTGATTAAATTGTCAAGAAGAGTGAGGGCTTTAGATATCTTGGATCAATTATACAAAATGATGGCGAAATAGATGATGTTATTAGCAGGATTCAAGCAGGATGGGTAAAATGGAAAAATGCTTTTGATGTGTTGTGCGATAGAAAAATTTCATCCAGAATCAAACGTAAATTTTATAAAACTGTAGTAAGACAACGATGATATATGGTGCTGAATGCTGGCCTGCAAAGAGAAAACATACAAATAAAATAAATATTGTAGAAATGATGATGTTAAGATGGATGTGTGAATATACACAAAAGGATAGAATGAAAAATGAGTATATCCGAAAGAAAGTTGGTGTTGCACGAATTGAGGATAAACTTAGAGAAAGTCGGCTTAGATGGTTTGGACATCTAAATCGTAGGCCGATTGAAGCTCCAATTAGAAAAATTGAGTTCATTTAGACTTAAATAAGAATTTGGTAACTGATAGAGCGCAATGGAAACAAAGGATTCATGTAGCCGACCCCACCTAGTGGGATTAAGGCTTGGTTGTCGTTGTTATTGTATTTTGTATGATTAATCCAAAATATTTAAACTACTAGCACTTCAAGATAACTTAATTATCAATTGTCATCTCCCGAATACAAATGCTTCTATCTTAACTAAATTTATACTAGATATATTTGATTTTTGATCGACTAATACGAAGATATTTTGATTTTAAAATATTTTTTCATAACACAAGTTCACATTAACTCCATCTATAGTCTTATTAATAAGGAGAACATCATTTGCAAAATGTATAAAACAAAACACTTTTTCTTAAATGTGACTAATCAAAACCTATAAAATTAATGCAAAGAAAAATAGAATTAAAGTTGACGTTTGGTGTAATTTAACTGAAATAAGAAATTTTTAATCAAAGTCACTTATGCTCGAACACATGTAATAACTCCTTTATACAAATCCTGAATAACTTGAATGTAAATAATACAAACTATTTGTTTTTTTAAAACTCTCCAATGCACTTCCCTTGAGACTTCATCATAAACTTTTTTCAAATTAATAAAAATAAAATGCAGATCTTCTTTTTCATCTTAAACATTCTTATTAAATATCTCAACAAATAAATATCTTCCATAATAAATCTGTCTGGTATAAAAACATACTGATCCTGTGAAACTCTAGTATCACAATGTAATTTATGCTCGATCACTCTCTCTCAAAATTTTTAAGTATAACTCATTAATTTAATTCATTTATAATTAACACAATCATGTATACTGTGTTTATTTTTGTAAATAAGTATTAATGTACTCTTTTTCCATTTATTTGATATCCTTTCAATTTTCAGAATCATAATAAACAATTTAGTGAGCCCAAAAACTCAATTCATCTTTCATACATTTTTATATATCTATTGAAATATAGTCCAACTTTATTGTTTTTCTACACTTTATCTTCTTTAATGCCTCTCAAATTTCAGCCTTACTAATATACTAAATGTAAGAAACATTTCTTTTCTCTTTCTGGATACTCAATTCAGTAAGATTAATCGCATTATTACAATAATCATTGAAAAACTTTTGAAAGTAATTCATCCATCTATATTGAATTTCTTAAAAAAAAACTTTTGATATTCATCTTTAATGCATCTTTTGATATTCTCTTACCATGACAAGCTTGCATATATATCACTTTATTTAGTATCTAACTTCCTATACAAATTCTCAAAAGTCATATTCCTTAGATTATGGACAATTGTTTTGAATTTTTGTAGACATTGCGTGGCTGCCCGATCATGACGTAGTCCGAAATAGAAGATTGCTTTTGAACTTATACCAGTATTTATAATAATTTCTTTTTAATCTTTTTGTGTATATAATTTTTTTATTTGAAGTATTTCCTTTAAATTCTCCCGACATATCCTTTGCAATCTTGCGAATACAATTAGCCACCTTAGATCACATAAGATTAGTTTCTTATTTAATGTTTCAATGCCCTAATTTTTGAACCCTTTTCTTAGAGGTATTTCTATTTCCATTCCTTAAATTTCACCATCAAATCTAAATGTGTGACACCCATAGTCGAAAATGGCAGAGAGTGATCATCGGGCGATGTCTTAAGAGAAGAAAATTCTTAGAACAAAGTGCGACTTCGACAAACTTCTAAGATGATAAATAGTAGTGAGAGGAGCACAAAAATGAATCGTCCTACATCAGAAATAGAGGGAAGTTTCTGAGTTGTATAAGTGGATAACGTGATCCCAAAAAATAAATGTATTTTTTGGGAAAAAATTATGAGATTAATGATTTAAAACTCTATAGTTAAGCGTGCTTGGGCTAGAGTAATACTAGGATGGACGACCTCTAGGGAAGTACTCAAGTCATAAAGTTTCCTAAAGCCAAACCGAATAATTTCTCTATTTTGGATCACGAGATATTACAATATGATGTCAAAATTGCCCTCCTATAATATGATGTGGTTCGAGGACAACCAGGAGAAAGCTGGTGGGCCTGTGATGCCCGTGAGGGCAAGGAGTGATTACCGGGTGATATTCCAAGAGAACATAATTACTTGAGCAAAGTGTGGGTACTAATAAGCTTCAAGGCTGATAAATAGTTGTGAGAGGGGTACATGAATGAATAATTTTGCATCAAAAAGAGAGGAGAGTTCTTGCACTATATAAGTAAATAATGTGATCCCAAATAGTAGAGTCACTTCTTGGGAAAAAACTGTGAGGCTAATGAAAGGAAACTCTATTGATAAGTGTGCTTGGATTAGAGTATTACTGGGATAGATGACCTACTGAAAAATATTCAAGTCACGTAATTCTCTAAAGCAAAGTGAACAATTCCGCTGCATTTGTATTACGTGATGTTACACAGGGAACAATTTCAGCTTACTATTATTTTCTCTAGCTCTTTATCATAAAATCTAAAACTATTAATCGATGTTAAAACTATTAATCGATGTTAGGTAATCAAGCGTTCACTTCAAATGACTTTACAATCTTTACATTCCAAATGATCTCGTTTTCTCTCTAGCAAATAATCAATTTGCATTCTTAAAACTCATTCTTATAAGTGATAACATGCTCATCATTTTTTTTAATAAAATATTGACAATCAAAAATCATAAATTAAGAAAAATTCAAAATAATTTTACCCTCCTCGTTAGTGTCTCTAAGATCATACTCACCATGAATAATATTACATTTCGCAGCAACGCTTCCAGCATGTTCATTTAAATCTCATCTAATAAATATTCTCCTTTTGAAGTATCACTTGTACTATCTTTTCTAAATTATTTCAAAATATTTCTTTTATACTCGTATTCAAACCTACTTAAGGGTATACACACTTACAATATTAATAGTTATCTCAAGTTTTACTTGTAATCAAAAGCACCGTTGTCGGGTCCTAAGTCCTGAATAATTAACATGGAGGGTTGCATTAGGCAGTTGACAGCCAACATAAAACTAATCGAATCAATCATAACATGAATCTTTTAAGAAATTGTGCTAAAGCTAAGGCGTTTCCTGAAAATGACTCGTTGTATTGCCAAAATATAGTGAGAAAAGGGTAAGGGCCACTGCATCGGTTCCCGGGTATAGTGATAAGTGAGCAAGGGTTCTCACATCATGGATAAATGCAGGTAAAGAAGCCAATTAACATACTAGAACTCAAGTTATAAGGATTAAATTAGAAACTTAGAATTTAGATACCCTGACAGACAAGCTAATAGAGTTGATAAACATTATGCTTCATAAAAAGATTAATATTTTTTTGTCTTCGAAGAACAAAATAAGCTAGAGAGAAAGCCAAGGAAATTGATGGCTTACGTTTTAAACTTTGATACTCTAGTAATAATAAAAATAAAAATGGAGTGAATATGATTCTGGAAAAAAACTTAAAGGATCACATAGTAGAAGTCAAAAGAAATAGTAACAAAATTATGACTTTAAAAATTATAATCAATAGAATGATTATTAACATTGTGAGTGTGTATTTCCCTCAAGTATGTTTAGATGCGAGCATAAAAAGAAAATTGGAATGATTTAAAAGAGCTAATACAAAAGATATCTCAGAAGAAAAGATTATTTATTGAAGATCTAAATAAACATGTTGAAAGTGTTGCTGAGAAATTCAATAGCATTCATGGTGGATATAATTTCGAAGAAACAAATGAAGAAGATAAAATTATTTTAGAATTTTTTAACGCATGATCTTATAATTACTAATATTTTAAGAAAAGAGATAAGTATGTTATCACTTACAAGAATGAATCTTCAAGAACGAAGATTATTTTTTTATAAGCACACGAGACTACTTAGATTGTAAAAATTATAAGGTCATTCCAAGTAAATATTTGACTATTCAATATTAATTAACGAATTTAGATTCCGAGATAAAGTATTGGAGAAAAAAATAATAAGTCAAAACACTATCCTCGGACTTGATAGTGAAATTTAAAGAATAAGAACAGATGTATCTTTAAGAAGAAAGTCTTAGAACTTGGGCAGTGGAACATCAATAAAAAAATTGATCTTATGTGACTGATAATTGCTAATTACATCTGTGAGATAGAGAAGAATGTGCTGAGAGAATTCAAATGAATGATTTTAAATAACAAAGATGCTTGATGGTTGAAAGATGATGTACAAAAAATAATTAAGAAAAAAAATGTCATAAAGATTGATTTAAAAACAAGAATAAAGATAAGTGGAACAAAATATAAAGTGACCGAACGAGAGTCTAAAAAAGTAATCTGCAATGCAAAGAATATGACACTTGAGGATTTATATAAGAAGCTAGACACTAAAGAAGGAGAAAAACAAATATATAGGATGACACATAAAAGATAAAAAATAAAAAACTAAAAACATAACTCAAGTAAAATGCATTAAAGATGAATATTATTTTCATGAAAGATACCAAAAATAGATGGATGAGTTACTTTAATGAATATTGTGAAAATATAATTGATCTTACTGAATTCAGCACCCTCAAAAAAAGAAAAAATCACTTACATCTAATGTATTAGTAAAACTAAAGTTTGAAAAGCTTTAAAAAAGATAAAGAAAAAAAAATAGTATAACCAAATTACATCCCAATAGATGCTTGAAAATACTTGAGAGATGAGGCTCATTAAATTATTTAATATAATTTTGAAAACTAAATGAATGTCAAATGAATAGAGAAAGAGTATATTGGTACTTATTTATAAGAATAAAGACTATGTACAGAATTGTGCTAATTATAGAGGAATTAAATTAATTAGTCATACTTTAAAACCCTATGAGAAAATGATCGAATATAGATTATGCCTGATACTAAAGTATTAGAGAATCAGTTTGATTTTATGCTAGGTAGACCCACTATGAAAAGTATTCATTTATTGAGAAGTTTAATAGAAAAATTTAAGGAGAAAGAAAAACCTACATTTAATTTTTATTGATTTGAAAAAAACTTATTAATAAAAGTTCAAGGAAAGTGCTTTAGAAAATTTTAGAAAAACAAAAAAATTGCACTGCTTATATCCAAGTTATTAAAGACATGCATACAAAAGCTGTTATTTGTATTCAGCACAAAGAGGTTTGACTAAGAATTTTTCTATTACAATTGGATTACATCAAGGCTCAGCTTTAAGTCTGTATCTTTTTGCTTTGGTTATGAAAGTCCTGACTGGTTATATCCAAGATGAGGTGTCTTACTATATACTCTTAGCAGATAATATTATCCTTATTGATAAAACTAAAGAGAGAATCAAAGCAAAACTACAATTTTAGAGGAATACTTTAAAATTTAAAAAAATTGTCACAGTAGATCAAAAATTGAATATGTGGAGTGCACATTTAGTAAAAAAAAAATAATTATATTGGTGATGTGACAATTGATGATCAAATTGTGAAGAAAAGTGAGCGCTTTAGGTACCCTGGATCAATCATGTAAAATAATGGTGAAATATATAATGACGTTATTAGCAGAATTTAAGTAAGATAGGTAAAATGAAGAAATACTTCTGATGTTGTGCGAGAAAAATATTTCATCCGGACTTAAAGATAAATTTTATAAAACTGTAGTAAGACCAACAATGATATATGGTGTTGAATGCTGGTTTAAAAAAATAAAACATATAAATGAAATAAGTATTGTAGAAATAAAGATGCTAAAGTGAATGTATGAGTATACACGAAAAGATAAAATGAGAAATGAGTATATTCGCAAAAAAATCGGAGCTACGCCAATTAGAACAAATCGGCATAGATGATTGGAACATGTAAATCGTAGGTCGATTGAAACTCTAGTTAGGAAAATCTGTTATTAAATTTTTTCCATATATAAAAAGGAAGAGGGAAACCAAAGAAGACATAACAAGAAATTATAAGGAGTGATCTTACTCACTTAGACCTAGATAGGAATTTGTTAATTGATAGAGTGCAATAGGAACAAAGGATTCATGTAGTCAACCCCACCTAGCGGGATAAAAGCTTGGTTGTTGTTGTTGTATCCCATTAATAATAATTTTAAAGTTATCATTTTATCTTCATTCCTCTTGACTTTCACTATATAATCCTTCTAATTGTTATCAAAAATTATATGGTTATACCCACTCTATTCCTAATTTCATTTTCAAGACATTCAAGAATACTGCATTATTTATAACTTGAAATGGCATTGAAGTGCACTGAGCATTCAAGTACAATACATGCTATATTATAACTACTCCTCATGGATATATGAGACGCATTTCAGAGCATTCAAGACCAATCAAGAGAATACATCTGAAGTAAAAATGGATATTAGAAAATTGCACGATAACAAAGGAGATTGATGTCACAAAAAGATGTGTATTCATTTGATAGAATGCAACATACAGAGGATTTTAAACAATCATATTTTGACAACGCTAACGTTGCACACTATATGAGCTGAAGGAATGGAATTGTGTACAATTGGCGAGTTTAATAAATATTTGGGCAACAACTTGGCCAACAACAGATTACATTATCAGGCACATTCTTTCTCAAACATGAGATCAAGATTAATGGCAGGACCATTTTATCGTACTCCCTTCTACAATGAATGGTTTATAACATAATCAAACTAGCAAAGAAAAGATATTGATGATCACAAAATTCTACTTACTTTATAGTTCACTTCGTGAAAACCTGAAATCTATGAAGGCTTCATCCCAGGTGAAATAATAAAATACAGTAACATGCTCAGTCATTTTGAATGACAAGCCAATGCTTTAGTTCAGTAAATACTATGGCAGGAAAAATCGGATCATTAAGAATCAGAGAGTAAGTAGTAGCATAAGAAACTTGTTAGAAAAAAGAGAAGCCACTCCAAACAGAACTATAACATGTTAAAAACTTACTTGCAATTTGGGTGTTGATCACAACCGATAAAATAACCAGAGCCAAATCTACTAACTTTAAGTCTCAATGTCCCTTCTTCACAACTGCATAGTTTTCAAACGGAATTATAAGCCATTCAAAGTCAAATTTGTTGACAAGGCAAAAAGCTCCTATACTAAAGCCACCAGTAGAGAAAAGTATCCAAGATGAACTTATATTTAACCAATTGTACTAGAAAATCATGAAATTTCTATCTAAAAATAACGAGGATAAAGATAGAATTCAGTAAATATGTACACAGTGAAAAAAATAGTTATTCTAATCATTGAATACGATAGTAGATAACAGCGAGCTTTTGCTATATTTAAGATAGTTAAGGTCATGAAACTATTATGTATACAGCAAAAGTCAATACAGTGACGTAATATTGGCTGAACTAGATACATTAATGAAACTGGGTAGGAAAGACTGTTTTTCATAGTTTCCATCATTCATGGCTTTTACAATTACAAATAAATATATGGGAATTCAAAAACGGATGCCCCAAGTATGGGCAAGAAAAACAAACTAACTACCATGACCATTCATGTTAAATCAAGTATCATGATAGATCTCATCCAAAACAACATGCATATCTCAGAATTGCAATGCAAAATCATATGTTAACTGAAATAAAAAATAACTGAGAAATGTAGGATGTTTTAAGAGGCGACCAACACGACCCTCATTGCCCTAATACAAAACACTTGAAAATAAGAACTGGAGAACTGTGTTAAAATGGAGAAGTGGGAAATAGACAGCATCTACTTGGAGATCAACCAGCCAGACTTTACAAACCCATCAAGTAAAGCTGTGACCAGCGTCGAAATCAAAAATGGAAAAACTTCAATTCAATTCATCAAACATTTAAAAAAGCATCATTAGAATCAAAGACAAAGGATCTTAATAAACTAAAATACCAAGAATAAAAAAGACAACCAATCCAATGATTAGTAACTTGTAACAGTCCCCATAAAAGTTGACAGGCCAGGTAAACAGCAAGGAGATGGATAAACAGCTTCTGAAGAATGCCACGCATGCTCTTTAGCGACATGAAAACCCAATGAATGCCAAAGCACATACCAACTAACCCAAATAAAATGAAAACCGTAGCATGGCTCTCTCAAGGACTTTTTAGCTCTATTTATGTCCTCTGCAACTGCCAAAACTCACAAACATCTCCAGTAATAGACTTCAAGCCATTTAATCATCCTGTAGGAATTTCACAGAATATTGAAGTAGATGATCCAGATGGAGTAATCTTGCTTGTGAGGGGACTAAGCATGCTGCTTTTCAGACATATACTAACAAGGACCTATAAAGGTACTTCAAGAAACCATGACAATAAAAGTAAATTGAAATGAATGTTAGAAATGAAATTAGACATGGTAGGTTTGGCAGCAATTAGCTTACACCTTTGGATTTTGATCCCAGAGGACAAAGAACTGAAACTGAAAATAGTCGGTACCACGCAATCATGAAGTTGTATAAATTAATCTTTTAATACAGGAAATGCAAATCAATTTTACTCTAAGATTGACTAACCTACCTGGACACATCAGCATTGGAACAAGTATTGGAATTGAATTCCAACTCGATGTGCAAGTATGCATTTAATGTGCATGGGAGGTGGCCAAACTCGCCAAACGATGGACCAACACTACAAAGGTATCTAGTTGGAGGCATATTCTTCCACGGTGATTGCTGGCATTTTGCAAGCTATTAAATGTGACGCAGCACAATAATTTTTGGACATCATTGATACTTTCTGTACCATTAATGCTTATAGAACATTCCATGTATTTAGACTCGCTAATAGGGAGGTAGATTTTGTTGCATCATTTGCCGTTGATGATGATACAGTGTGAGAAAGGAGTATGTCACTCCAACAAGATTTTTGCTTTACCCTTAGAGAGGATCTAGAGACCTTTTGTACTTGATGTACTTTTATTCCTTTTTAGTAATATACAGGCTAAGATTGAATTTCAAGAAAACTCATTATTGGGCCAGGCATGCATGAGTTTTATCTACCCCACCCAAGTACAACAAATCTTGTGCCAACTTTACAAAACTCCATAGGTCCTTGAGGTGGTAGATCATTGGGAATTGTGTAACCCATATTGCTTATTGGGCTGCTGCTTGTGGTTCTACTACAGCTTAATATACAAACATGTTCAAATTATGCATGATTGCTTCATGATAAGAAATCCAGGCAACTAGAGATCAAACATAGACGAAGACAAAATGTTAAGTATAATAAATAATTCTGAATACAGAGAGGGCGGAAGGCGGCTATTCAGAATTCAGCAAAAATCATATCCTAGACCTAACCCAATAAGATTTTTTTTATTACTCTAAAATAGATACAATATCTTTGAAACTCTTGGAATAAAATTTATTCCAAAGGCATTACACACCCTAAATACCCCTGAGATATTATCATAGCGCCTTATGGTCTAGGGATCAAATAGGATAATTGACTGGGATCATACGTATAAGTTAGAATTAATGGCAACTCAACTCTTCTTATGCATTTTTATAATTAATGAATTTGTTAATTTTATAAGAAGTCAAAGTTTCATAAGCTTGCACCGTTTAAACTAACACAAGTGGAATAACAAAAGAATATATTTTGCAGGATCATGGATGATGTGTAAAATCATGTTTAATGTAATTGAGCATCAAATGGATGTTAAAAGTTGTACGGATATGTAGATGATTACAAATTTGGTTTACCTACACCTACTTCTCACCAAAATAATGAGAGAGCACCACTTGCTCACTACTTACTGTCCAAGCAAAGAAACTTCTACTAGGAATTAGGGAAAGTAAACTATTTTTTGAAATTGAAAATAAGCCATTAATCACAGCACAAATAACCTTTTATGTTGAGAAGACATTCTTTTTCACACATACTGAGCATGATTGTTGACAAATAACTACAGCTATCTTTCACTGCTTTATTAGAATTACTAGATTACTAATGCTCTAAAAGCAATGATTTTAAAAAGACGACAAATAGCCATGCATCAAAAGGAGAAAAGATACCAAAGGGAAAAAAATTATTGTACAACTACAGACAAAACTAAGCAAAAATCTGCTTTTAAAACAAATCATATAAGAATTTAATTTCTTGAAGGGAGAGCCAAACTTGTTAGAGCAAATCGTAAATCACTTTTGAGGGCTAAATGTGAGCAAAGATCATCTCATGCTTCAAAAAATGGGCCATCTCAACAATTTCTTGTAACTAATGGTCATTGCACAATAATATGTTGGTCATTATATCAAACTCAATTTTTCCCACTTTCCAAAAGAGTTACTGTTAGCATGACATTCAACAAAATGAATGTGAAATAAATAATGATATTAACAGCATCCAAGAAGAATGGATAAAATGGAAAAATACATTCAGTGTAATATATGATGAAAATTTTTTACTTACACTTAAAGGTAAATTTTATAGACAGTGATAAGATCAATTATGATATATAGTGTCAAATAATGTCCTACAAAGAGTTTTGCAGAAATGAATATGATAAGTGGATGAATGAGCATACACAAAAGAATAAACTAAAAAATGAGCATATCTGTGATAAAGATGGACTAACATCAATTGAGAATAAACTTAAAGAGAGTCGGCTTAAATAGTTTGGACAAATAAATCATAGATCGACTGAAACTTCAGTAAGAAGAGCTGAGTTATTGGATCTTGCCCATGCAAAAAGAGAGACCGAAAAAGATATATCAGGAAACTATAAGGAATAATTCTACACACATAGAGCTAAATGAGAATTTATTAATTAATAAACTACAATGGAACAAAAGATTCATACAGCCGACCCCACCTAAAAGGACAGGCTTAGTTGTTGTTGTTGTTTGTTTGTATTTTCGGCATTAAGTTCAACTTTAAGGTTATAAAACAAGCCCTTTGAATATTGCTTTTAGAATGTAACAATACCTTGAAAACCACAAGAGGTATTGAAAAGAATACAAAACTATCCCTCCTTACATAGAGAAACTTAAACTTAATTTTTAAGATCTTTATCAGAAAGACAAACTTATATAAAATATATATTCAAAAGTCTTTATGAAGTAAGCTAAATTTGTACAAAAACATGTAATGAAGACAACTTCTTAAGGTTTGTTATTCTATATCCAGAAACTTAAAAAGTAATTCAAAGCTTGTAAATATAAATACATAAAAAAAGTAGATTCATTGACCAATCAAACTAGGTTGCATAGAATAATTATATTAATGCATCTTAAAACTATTCACAGATAAGTAACCTGATGGGCAGGTCCAAGAGGCCAAATTTAGTGCAATATTGCACTTGCAATAATAGGACAGCTTTTGGTATAATAAAATGTCAAACATAAGTTTATTCTTAACTATAAGTGTTAACAAAGAGAAGTGTTTAGCCGAAGATGAGTGTTGGTACCTGAAGGACCCAGACCTAGTCTAACTCTACAAAAGAGAGGAAAGGAGAGAGTCAAGAGGAAAGCAAGCAAACAATAATGAAGATAAAGACAAATATCTAATGTGGTTTGGAGATATCCTACTAAATCCACGAGCTAAGCCAGAGTCAAAAGTCGAGAATTATTGGAGGCAATTACAGTGGATGATTACAATAGTGGTGGAGAAAAAAGATCTTCTCAGAGTCACAAGAGAAACCTAGGTCAGTTGTAGGTCTGTATTCGTCTCTCTTGCATGGCTAAGGGGAGGCCAATTAATAGCCACAGAGAGCAGTTGAGATAACCAGGGGAGCTAACCATAACTAGAGTTGGTGGTCATGATCCTTTGAAGGGGAAGTTGTGATCATGCCTTGTGGACTGAGGAGTTCGTTACGCCATCAAGTGACTACAAATACCTGCTAGCCCAAGATGTTGCCAGAAAAAATGAATACTGTAGCCCTGCGAAGGCATGCCTAGAGGAAAAGGCCATTAGAAGCCTTGCTACTACCTTAGATGCTTTGTAAAAAGGAATATTCATGTGGAAAAAGATTTTTATACCAAGATTGCTGATGAGGCAGCTATAGAAGTAGACATCTATAGATGACTTAAGTGAACAATCCCAAAAACCTTGAGTGAGAGCTTGAGTAGAGAGCTCACAACAGAACCTCACCATACGAGATTCGAGAAGAGGAACTACTGCAAATTTCTTTGGATGGTGGATAGCTGTAGCAAATTTGACTAGGTTTGATAAGATGAGGCGAATCCTTCTAAATAAGGATATGGAGACATCAAGCTATAGCGAATCCCTGAAAAAGAAAAGCAAAGCTAGTAGCAACAACAACAGCCATGGTCAAGCTCAAGAATTGTATCCAACTCAATTCCATGTACTTAAAGTTGCCTAGTCCAGGTCAAGATTAGCTCACAAAATTAAAAGAAAAAGAATACCATGCCAATGATATGACAAAGCCACACTCTATCAACAAAAGAACCTATAGACCCCACAAAGCCTTGATAGAAGGATATCTATATCGATACACGTAAAAATTGTTCAGGCATGCATAATAGCCTGCGCATGACATCATCAAAACACCACCTCCTTAAGATTTGTGCTTCTCACTTTTAGAGCCACATACATTTCTGGTTACTAAGGTTGCATTTAGCTAGTACATACCTTTCTATAGCCGTTGCGTGGTGTGGTATCATGTTATATCCTAATTCATAGTTTTCATAGATATGATGTAATCTCTAAGATAGTATCATGTTACACTGTGCATTAGCATATACTTGTTCAAAAGGGAGGCAAATAGGAAAAAGAACAAGAATTCTGACAACAGGTCATGCAAAGATCATACATATACCTTGGGCATACTCTACTATCACTCGGAAGAGTAGAAAATATTATGTGACCGAATTTTTCCTCTAACATCTTCTCTACCTACAAAAGCAGTAAAAAGTACTCTTAATAAGATACACTTTCAGAAATTATTAGTCATGCAATTGCAGGGTATTCTGCGGTCATCAAAAACTACCTGACGTATGTGAAGATTACTTGCAAGAGCACAACAGCTGCTGAACCGTGACCAATAATCTTTCAAAAGGCCCTTCCAATCCGTTGATCCAGCAGAGACATTATCAAGCTGATGAACACCAAAAAAATCAGAAATTGAACTACAAGTATCCACCAAAATGATTCCCAACAAAACACTGCAGCAACCAGTTCAAGAAACAAACAAGATACTAACTATTTTTCTCTACATTATTGCAGGGGAGAAATATTGATTTAAGAGATGGACAAGATCTTTCAAATATTTTTAAAAGATCCTTCAAAAGGAAATGGACATAGGAAAAGACAGCACTAGTCTTAAGAAAGAGTAGAAACATTGTTCCTCAATATTGTTGCATTTGCAACTTACCCATTTCTCTACAATGACTGTCTAAAAAGGACTGGATAGCTTTATAACCCTAGTTCATTTTCAAGTTGATTCAGGGTAGCGACCTAGCATCGTAAGGAGTAAGTGGGCATGTGGCTTCATTAATGAAGGGGTTAGCTACTTCTAGGCCTATCCTCACCGACTCAAGTCACCCAAGCAATATACACTAATATACAACACATTTTCGTTGATACATAAGTGAACAATTATATATTTGCATCCACATAGTTTCTCAAATGAATACTCTCTATGAAACACATCCAAATCGCAAACATTATTCACACAGCTATACAAAATTCCATATGTAAATATATATATATATATATATATATATATATATATTTGTTATATCGCGAGTCACCACGTCATCTCAGCCATCCGTGTGAAAGAAAATGAGCTAAGAGCAACTTACAGCACTCAAATTGGCCATATTTCGAGAGCACTGGAAAATAGACCAGACACCTCGAAGGAAGACTCAATCGAATAGTGTTGGCACGGGCTTGCAAGCTGACTCGAAACGACAAATTGCTTAGCTAATCGAATAGCCTTGGCCCCAAAAGCCCACTCAAACAATCCTTCTCCCTCTCTTCTTTTCCTAACAAAGCAATTAATGTCGTTCCATGCTTGCCACGCCTCCTTTAGCGTGGTGTACTACCCTAAGGATCATACCCTTCTCTTCCTAAGGCAACTCAAGAATAAGGATAGTCTCACCCTAGACCTACAAGTAGCTAACCAATGAAACAACATGCTAAGACAATTTTTCTCTTCTCCTCTCTCTCTCTCTCTCCCCCCTCCCTCTCTCTTTCTCTATCTTTTTCTGAGACCTCAGCCTTTAAATTAGGTCATCTTCAGCTAAGTGATCTGGCAGCTCAACCCAACAAGGTTCAAGTGAATGGCACAACCTCCTTAGAAGCCGCAAGTGCATGATAATGGTCTTTTCATAGTATCCACCATCCATAGCTAACAGTTCCAACTTCTTCCAGAATTTTCTTTCATTCTTCCTCTTTCTATATACTACAATTAATGAATGATCCAATACAATATTTCCTTTCATTTCAATTAAGTTCTTATAATCCTTAGTTTGGAATTTATCCCCAAAAAATTTGGTGCCCTCATGTAAGACTCTCCATTCTAAACTCCAAAAAATGGCTAACGAATCACAACCCCCTAACAACTCTACCATTGGCTCTCAAACCTCCACCATCGATTTTCCCCCTCCTTTTCTCAACCTAATGCTACCAAGCAACTCCCCCTTCTCACCACAAGCATGACCCAATTCAACAGTTTATGAACTAAACTATCCAAGTACTAGCCAACCAACAAACACCCACCTCCAACAAGACGTTTACTCTCACTAGCAACCCTACCCCCTCAAACAACCACCCCATTCGGCAATCAAAAAAGGCTCCATTTCGATAACCCACCTAAGACATCTGCCCACTCGAACTGACTTTGAAGAAAATGGTTTTGATTCTAACGAGGAGGGGAAATTGGAATTATAGCTCTCCTCTAGCTCCCAGTCGATTTCGCCTTATTTGACCGACATAATTATTGCATCAGTCTCTCACTACTTTAAGCCACCATCGTTCTACATCCTCAATAACAAATCTAACCCAGTCCAGCACGTGAGGTGTTTCGAGAACGCTCTCCACACTTGAAATCATTCCTATAAATCATTTGAACTAACAACAATCCAAACCCTTTTAAAATTAAAAAAAAGAAAACACAGACATTGCTGCACATCACAGCGTGTCATGTCATGTCCTGTTCCCATGTCTTGTTTGCGCTTCATAAGTACTTCTATAATAGAGAAAAAACTATGCTAAATTATACCATTACATAAATATTTATTATTCAATAATTATATTATTTGGTGTCTTGCCGTGTTCATGTTAGGCTCAAAGCTTTGAATTTAGTATAACGGATTTTGCAAAGGGGAAATAATCAGAAATAGTAATTTTGCAGCAGCATTATTTTTCTAGACAAACTGACAACGGGTAATATATACATGACCCAATGCAATTACAGCAACAGATTTAGATGATAGTTCCATTTTTGGCTAGTTCAAAAACCGGACCACCCACTCACTATACCCCATTAACATGATTAGAACACCAATAATAAACGGACTTTTCATTTGATCTGAGTACCAAAATCAGGAAAAAATGTTACCGACCCCTCCTCATGAGTATGTTGTGTAAGGCCAAGAAAAAGCACAGGGTAAAATTGCCACAAGAGGGTAGACGTTTGAATCCAAGGAATATTTTCTCAAACAATATTTGATCCTGGCATCAGTTGTTTATACAGCATTACTTAAACACTACTGCCCACTCCATTGACTCCCATACGTTTGGATTATATAAATGTCGGACGAGCGGGTATGACATTCACCCTTCCATATTCATGTGATATCGTTTCCATACAACATGACCATGTCAACTGATGGTATTTTTTCATTTGCACCATTGTTGGTTGTTCACTGTTGCTGGATCAATTCAATTTTAGTAACTAAAAGAACGACGCAGCACAAATTGTGCAGTAAAACAGTCATTTAAATACAAAAAGGAATGCCCATCATGAGCAAAAAAATAGTCACGTAAAATCCAAAAAGACATCAAATTATTTCTAGTATGAAAATCAGTATGGGGCAACATGGGATAAATAGAATTCAAAAAAGTTCTACAGATACCACTTGACAAAAGAACACAATCATATACCTCATTCTCCATATCGGCTGTGAAGCCATAATCAGCCACCTCAGAAAAATGTTGGGAAAGAAATTCTGCGACCTGTCAGAAACATAAGTAACATATAACAAACAAGACTGAGTAAATAAAAAGACAGGTACAAGCTAATCCAAATTGAGACATGAATTTAACATAATCTCATAAAGAAGAGTGAAGGGTGGCATGATGGCCAAGTAGTCTCTTATAGATGAATTCAAAGGTAGTAGTAAAAAGAGAGCATATATTTACCACATCAGAAGATCTAGCTAACCATAAAGTATGATACAAGCATGCGAAAAGACAGTTGCATATAATGTGTCCTATAACTTTGTATTATTTTCTATGATCCATTAAAAATGATACAAGGAGAACATGCACATGATGGTAACCATAAACAACTCGGGCAAGAAGATAAACAAACTAGAAGCAAGGAATTAAGAAATCTTTCAGAAAACTCACAATTCTATATTTTATCTATTTTTTATGGATAATAACTAGAAGATTACTAACTCACCATACGACCACGAAATTCAGGATGTAGAACCCGATTTCTCGTCGTCACGTACTTTCTATCCTAGAAAGCATAGCCAATTTAATCAAATGTTAAATGTAGATGATATTAAGCCAAATTTATTCACTTACAAGAAAATAACATGTAAAGCGTGATATTTGTAATAATTCAAGACATGGTGTCCATAAAAGAAATTATATTTGCACTAACAAGAAAATCAAATGACTGAAAAATATGCATGGCAATGTTGTCAAAAAAATGTCACGAGACAAATGAGTTAGTTACATGAGTAAAATCCTATGCAGAGCCTTGAAAAGCAATGTTACATCATAAAGCAGATTTGGAGCTACAAATGGCTCTACACCATCTAGAAAGCAACATAAATATGGAATGTCATTAGTTACTTATATGTTAAATCAATTAAATTACATTTTCAGTTGAAGATGAATTAATTGAATCAAAATCCGTGACCGAAAACATGGAATTAAGGTATTACATCCAAGCAAGCATCCCGTAAGAATACAAACCAAGCCATAATCTTCATTCTTTAAGTTTCCAGGTAACATGGTTGAGACCTAATGTGCCTCGAACAACTCTAACATAAGGTTCAACAAAGAGACCAATGTTGTGTTGATTCCATACACAAGGCTTGCACCAAAGGCCGTGGGTAAGAAATAAATAACTTTCTTTTCATGGATTAATTTAATTTATTGAATTTTAATCATGAGTGGCAAGTACTGTAATAACCAACCTATAAGCTTCTCTAAGTTTGTAGGTCACTTCGTAATTAGAGAATTTATCAGTTGAAATGAAAATTAATAGAAAAGCTCAGTTACTGACCAACAAGCTTCTTCAACCCTATAGGTCAATTGTTTACCAGAGAATTCACCACATATCAAGTGAAAATTAATAGAAAGGTAAATCCACTAAAAGATATACTAATTGCAACAATAAACTACCAAATAATGAGAAGGCAACAGCATGTTCAAAGATGAAATAAAGAATAAAATCCCAAAAGATCTCATAAAGGATCGACTGTGCATATCTAAGCTTCCTTGACAAGGCCTGTTAAGGCCGCACCATTGAAATTTAAACAGCATTTCACTATCATAGATTCATAATCCAACAAGGTCCACCAAATGACATCTACAATCCTTTTTAAGTAGCCCTCAGAACACCTTTTCTGCTTGCATCTGGTTAACTACACAAAATTCCAAGGAAAGTAGAGTAAGGTTTCGGTTGGCATAGTTTGGTATGGTCCGGAAGCCAAATCAACCCCAACTTCTACCTTTGAGAGTAGAGAGAGCTTCAAAACATAAAATCCAACTCTTAAGACAAATTACAAAAGCAAAAAACTAAAATGAAGCCTACTAAACAATTGAAAATCTAAACTACAAGGGGATGTCAAATTAACACAGATAGAATAAACCCTAAACCCTTGAGGACGTAAACCCTAAACCCTAAGAAAGAATAGCAAGTCAAAGCAGCTCAACCGCAATAATGAAATAAATCTTGTTATAAGGGTGAGAATCTGGTCTAAACATATGCTCTACAGAAAGCCCGGAACAAAAAATTTTCAAGGTAAAAGTTAACTTTCAACTAAATGTATCAATCCGATTCTTCAATGAAAATACAAACTTAGTATAAATGAAGATTCTGTGAAGCAACAAAACTAAGTGCAAATTCTGTGAAGCAAAGGAACTAAGCCTGTGATATCTAGATGATGGAAGGTATGCATGTTGAATCACATTAATTGGATAGCCATAAAATTTGAGTTAAAGAATGATCAAAAACACCCTTCTAATTGAACTATTTTCCAGTAGTAGGATACGCTCCAACATAAATTGTAGGAGGTAAAAATATTAGACCTAAGCGAATGTTTGGCATATGAAAAACAATGCTTATGGCTTCGAAATTTTTAGGTGTTTTAATATATGGATATGATGAGAAATAAAATTTATTATGTTAAAAATTGTGTAAGATGTGAAATAAATCATAAAATATATTAAAAATTATGCAAGATGTAGCGTTTAGTTTACCTTTTTATTTTAGAGTTTGTGGAGAATATGATGTAAAATTATTTTTTAAACTTTTTCTGCTTTGTTGGAAGCCATTTTGATCATGACTATAACCAAAATGGCCACATTTTTTAAAAAAAATAAAAATAAAAATTAGTTATGATGAAAACAAATTATAACTTTTTTTTGAAATATGTGTATGATGAGAAATAAAGTTAATTATATTAAAAATTACGTAGGATATGAAATAAAGTTAATTGATATATTGAAAATTGTGTAAGATATGACATAAAAAAAACATTATATTAAATTTTGTGTATTGAAGATGAAAAATATTTTTTATTTTAATTTTTTAAAAATTTGAAGGCTATGGTCAAAATGGCCACCAACTAAACAGCACTTAAGTGAAGATGGAAAATATTTTATGGCCATCGCTTTGTTGGCCTTGAAAAAAGAGAGGCCCCAACAAACATCACCTAGCAAAAGACCACTCACCCATGTCAACAGTCTTCGTGGGCCTAATAAGAACGTTTCCTTCATGAAGAACCAAAATGAGGTCCAGGTTTAAATCTTCGGAACCTTTATGCAACAAAAAATCCTGGGAACCAAATGAAACGCATTCAAATTTTTGAGGCCAGCATTCTATTAGGTTTTCAGGATCCTAATGCAATTTACCCTAAAATATAAGAGGGGATTCTAATTAAGCAAATACTCAAATTGGTGGGCACATGGATGAACATAATTTAACAGCCACGATAATATCACATTGCTTAATCAAAATTTAAATTCAAATCGATTAAACATAATTGGAGATTTCCATATTGTTATTCAAATTTCATTTGATTTGATGAACATTAAATGTTGATTTGGAAGATTTAAAGACCTGCCATATTTGGAGTTGATTTTATGTAATTAGTTCTATATTTATTCTAAATTTATTTAGTTTTTATTTTTAGTATTTACTATTGTATTTTTAAATTTTATTATGGAAAGTTTATATAAAAAAGTCGTCTTGCATTGTAATAAATTAGCCTAGTTGATGATAAATGAAATTTGATTGTGTATTTGAGTTATTAAATTTTAGTAAAGGTGAAAGTATGGGTTAGTCTCAGGTGAGAATCCTCAAATTAGTCTAATTATTTTATTAAAAAAAATCTTCTTTTCTTTCTCAACATTGTCCTCACATCACCCAGTTTTGCACTTCATCCTCCTTTGCCTGAGGAACTATCATCACTATCGTCACTGCCACATCTCGCTGGACCTATGCAGCCTTGCGGCCTCATTGAATCCATCAAACCAACTCATTGCCCGCCCATGAACACCAGCATGCGAGCAGGGCACATGTCCCCGAAGAGCCCACGTGATTTAATGCTTTGCTTCTCCGCCTGCTAGCTTTGTCCGCCTCGTCTATCGCAATCCATGACGCTCAACTCGGTTGTATTGTTGTCTACCTTGTTCGCTCATGCCTAGTCACACCATCTCATTTGCAATCTTCGACTGAACCATGTGATCCATGCCAACAAGTAAAATCTAGTTTGAACTCAATTAATTACTGATTAATCATTTCAGTAAGAACTATCTGCTCAACTGCATTAATCAATCTACTCTAAATCAAGAGATGCAAAAGTTATATTGTGAGACTTAATTACTATTTGAACTATTTGCAAGATATCTGTCCTTAACTTCTGGGCTTCATATCTAATCTGTTGAATTTTAATAAATTGCTCTAATCAAACCGATAAATTCTTATTTTTCATCGATCCAATTTAATTCTAATTTTTAAATAATTTAATTTTATAAGCTTTATAACTCTTATTTATTATAGAATTATTTAGAAATTATTCTTGCACTTAATCTTAATAATTTGCTAATTAATTATTGTTGTATAAAAAAAATAAGCATCCTCTAAAGCATGTACTAGGGGCAAAAGAATATATTCACAAAAAATATATAACATAGTACAACAAATTGAACGAGATATTCATTTATTTGAAAGAATACCTGAAGAACTTTCATTATGGATGCATAAGTTGATGGTCTTCCAATCCCAAGTTCTTCTAACTTTTTAACCTAAGTTTAAGAGTAACAATTTCACAAAAATATTTTAGTACAAATTCAAAAATTTGCTATAACTTCCCGTACCATAATTCATGCTTACAAACTTTATAGCTAAATAAATAATGGAATGGTACAAAAAGGTTCAAATTTAAATAACTTACCAATGCTCCTTCAGAATATCGAGAAAAAGGTTTAGTATAGTGTTGATTAAGATCAACTTTCACAACCGATAATTTATCTTTAACCTACCACAAAAAACCATAAATTATTTGATAAAAGCATCTTTGACTAGTTGCAACAAATACAAGGAATACAATTTAAACAATAACTACAACAAACTTAGCATTAAAAGAAAAGAGAACCAAGAATCAAATCTAGAGCATGTCGATGCCATGTATAGGTTGTGTCTTGTTAGAAAGCTCATTGGGTATAAGCTCTAAAAACCACATCAAAAAGTCATCTATTTTAAGGGAATTAGAATTTGGGGTGTAAAGTCCGGTGGAACTAATGGAACCAGTCTACCACAATAGCAAGTAAAGTTTGACAAATGGTAATCGTTCCCTCAAAATCTTTGTTATTCAAAACATCCATGTTCTTTTTAAAAGGAATGACATTATCCATACATTGGGACGTTTGAAAGGCTCCAGAATAAACTTGAAAACATCATTGTCCCTACCAAAATTAGACACATCAAAGTCATACAACTATGGGAGTCCTGTCAAAATATGAGTCACATTTATGAGTTAAAACAACACAATAAATAGAAATTTGACGGTCACCTATTTTAAGTAACAATAAACATTCGTGAGTGACAAACAAGTAGTAATGTTGAGCCAAGCTACATCAAAAAGTGAGGTGTGGGATGAAATATTTAGACTCAGTAAAGAAATAGCTCCTTTAGCCACAACATTCTCAGTGCTACCACTAATAATTACCAACTTACAAGACTTACCATTGATGTGAAAGAAAGTTTGGAAAGCATTAGTTCTCTTTCACTCATCATCCAATTTAGCCATGGACAAAACGCATCTAACAATATTAACACTCATTTCGAGTTCTATTTGATATTTTAACTCATCCTCATCCCCTAAAAACATGATAGGCTCAATTGTCTAATCTTCATAATCAACAAGCCGACTAGAGTCATGTTCAATTTTTGAGAACAACAAGAAGCTAGATATGGCCTCTAGTGTGACAATGATGCATTGAATGTAACTAGAATCCAAAGAAGTAGAACTCATGGAATGTGGAAAAGATGATGTAGTTGGAACTTCGGTAGGAGTAGGCAATTAATTACTTTCATACTAAGAAGTAGGCCTTTAAAGGGCATCAAATCAATTTAGTCTAGAGTAACTACTTTGTGAAGAAAATCTATGGGGTAGTTACACCCTTCAAATTTTTTTGACATATAATGCCCCCTACAACAAATTCTCTAAAAAGAAATATACAATTCGACTTTTTTTCTCAATAGTCTCTAGGTCCAACAATAAATCTTCTAAATGTGTGATAAGTATACTGCTTGAGTTCTTCTTACTCTGTAACCTCGTCAATACTTGCTATATATTGGGAAATGCATGAAATATATTTGAGGGTGATAAGTTAGTCGTAAAGTTAGTCCCTATAGTACAGCGAAAGATATTTTTTTCTTTAATTCAAACTTCATAATCACCCACTGTGAAATAAGTGGTTCTTAAAGGCGTTTCATTCTCTGCTCTATCGTATGCCAATACCTATTAGCCGGACTAATTAATTTCACTTTTGCAAAGTGCACATTCTATAGCAATCGTATTCTAATATTAAATTATTATGACTATAATTATTTAATTATTTTCACGCATAAATTTTATCTTAACATGTATAAATAATATAATATTAGTTACATGTAATAGTTGAGGTTGATGACTAAAAATTTAGCTAAGTTTGGAAACTAGTAACCTTCGTTGGAGAGTTCATATAATAAAATAGAATTATGGAAATTGTTTTTCCGATATTTGTAATCCTAATATAATGGTAAAACCTAAAGATGGATCTTTATGACTTTCATGACAAAGCTAAGATTGCATTTGAGATGCTTTTTGACAAAAAATCTCACGATTTCGCAAAATTTGTTCGATGCAAAAAGTATTGACTTTTTATTCTTTTGGATTTTGTTTGGCATTTTTACTGAATTCAAATATGGGGGTATTCCTTATTAAATTTAATATCTTAAAGTAAAAGAACCTCAAAATGTAAAAAGCATTTACTTAAATGTCATTAAGTTTTATTCGTTTACCTCATATTTATTCTTTTACAAACTGTGGCTAGGGTGGGTGGAAAGGAAAGAACTAAAACCATGAATAAAAACAAGGGAGAAAGGACCGGGGATTTAAAGGGAAAACCTAAGAAAGAGCTCAATCATTTTCAATCAAATATTGCTTGTAAGTAGATTTTCATTGCTTGTATAGTGAGTTAATTAAAACTTCTATGTTTTTATCTATATGAGCAGCAAGTTGACTGATTACAGAGATTAATGTTGAAATGGAAATTTTAATATAATGGTTGTTTAATTGATAAATGATGGTTGTTCATTAACACATGCATATCATAAATTGCTTGAATGTCGTCCTTATGCTATATATATGTTAAAAAGATTCTACTCACATTGCCATAAATTCAATTGTCTCTTATATGTACTCCGAAAGCAAGTTATTTGTTCAAAAAACCATTCTAAAACACACATGGAGCATATACAATGCATATATAAATATATGATAACTGTTCTTAAATTTAAGAATATAATAAAACCAAGTTAAGTAATTTGTAGAGTTTTACACCACAATTGTTATATAAGCACCGTAACTCATCATGCTGATAAACATTTTGGTGATAGAGGTCATTTTCATGTGACCCGTGATGAGAAGTGTATATGCCAGTAAAATCTTATCTAGGATATTTATATTTCTTCCTCTTTAACAATATTTGGACATCCGGCAAGTAGGTTGTATGTTATCTACCCGTTTGTTTATATTCAATGCAATATATATATGTTTTGCAATTTATCTACATGTGGTATATGAATATACCTATTGCATGTGTGCTGAAATTCATATCCTTCTACTACATGAAATTATTCTATAATTTGACTATTAATACTTTTAAAGATGTGCTTAATCTTAAATTAACCTATGAATATGTTACAAACATGATAAGCTTGGGTAACTAAGTGTATTCATTTATATTTGTTGTAAAGAGTCTTCTTACTGAGTAGCAAGCTCACTCATTTACATTAAAATTTTCAGATTAAGAGCTATACTTAGGATTCAAGTTTTGCTATCTTTCGAAAGTTGCAGGTGTGTGTGTATATTGGGGACATGCATACATGAAAAGTATGTAAATGAAAAATTGTGGATTATATTTTGTATTATGCGAATACTTAGAGATATGGTGATGATTGGTGGTCTTGTATATAAATATGAAATTGCAAAATTTATAGTTTGCACTAATTAATCCATATATTACATATAAAAAAGTGCTTCCGCTATTATTTGATCGATTAAATATGAAATTATTTTACGTATTTATATATTTAATTGCATATGTTAATTGTTATTTTATTTTATGAAGGTTTTGAAATGTGACTGAAGCCTATAATTATTAAAGAGACTATTGCAAATTATTTTAAGTGCAGTAAACAGGAAGTGCTTGCATTGTGAGATGAGATAAATAGCTACAAATATTTCTTACCGTTGAGATGAAATATTTAGTACTAACTTTAAAAGAATTGCACTTTATTTTGTGTAATATTTTCATTCACACTGTTGGTTCTATGTTTTGTAATATTGTAATATAATGCTGATATTAGTAATATGATCTTTACATGTTTATATATTATCCCTATATTTTCTACTATAATAAATTTATATTGTAAATTTTAGTGATCAAAATTTTATTAAAAAATATAAGAATATATATACAACTTATAATTGTAGTTATTGAAAAAATAGAGTTAAACTATTTAAAAAAAGTTCAGGGTCAACCCGAAATCCGATCCGAAAATCCGAACCGTGGCGGGTCATGGAACGGATCTGGGTTGACCTTGATCCGATCCGATTTTTAATCCGATTCAGATATATTGGAATCGGATCCGGGTCGGGGTCAATCCGATCCGGATCCGATCCGTTGACAGGCCTAGGTGATTGTGAGGGTGGTTTTTTCCAAAAATCATCAAACTATTATTCTAATAACTTGTTATCATGTTGAGACTCGGGACTCCTGAAAATAGCCTTATACATAATAGGTCTATCACGAATCAAATACTGCATGGCATGAATGCTAGGATTGACCACAAATAAATTCTAATATTTAGGTATAAGACTAGGATCAAAATCAATTCTGGTCGGATGCTTACCCAAAGCTAGGGGTGGCAATTTGTAACCTGACCTAGTTTATTCGAGTACAGGTCGAGCTCATATGGGCACAAGTCATAAACGAGTTAATCTGGATTTGACCCAACTAATAGAACCTAAGTACGAATTGTCGTGTCAACCTGATTACAACCTGCAAATGGCTTGTTTATCAAAATTGATACATTTTTCATTTTTAGTATTAATTTTAATATTAATTATTAAATGTGTCACATAATTTAGTTGCATTTGTTCTTAATAAAATTTTATGATTATATTGATTTAAAATAAAATATTGAATTTATTAAATTTTGATACCTAGAAAACTATAATAAACGGGTTAGCAAGTCAAGTCGTGTAACTCATTTATTAAATTAGTCAAATATGAAATTTGATACTTGATCAATTAAATAAATGGGTTGGATTTAGGTAAAACTTAGATGAGTCGGGTCAAAGATGGGCTGACTCAAACCTGATCCACCAACCCAAATTGCCATTCATACCCTGAGCTTTGGTCAATTTATCCATCTATTACTAAATAAAATTTAATTTCCAGTAATATGACTTCCTTAAAAGCATACATGTTAGTTTTGATTCATTGAACATGATTTAAGTAATGTATTGGAAATAGAGCTCTCAATCTCTCGATTTTGCTTCTGTCATGATCAATAACATAACGCTGCATACTAAATTTGCCCCAAAAAATACTAAAATACAAAAAATGGGGAGTAAAATAATAGTTACCAATTCTAATGATTAATAAAACGTAACACGCTCGATAAGAAGATGTAGACATAGGGTTACGAAATGGAAAGAGAAAAATGTTAATGGATAATATTATAATTTTTAAGATAAGAGTAAATGAAAGAGGAATGAAGCTGTTTTTTTGAATGACACTAGCTAAATGCAAATTACTAAAACTAACTGATCAGGCAAAATAAAAATTCAATTTTCACATGATAGAAATTTAACTTCGTAGGGATATTTTGAGTAATTTCTTTTGCTCAATCTTGCGACCCATCCAAGAACTCAGCTGAAAAGGGCCTTGATAAAAATAATGTTACGACAAGAATCAGAGCATAAGTCTGAACCTAAGTCAAAAATAAATCAACCAATTGTGCTTCTATGTACGGGTACAGACTCAAAATAGGTCAAATGTGCGAACAAGAAGGATCTATGGCACACAAGAATTGAAAGTCAATCACCACATCCACTCTAGCACGCAACAGTGAGAACTGCAACTTCATTGAAGCTTCTGGCGGCCTCTGTAATGTTCATCACCTTTAGAATGATGATGAGCAGACGTGCAGGTGAGGAACAAAAAGGAAAAGGCAAGCAGAATCGCAAGTACAATTCGCAATGGCGGGGCACTAGTTGTCATGACGCTAGTCAATGGGTGTGCTTTTGCTTGCTATCTCGTTCCTGACCTATCAAAGCAGACAATACTATGTATAGGAAGCGGGTGAGCAGCATTAGTTGAAACGACAGAATCACGTGCGGTGATGGCCTTTAGAAGATGCTGCAGTGCTGACGAGTAGGTATCCAACATGGCCAGTGTACAGAAGCAAAAGGCTGAGATCTTGGATGGCAAGGAACAACAGAATAACAAAGATGATCAAATAATTACAAAAAGATGCATAGCATATGTACCAAACCTTTAACTCATGTAGAGCTAGAAAAGCAGCTTCATTAGCATCAGGTTCTGTCTCATTACTCATGTCAAATGCTGCCTCCTTGTCCTGATATCATAAACAATCTAGCATCACTCCCATAGGGATAATAAAACCAGATATACTTCATGAACTTGTAAATTATATTTTGAAAAAATCAGCAGTTACATGGTAACCCTACATATTGTTATTCATCCACACATAAAAATGCATATGTGCATAGAAAATTATTAGTGGCGCAACAATACTGGATTAAACAAACACCAAAGAAACAAAATCCTGTTGAAGT
The DNA here is from genome assembly GCA_002786265.1 of Apostasia shenzhenica. Classification (NCBI taxonomy): domain Eukaryota; kingdom Viridiplantae; phylum Streptophyta; class Magnoliopsida; order Asparagales; family Orchidaceae; genus Apostasia; species Apostasia shenzhenica. The sequence goes on along the minus strand of KZ451944.1, from coordinate 2,684,030 downwards.
TGAACTAAATAGCCGCATAAGCTTCTTTAAGATGGAGTATCAGAGATGCACGAACATCACATTTACAAGCATATAGTTGTGCACAAAATGTGGATGGAGAACCGGATATCAGGTAATAGATGCATTCAGATGGGAATCTGCTCCTTAACAGCAAATGACCAACCACAAACACAATGATGAAAATGCAAGTACCCAAGCATTTCACAAAGACCTTATCAAGCACCTAACCAAACAGACAACAAATTATCCGCGCATGCACATGGCCGCTAGGGCAACAATAAGTACTAGCACGTGCAGACAATGCAGTGTAGTGTCACTGTACAACAAACAGTAAATATTTTTCAGAAATTATTGCATGCAAAAGTCAAGACAATAAAAATAAGCAGCTGGTTAAAAAGAAATTTGCAGAACATAGTTGATCTATCACTGGTTGATCTTCATAGACTCCCAAGCATTACTGTCTGATGCTGGGTGGCAAAACACCCCTAAACTGTGAACCTGACCAGGACACAAACCCATTTTCCAGATATGGCTCCATAGTAAATGAGGAACATGACTCGCTTGTGTTGGCGTTTATCCAATCACAGGTTCCATGGGAACTGGGAATGTAGAACTAGTCCTTCCTTGTGCGTGAAACTGCCTAAGAGGAGAAAGCAAACCATACAGTTCAGCAAGAAATCGAGAGGCGGCTTGTGGTTTTAATGTGAAACGGGGACAAAGAGGGAGAGGGATGGACATGAAAAATTAAGGGGAGAGTTCGGAACACCATGAATTTGGGTATCAAGTGATTTTCAAACAAGAACACAACTCTTTCCTCCACCTAGATACATATCTAAATAGGTAACTCTAAATTCAATAAAATAATCAGATAACCTTAATGAGGGATTACAAACCAATTAGATAATGATATTTCACCCACCATAATTTTTGTTAATGATTAGGTGCTGAATTAATACAAAATCGCAAGTACACTCAATTATTGAAATGAGCTCAATCAAGACTGCACCGATATCTTTTTACAAAAAAAAAAGACTCCACTTATATAACCCAATACATCACAATAATAAACTTAATTACAAGCTGGGACTCATCTAATAGGCACGCCTATATCGTGCTGTTGAGGTGTCCTAACTTAAAACCTAATGGAAACCTCATCGAGAAGATAGTAGTGCTCCACATGATCACTCCTTGTTTAGGAAAAAGCAACTAGCTTAGCCTCTAACAAGAAAATATAAAAGTACCTTTTTTCTAAAAGCAGAAGGCAACGTAGAATTTGGGTAAGAAACTTAAAAGATAATTAGTGTAGTAGTCCAACATTAATATAAAAATCCTTCCAATTACAGTTCCTATGCCTCAAACAACAGCCTTTTATTTTCCAATGCCCATCAAGAACTTCCATCAGGCCTCTGTCATATGCCTTTTCAACGACAACTAAAATAATTTGGAGATTTTTTATACTTTTCTATAAATTTTCTAATAAGAAAAATGCTGCTATTGTTGAGGAGTAACATCATATTGGTTGCTTGATAACATGGTATTTCTCCTTAACCACTTTCCAATAACTCCCTCCCAAAGGTTCATAGTATAGCCAGCAAGCTTAATCCCTCTATAATTATCATAATTTTGCATATTCCTTACATTTAAAAATAGAGACAAATATTTTCCCATCATGCATCAAGCATTTCCTTAGTTTTAAGCATCTTATTAAAGAGTCATAAGCCATTAAGCACCATTGTCCATTGTCCACTTCCAGACTTCAATAGGGATCCCATCAAGTCCACAAGCTATATACCAAACTTCATCTCTTTGAAGATTTTTACAATTCTGAAGATCAAATCACCCACATGTAGTTGGCATTCCTTTTCTCCTAGATGGTACTAAAATCCAAAAAATTGTTTTGATTATTTTCATTAGGGATCTTGTCAAAATATATGTCTCTCCATGATATCTTTATGTTTCACTAAGTTATTATTAATTTCAACCTTAGCGCATATCACACGGTCCAAACCCCAACTTATATATATATATACACATATATATATGTGCATATATATATATATATGTATATGTATATGTATATATAATGCCTCTCTTTAGTTCTAAACTTGTAGAGATTTTCTAAGAACTTAGCTCACTTCATTAAAACTATCTTGGCATCTAGGCTCTTTAATAATTTTCAAAAGTCTCATAGTCTTGACAATTTGATAGCTTCCTATACCATTTATTCCTTGATTATTTTTTCAACATCTTTATTAAACTACCAAGACTTGTTCTCAGGAGTCCCATTGCATTTTCCACTCTCGAAAGCACATCTCTTGTAACTCTTTAATTTCACAGGTATTTCAAACCACATGACATATCAAGTGCCTCTAACAAATTTCTCCTTAAATGATAGCTGTTTTCCTCCTCTTAAATTCCACCATCAAGTCTATAATTGTTGAACTACACCTCCACTCCTTCGTCTTTCAATTTCAACATCTCCTGCCACTAATCTGCGTTGAGTGGTCAGAGCTTCTTGTTGGATATCCTTAAAAAAATTTTGTTAGCTCTTTTACTAACAAAGTCGTTAATCTAGTTGTTATTACTCCCACTTTTGAAGGTAATCATATACGAATTCCTTTTTATCAGAAAGTATTATCTATGAAAAAACCATAGGCCAAAGTAAACTTCAAAATAGATTCTTCATTTTTGGTTCTAAATTCAATGCATCCATGTACTACCTCAAAACCAATCTTTTGCTACTACCCACACATTTTAGATCTCTTTCAACAAAAATCCTATCATCATTATGTATCCCTTAAATAAGCTCATCCTTGTCATCCAAAGCTAACACAAAATGCTTTTTGTTAAAGAAACTTGTAAAGCGTAAGTACTAGTGAGTTTAATAAGCTTTGCTCCATAAACCGATTTCACAAAATAATTTAATCATATATTGTTGGCCTTGTTTGGTTGGACCCCAAAAAACCACCAAAATCCTCCAAAGATATTTTTGTCAATGTTTTATATTTATTTCACATCAAACACAAATCCCAACCTTAAAAATTGACTTTATTTCACATCATACACATACTTTAATAATAAAAAATTAACTTTATTTCACATCCAATATAATTCTCAATGATTAAATAATTTTATTTCATATTATAACATTAAATAATTTTCTCTCTCTATATCTCAAAAAAACTTGAAACATCCCAAAAATATATTCCAACCAAATGAGGTTATTCTCTTGATCATAACTATCTCATCTTTTAGGCTTTTATGTACAAGGTACCTACTCCATTTCTATTCCTTTCAAAGCCTGTGTACCACACCTTATATCCCAATTTATAATTTCACTTTCGTTCCTTGAACACAAACCACATTGATTCTCCTCCTTCAACTAACATCCAACAACAATAAAAAAGGTCAATATTTAAACTCCTAAACCTGATTTTATTAGCATGGACCATTTTTTTGCTTGCACCTATTTGTTAAAGTGCGAGAGTTTTACCCATTAACACAATATCCGAGCACTGGTAAGGTGTAGGGTTTCCAGGGATCCTATGACACTTGCTCATTTAACACTACACCCAAGCTTCAAGACAACTTGTTCCAAAAATGGAACACCCGTCAAAGAAGTCACAAGTTTTATGCTATTTGTCATTTACCGCAACGCCCCTTACTATGAATGAGACGAGCTATACAAAAATAAGCAATAAAGCTCCAGCATAAGCGAAGTTAGCTCTTGGTCAGACAATGAAAAAAATACATCAAACTCTCATCAAAATAGCACATGCATCAAAAGTTCTGAATGTGTAGAAAGAAATGACAACCACTTTTAATAATTTTTTTTAAGAAAGAAACTACTAGCCATGTTTAATTATAACAACAACCAAGCCTGGGTCGGCTACATGAATCCTTCGTTTCTATTGCGCTCTATCAATTAACAAATTCTTATCTAAGTCTAAGTAACTAAGATTACTAATAATTTCTTGTCATGTCTTCTTTGATCCCCCTCTTCCTCTTTATACATGGGCAAGATGAAGATAACTCAAGAAAATTTGCTTCAAATCAAGCTTTTGGAAAGATGAGAAATGGACTAGTAGCTTGAATTGAAACAGATGGGACAGTTAATAATAGAAATGACCTCCAAAGAAACATAATATATAAAAATTGTTGTTTTAGATGAGCAAGGAAGATCCCTTGAATTATCAATCCATCTGTGTGACCTCTCATACTAGACTTTATCAACCGTAAGCACTATAGTAATTTCCTAGTCTTACTTCTTTCCTATTACAATGAACTTTTCCTTCCTCAGACAACCTGAAAATTAAAAGCTCCACTGATGTTCAATAAGGTAGCAAGTACACATGGATCAAGATTAATCCATCTCTATTCCTCTAGAATGTTGACTTCCAGCATACTTACTTTCCTTCTGCAATGTATGCGGTCACTTGAGAGAGACCTTCTCAAATCCAAAAAATATCAAGTACAAAGTGAATTCAAACTTATATACATTTCTCATCTATTTTAATGCCAACAAGTTTGACAATTGTTTCATCTATAACGTTCTAGTCAATATTACTCAAGGCCACTTATTCACCTTCTCTATCAACAAAAACCAAAGGAATTGCGTAAGAGGTGAACGATGAAGAATGAGTGACAACAAATTCAATGTCATAATTATTGCAGAGAGAGTTGCTCTACCAGATGTTGTCTCATTCAATTGGGTGGAGTCAGTAACAATTTCCTAAGCCAAATACTCACTTTAATCTTCAGCACTATCTATACCATCCTCTTTCAAAGATAATAGAAAGATGTTTGAGAAGTTTCAACTCTTTTCGATTATTTTTTTTTTGAAAAAAAAATTCAAAATTGAAGTTACAACTCTTTTAAACACTAAAGAAGACAAACATTTATTTTCACTGTTTATGTTAAATTTTGGCTTGGATGTGACATTAATATGCAGCATCATTGACACGATAATGTATTGAAGATTAATTATAGTATGCATCAAAAAAAATTTATGCAATTGATACACTTCACCATGTCAGGATTTATAAGAGAGATCAGGATGAATACCAGGAATTGGCAAAATAGTTGCAAACAAATCACAATTGATCTTTCTTTGGAAACAGCTAATGTAAAATAAAAAAGTCATGGACTTTTTATTTTGGATGACAAATTTGAACTCAGGCAAATAATAAAACTGTAAAGTAATACCATAGCAGAAAATATGAGCATCAAAATGCAAAAATTTTCAATATTAACATTCAGCATTCTGGCTCTCAAGAAAATGGATAGTTGCACACCTTGTAAACAGCTTGATAACCAAGAAAGCCAATTTTTAATCCTGCTGAATGAAATATAACATCCCCATCCTTGTTCCCGATATCTACTTGAATCTGCATCATGCATCACGATAGATGATACTAATAGAGAGAGACAAATGCTTTCGAAAGAACAAGGAAATGCTCTTGAAAAATAACTCAACATTGTTAGAAAGAACTATAGCTTCAGATGAGATAAATAAACCGGAAAGGCAAAAGGTAGCTGTAAATATTTTTTCTTTAGCACCTGAAACTAAAATCATGGTTTCATGCATGGTAACGGTAACAATAAACATCTTTTCTTTGTCTTCTCAAGGAGATTTGTCTGTTCTATGCCCTATAATAGTCAATATAACTGCAAAGCCAACGATAATGACCACAAAACTGCTGATCAGTCGAACATGCTTTCACACATGAAAGAAAAGCTGCGCAATATAACTGCAAAGCCAAGGGTGATGACCAGTTGGACATATTTTCACACATGGAAGAAAAGATATGTTCTTAATAAATCTACAATCTTCAAGAGCTTTCAAAACAAGGTTTTTCTCATGGGCACGCAGAATCATCCCTCATTAACAGTAAGATAAGCAAACAAAAATGAATATATCATCAACCTACCGCAAATCAATGAGGATTACTGTAAAAAATAGTAGTGCACAAAAGAATACAATAGTGGCAGTCTTTGGTTAAATTTCAGCAATCATCTAATGAACAAAGTCAAAGACTGAAGCTGCAAATGAAAACAAGAAATAGCAAACAGACCAAATCGAAAGATGCAGCTTCCATTTGGCAGGCCATAGATCTTGTCCATATAAGTGTGTACAGCTTCAAACAATCAGCATCGAGTACCCCAACTAGAGTAGCTGCAAGGAAGACAAAATTGTGAAATTTACAATAAAGCAAAGTTCACATTTTACACAGTGAAATGATCCAGTTCATTCTGGAGATATATCAAATGCATAAGATAAACATATAATATAGAGAAAAAAAACTAAGCCCTAGTTGGTTAGAGTTATATTTTGGCAGAGAGAAAATATATTAAAATTTATAATGTCAAATAAAACTATTTTAATATCAATATTTGCATAAGATGTGAAATAAAATTGTGTTTTTATTGATGTGAAAAGAAGTTAATTTTTAAAATTGAGATTTATGTAGAATATAAACTGAAGTTGATTTTTCATATAGGAATTTGAGTAATATGTGAAGATTCAAAAATTTTGGACTAACTTTGGACATGAATCAAACAAGGTAGGATACTTTAGTGAGATAAAAGAAACTAAAATAATATAAATTGAGATTATCTTTATTGCCCTAACATCGAGGTGCCATATGCTGCATGAATAAGAAAAGTGTTATTTAGAAAATACACAATGGTGCTACAAATCAATAATTAGATTCCCTTACAAAACCAGTCAAATTCTGAAATTAATTTTAACTGACGAGCTACAAGATTGTCATGCCCAGTTAATAGAGATGGTGGGTAATGGGCAGTTCTAGACGTGTCAATTCAGAGGTTAAATTCAACCTAGTTATTTTTTGCTTGTCCCCAAGTCAGACTAAATAGACCCTAGCGTCTCCTATGAAATTTCGGATCAAGGTCAAGTCCAATTGATCAAATTAGAGCTAAACATAACTTAATTTTTAGAATAAATAACATTTTTGCATGCATATACACAAATAGAAGCTTCAAGAACACAATTTGAACTGTAAGTTACGCTAAAAACTTCAAAATAAAAAGATATATAAGAGATATGAAACAAAGAAAGATGTATAAAACAGAGGAAGCGATAACCAATAATAGACTAAAAATATGTACAATCAGGTCAAGTCAAGTAAAATTAACCCTACAGGTTTGTTGGGTTGGATCAAGTTGGGTCAAGATGAGGAATTAGACCGACTTTAGCAGGTTGTCAGGCACTCAAGTATACAGATGAGACACTCGTGATCAAAATTTCTTAAACTTAAACAAGTTCATATGATACAATTAAAACAAGAACACTTTTGTTCTTTCAGCTTATTAAATCATGGCTGAGACTGACAAACCATGCTTAAGGCCATGTTCGGTTGGAGTTTATTTTTGAGATGTTTTAATTTTTTTTAGAGAGAGAGAAAAAATTATTTTAATATTATGATGCAAAATAAAGATAGTTTACTATTGAGAATTGTGTTGGATGTGAAATAAAGTAAATTTTAAGGACAAGATTTGTGTAGAATATGAAATAAAATTAATGTTTAATATTAAATTAAATATATGATGTGAAATAAATATAAAATATTAATAAAAGTATTTTTTAGGAGTTTGAGGGATTTTTGAGTTCCAACCAAACAAGGCCTAAGAATCCTCTTATTAAATATTTTGCATTCAACTACACCTAAATCATCTTAATCTAGCACCAAAGCGGCCATCATTTTGCGAGCAACTTATACAAAATCATCAATAATCATTAGTTTATGCAACAAGATTATGAAGGCATAAATGGTAATGCACTTTTGCAAACCACATTGCTCAGAATCTCATGAATGCATGACAAGAATCTAGTCTAAATCAAAAAATATTTGGCCATCAACATACAAATATGCCACTGCATTTATCTTATTTCAACACTATAAAACTGAAGAATTTCTTGAAATCATGTGAAACAATTAACATTTCTCTAACAGCCTTTCAATGCTCCTTGGACATCCCACAGGAACATGTAAACATGTTGAAAACAGATTACCCATTACCTAAATCATTATAACTTAGGGAAAATATAACTTTACAGTTTCGCTAAATCTGACTCAAAGAAAGAGAAAAAGATGTGAATGAGCTGAGCGCAGTGCGATTCGACGGATTCGATCTGTAGTGTAGCCACGCAAGAAAGAGAAAACAAAAATCAAGTCGACTAGCAAAAAGCTAAGTAGAAGTAAGAGAATAATGCAAGAAAGTAAAGGAGACAATGGATTGAGATGATTCAAAGGAGTCCCTTTACATACACCAACCAAGCAAAGCTAGAAAATGATTCCCTAATCAAAAGAAGGGACCAACCGATCACGGTTATATCCAGAGGAGTATAGAACACTTAGGTTATAGAAGTGGAACATAAGAGACTTCTCGCTATGTTCTTCCCTCAAGTTCAACCTTAGGTGTTTAGCACTTGGAAGACCACAATTTATATCTGAGTAGGGCACCATGTGATTGGGAGCTTCTAGTTTCCCTTATAACTTACAAAAGAGGTCTTCTCATAAGCCATTAGATGATCTTCATGCGAATCAAGGTTTGTTATGCCATTAGACAACTGGACAAACCAGTGGCACAGTTAGTTACAATGAAGTGCCTGGAATGCTGAGATTGTGGTGAGAATTTGAAGGAGAAGATTCCTTTATTGAAAACTGAAAAATGAAATTCAAAAGTAGGCTTAGATCATAACATGACCCTTGTAATCATATAGACAACTAAGTAATTGATAGGCTAATGATATGCTGATAAACTCTTTTGGGATGAAGTCAAGGCAACGAAGTCTTCCAAAATGAGGTAGTGACGGTTAACCTCCTGACAACGAGGTTAAGGTGATGAACTCCTCTACAACAAGGTTAAGTTAGAAAACCCTACTGAACAGGGTTTGACTAATAGGCTATATTGAAATAAAATAGAAGAAGAATATTGTGGACACCATGAGCCTGGGATTGTGAACACCCTTAGGGCGAGGTCAGGATAACAAACCCCCTAAAATGCGGTTAGTGGACATCTCATTAGTCATTATTGGGATTGACATGGCAATGTTTGACTTGATGAGTTCACCCAATCTAGTTTGAATTAACTTGGTTTAGTTTGTGGACGCATGGATGGATGAGATAGTTTAGAATTTTGTGTGACAATATGCATACTACTACTGTTATATGTAAAACAAAAATTTATCCTAAATATGATCTCCTATAGGTTTCAGGAGTTTTGTTTTACAGTCCCACACAACAAGAGTACTAAGAATGCCCACACCACAAAGTTGTGTACTTTAATACCACTATTACCATGAAAATGGATTGATTTGAACCGTCAGTAAATCATAGATCATCATCACAACAAAGAGAAAATCATTTTCATGCCCTTTCAATTCCAAACCATTTTCATGCCCTTTCAGTTCCAAGCCTGCAACATACTACCCCACCCTCTCAAGTTTTGGTTGCTCTCTATCCACCAACCCATGCTGTCTTTCATCAAAATTAATCATTCAGTTTGAACTCCCTCAGCAAACTTCTAATAGAGAATCTCGGGCCACACATTTCCTGTTCAAACAGCATGCTGATGTAACTATGCACAAGTAATTGGCAACACATGTAAAAAATCATCATATATGTCTTCCACAATAGAGTCGTGCAAATTAATATTCCATCAATAATCTACTTAATGCAAATTAATATTCCATCAATAATCTACTTAATGCACAAATACCAGCACAGTGAGATAATCAGTACATTATCTTTTGCAGTGAACCCTATATTTTCAAAAGAAGTAGAAAAATGTACAGTAGATTTTTGCAAAAATAAGGTTACAATGCTTCATATAGAGTTTAAAATAGATAAAATAGAAAAACAAAATTAGGTAAAGCATTACATGGCAACCGCCTTATATTGGTGGGCCTGATAGCTTCATGGGCTTCTTGTGAATTCTTCACTTTCTTAAAGAATGTTCGAACACCTTTTGATGCAAATTTCTCACCATACCTGTTTAGTGATGGATTCAGGATTTAGCAGTACATAAGTAGAAGATTAGACAAGCATAATAAAGGTGCTGTCATTGAGTTATGAGAATATTTTAAAGAACAAAAAAGTAAATAATAACTGCAACCTACACTGATGGTATGACATATGTACTCAAGCTAATCAAACTGACATAAGAAGACATTGGAGTAAAACTGGCACTACAAAACCACATTTAATGAATTCAAGCTGTTACTATAACCTTCCAAGATATCTCTTAAACCTTGCCAGAAAACTTATTGTTCAAAATTGCATCCGATGCTGCCAAGAAGGATCCCTGAAGCAATGATTAGGTTCCTAACTTCCACTAGAGGTCAACACTATAAATCCAAGATATAGTTTGTAACATCTCGATAAATAATTTAAATTTTTGGTTAAACTATTTTATTGCGATGAAAATTCATGATTTTATTTTTGTGAAATTGTTCACCTAAATTAATTTCTTAAAATATTAATTATTTTGTATGAAAATCTAAATTTAGATTGGGATTAATTTGCATTAATTTGATTGTTTAAAATTAAATTTTATTAGAATTAATTAGCATTTTTTATATTAATTAGCATTTAAAATTACCATAACTATCTCCCTAAATTAAGACTAGAAGGAATTACCTTATACCCCCAGATTGTGTAATAGGAAGAAATAGGGTTTCTCACTGTAAAACACTAATTCATTTTCTCCCCCCACCACTATAACTGCCAGCCTAAAGAGAGAAAGAGAGAGGGGCGCCACGTAGGAGAGGAAGAAAAGCCCGGATCTCCCTAAATCATTGATTTTTCCGATTCTTCACAATCTTAGCATTCCTACACAATCTAGATCCAGATCTCATGTTTGGAGCAATCTCTTCTCTCCGAATCTCAGGGAAACCTAGAATTATAGTGAACTCAAGGTTCAACCCTAACTTAACTGATATAAATCAAATGCATGTATTAAGGAATTATTTTAAGGAAAAATCTAGGTTAAATCATCCGATTACGAAATCCTCCATGATTCATGTGATTTGTTCACTATTTCATATTATTCTCTATTTTATATTGAAATCTCTGAGATTATATGTTTGAATGAATACAAATCTGGATTAGTATACCCATATGCATATTGAAAGATTAATGCCAACAAATTTGATGTGAACTAAAACTGGTCTACCCACAGTTGTCACACCTACAAGAGGGAAAGCGTATGAGATGTCGTCCATTCGATTGGAACATGACTTGTGTTTCTAACATTCACGGGAGGACAAGTGTGCGACTTGTCACAATCAAAAAGATAAAATGATATTTAAATGTACGGATTTACTATGTGATTAAACTTGTAATCAAGATTTTAAAGGCGATAATGGATTAAAAGATAATGAGATTTCTTTGAGATTACACACCTGTGTTACTTCGAGCATATGATATTTAGGTGCGACAGTGTCCATAGCCCTTTTAGGCCTAGCCTACGGGGCCGGGGGTGACGACCTTCAAATGTATAAAAGAAGCTAAAGCGCAATACAAAAAATTATGAGCTCAAAAGATAAAAATAAATAAAACTCAATCGGACATTTTAGGTTCTTATACCAAATATTTGTTCTTTATCATGCTCGTGTCACTTATGTTATGTTAATCATGTAGCACTCATTTAATTGCTTAATATTCATATTATGCTTGTTATTATATTATAATAGCAATATTACTATTGTATAATGTTGATATATTTATACTTTTATTATCATTGAACACTTTTTATTTAAAATTTTTTGTTAATGTACAACCTATGAGTCTATTCTAACAGACTCCTGTCACTAACATGGCAAGTACTGGAGCACAAGATCACAGGGATGGAAAAAAACTAATCAAGAGAAGATTTAGTTTATTAGTTTTGTTTAGAGGGAGAAAAAGACTTCCATTTATTTGCTTCTAAATTTGTAGTTGTGAACTTTCGTAGTAACATCTGGACTATTTGGTCTGCTTGACTTACATTTATTATTTCTTCAGCTGTTTCTTTCTAGTTTTCTCCTTTGTGTGTGTATTATTTGGGTGGCGAGCATGGTCGTCACATAGTCTTTCTAGTTTAAGGGCAAAGCCTTGTTACATTAACATTTAACAAACTTATAGGAGACATAAGCACTATGTATGCACTTTGTCATCAAGAAAAATCTGAAAACAGAATTAGAATATTTGCAAAGTTACAAGAACAAGAAAGAGCCTACTATGACTTAGCTTGGTATTCAATACCAAACTAAGCACGAACATTCAAGCAGCTAGCAGCTCCTAGATAATAGCTAATAACCAACAGAGGTGTTGGATTCCTCCCCAGATCTCACCAGTTAGTAACGGACAGAGTTACTTACCTTTCTTTAACCAAGACATTGATGTCCTCTGCAGCTTCATTTGATACCTGATAGCACTTCAAGCTATTAATAAATCACAAATACAAATTATACTTCATCGGAAAGGTAATATATCTATTCCTTACTTTGCAATAAAGTAGAAAACTAAGCAAAAAACTAAGAAACAAATCCGAATTCAAGAATTGACAGGAAAGAAAGTAAAAATGCTTATACAAATCGACAAGAAGTCAAAGTTGCAAATGAACTTAGACATGTCGTAGAACACACACCATGATATTAGGAAAATGAAACAAAAAATCCTACTTATGCAAAATCAGAGATCTCTATTACAATTATCTGACTTCTAGAAAAAAATGATCAAGAATTTTTCGTTTGGCTCGTGCTTGTGCTTAAAGATGTATTACAAATTGCTTAGCTTAATTTTCATTGAAGATAGGACTCCCTAGCACTTTGATTTGCCATTGGCAGTTTCAGAAGTAACTTCTTGTAATTCTCCATTAGAAAAGCTTTATTTTTAAATACATTAGAAAAGCATATGAATCCTTCAAAAACAAAAAAGGTACAAAAAAAAAAGTTGAGAAGCATGACGCTGCTGATGATGACTACTTGAATCGTGAAGTCAACATTTGGCTGTGATTCCATAATTATATTTTTTTGATAAGAATCACATTGACAGTAAGGTTGTTAAAAGAGGAGTTTGAGCAAGCTGATATTTATTCAAGTTCAAGTTGAGTTTGGTTCGATTCAAAAAATTACTTGAGTTTGAGATTAGAGTTGATTCAATCTAAGTGATAGGCCCTTTGTATTAAATAAAATGTTTTAGATATTATATTTTTAAGTATAATAATCTTACAAAATGTAAATGAGTTTACATATAAATATATAACTTAATTTCTTCCAAAAATACTCTTTATGAGCTGTCATATATAAGTTACCTCATATAGATTACATATAGAGATATATATATATTTATTAAAAAATAAATATTTTCAAATATTAGTTCTACTACAAGTTGCATCGATTCCATTTTGAGCAAACTGACTTGAGTCATAAGAAATTCTCAAGTTAAAGTTGATTAAGTTTCAAGCAAATTTAACAGCCCTATTTGATAGCAACAATAGAATGATCTATTATTATTTTATAAATCTAGCCAAAATCTAGTCCATTTAAAAAGAATGGAAAAGGTTTGAAGAAAACATAGAGAAAAAATGCAAGAAGTTACGGGCTTCATCATCTTTCATTTATGAAAGAAATTGGTAGAAACTAAAACGTACATGCATTCCATCAGTGCGCATATATGTTATCAATCCAGTAGCCTCTTCATCTGATAACTTGATCCCCTCATACAGCTGTTGTGCTAGCTGCAATTAAACCAAAAAAATTGCTTTGTAAGACAATATTTCATTAAAATTCACAAGAACTTTCCCATAAAGCCGAAAAAAAATAACAATAAAATAAAAATAGAAAGCATATCTAAATAAAAAATAAACTGGAAAGAAACTTAGCTTAAGCCTTCATTGCGTTTTCATACAGTGAGAACAGTGCAACAATGAGCACTAAAGGTTAACATGTCATCTTTCATTAGCTTTAAGAATATATGACCAAGTGACTAATGCTAAACACCACAGCTTTAAAAGAAACTAGGAAATCTCTAATTAAGCTAAAATGAAAAATATATTGATTCATGACCATAATCAATGCAGTAGTTTAATGTTGTATCCTCTTGCAATTTTCAGGCAGTTATGTGATACTGATAACCAATTCAAAGACTTACCTGCCAAAAGGGATGGTAGCACTGAATCCAGAATACCAGAAAACAAATAGAGTTCGAATACCAAGATAAACATCATCTAGAGAGGGAGAGAGCAAAGGTTAGAGATTGGATACCAAGATTATTCTACCTTAGGTCTCATTGGTAGGACGTTTGTTTACATGTTCGGACATAAATCTAAATAGCCCAAGCAGCGTTTATAAATCATTAAAAGTATACCAAGTTCAAAAATCAGTAGAAGGATACTCAGTGTAATAATTTGATTTGCAGTCAACTCAAAATATTCAAAACCCACATCCAAATGGCAAAGTAACCTAAACATAAAACTCCTAGTGAAAACAAAACGTAGTAGACCTTCATTGTATATGCAGCTGTGAAATGAAATTTGTTTGCAGAATCTTGCTGGAGTGTCGAAGTTATGTAGGGCATTGGAGGATTCCTCTGAACTTTGCTTTTTTTCACATCAATTACTTCAAACAATGAAGCATCTATCCTCTTTCTAATAGCCTCAGCCTCAGCCTGAGATATTATGGAAAGTTGCTCCAATTTTTTGGAGTTCAACTTGGTCAAGCAGGATAAGAAATTTGATTTCTCCTTCAAATCTGAATATGCACCACAAAATTCAACCCCTATGGTCCAATACTCTTGAGGATTGAACTGTTCTATTTCCATTTCTCGATCACAAATCAAAGCCAAAGCTGCAGATTGAACTCGTCCAGCAGACTGGCAGCCAGGTAATTTCCGCCATAGCAAAGGAGATATGCTAAATCCAATCAAGTAATCAAGTGCACGTCGAGCTAGATAAGCATTGACCAAGTTTGAATCAAGGTCTCTAGGATTCTGTAAAGCTCTTTTTATGGATGATTCAGTTATTTCATGGAATACAACCCTTGCCACAGTAATGTTCTCATTTAAGGCATCTTGCTGCTTCAACATCTCGGTGATATGCCAAGCAATTGCTTCACCTTCACGGTCAGGGTCAGAAGCCAGAATTAAATATTCTGCACTGCAATATAAACAAAAGGTACTTAAACAAAATAGAGGGAAGAAAAGCCATTACTCCAGTACAGAAAGATAATCAGCCAGGAAAAAAAAGAAATGAAAGATATTTTGTAAATTATGATACTAAAAGGGAGGCTATATTACTCAATAATGCATAAAGATCGTCCTTCATACTAAGTATTCCAAGTTTTGAATAAGCATTTCTCTGCATACCATCAACTTTGTTAGTTGAAGACAAAAAGAAAAGGAAGAATATTGTCTTTTGTTTCCCATGACTTTCTTAGGCACAAGAACATAGACTGCATAGTCAGCGACTAGGCTGGGATCTTAGAAAATTAGTAATTACCTTTGATATTCACTTGACTGTGTCAGTGATAGCCACCACTCCACCTGGTCAATTCACCATTACAATAGGTACCACAAACAGTGGTAGCAGTAGGTTACTATTATAGGTTAAGCATGACTTAATTAATTTACTGCCATCTGCACAAAGTCAAAGCCAGGATTGAGGATACCAGATCACCACATAACAATGACGTTTAATATCAAAAAAATTAAGGTAATACAATCTCAGTACATCTATCAACAATTTAGACGTGCACTAAAAATTTAAAAAATAACAAAAAGATGGAATGGGCTTAGCTATGAGATAGCACGAAGCCCTCAAGTCAAGCAGGCCAATAAGTGTGGCAACTAGCAAGAAAAGAAGCATGAACACTTCGGTACATCCCAACTTATCGTGTCAAGTCATATTATTGTGTCCCCGTGCCACCTCCGTGCTTCCTAGATACTTCTATAATATTAAACAAAAATTATAATACTCTCAATAATCACATAGAAATCAATTATATTATTTGACGCGTCTTCCCGTGTTCATATCAACGTATAGTGTCGTGTTATATCCTCATGTCCAAGCTTCCTAGGTAGCATGAGATGTCGAACAACTAAGGGACAGCAATATCCAAAGGAACAAAACAGACAACTAACGTAGCATAAACAAACCAGATAAAAGTGCATATGGTTAGCAAAATAGAATGACATAAATATTGTTATTTTATCATTTATCAAGATCTTCGATGGCAAAATCATGAAAATTCATTCAGTTGGTGGTCATAAAATCCTTTTGTAGAAGACCAAAAATAAAACTACAAAATGAATCATTTGGTTCTTAAGATAAGTGACTGATAATTTTGAACATCAAGGTAAAGTTTCGTTAGAATATACCTAGCTTATGGGCTACACTAGAATGCTTAAATTGTCGTGTGGAATATTTCTAGGTTTACTGTGTCTTCTATGTTAGTTAAATAGTGTGTTTATTTGCAAAATTTAATTTTATTAAGGTTAAAGATAAACTTGAATGAGGATATTTTTTAATGAGAGTTGTGTATAATATGAAATAAAATTAATTATTATATTAAGATGGATATAATATAAGTTAGTTATTTTGTTATGTGAGTAAGATGTAAGATAAAATTAATTTTTTTTAAATATATATAATGTGAAATTGAGTTAAATCTTAATATTAAAATTTATGTATAATGTGAAATGTCAGTTTAAAGCAAACAAGGTTAATTTTAATTTTGGTAAACAAACACAATAGTATTCCAACAAAACCTAAGAAAAACTTAAGCTTTACAGATTGTTCGATAACATTTACATCAAATTCATGCTTTCACAAGTCACAATATTCACTACAGTTAAATGGGGCACCTTTGATAGCTGCTTTGTTATTAAGGTTCAAGAAAGCATTATAATTTATTTTATAGGCATAGGTATGTATTAGAACAAAGAATGCGTGATAAGTTGTATTTCAGAGTCAAATTAGGAATTTCAAATTTGATAACGCTTTGTACTACTTTGATCATTAAGAGAGACCAGACAAAGAAATATGTGTGAAAGCAACTACATCATAAAGTCTCTATATGGTTCAATAAGTATAGAATATGGACAAAAAGAACAACTGCACATATGCTCCAAAAAATATAAAACACAAAACACATACCAGCTTAGTGCTACCCTAATGCTCTTAAGATGAGTCCAAGCATTAGAAGGAACCTCCCAAACTATGCTGAAGTCATCATCAGGCCGAACTGATCCAGACCTTCTAGCCAAGTCCCTCACATGACCATAGCTAGCAAGAACTTCATACATTTCCCCAAGATAATTCTGTATAACCTTTGCTTTTGTGACTGACTCCACAACCACAACTGATTTACCTAAAGGTGGATATAAAGACCTTAATTGTTGATTATCAACCTTTGCACTTCTAGTGAATGCATCTGTATTGATGTTTTGCACAATAGGGGATTCATGATTAACCTTTGTTTTTGATGCCCGTGATGCTTTTCCTAAAACTTTAGCCTTTACAGCAGAAGAGGAGAAATCTTCAGAAATCTTTTTGTTTTTCTCGTTGCTATTATGATTTTGGTTTTTCTTAGTAGCAGTTTTTGCACCCTTAGCTTTATTGCCTCTCTTAGCTGATCTTATCAAACTTCTACCATCTTCGGTTACTTCCCTTTCACTCCTTATAACATTTGCAGTTCTTTTAACAGCCTTTCTAGCTTTAGCGAAGCTCCCTTTTACAGATAAATCAGTATCTTCAACATCTAGCTCACCGTTAACACCATCGATCACAGCCAAAGGTTTATTTGTTTCTTTCTTCTCACAAAGCATTCCAACTGTGGACTTTGCATCTCTACTCTTTATATCACCTAACATGACTTCCTCACCATTTCCATTTACTGTTGCAGATGGCTGAAACGTTTTCTTGTTTCTACTTGAAAATGATGATTTCTTCATAAATTGACTAACCAGAAAATTCAAAGAACTCTTTTCTCCAGCTGTACATGAACTAAAACTACAAGGCCGGTTCGTAGAACAAAGGGCCCCAACTCTCCAGTGCTTTTTGAAGCTAAAAGAAGTACAACAGCCAGGAATGCAAACTAGAAAGCAATCTGAGTTTCTAACCTGCGATAACCTCCGACATCTCCCACTACAATATGGTGAATCTAGCAAGAATAAACATTGAAAAGTAACAACTTTCCTGTACTGATGCTGCAAAAAAAAGAAACTAAAATTGAAATAGTTGCTCAGCCAAAAACATGCAATATTATTGCAAAAATAATTACATCCTTGAACAAAGTTTTATTTTGGAAAGAACTCCCAGCACAAGAAGGGTTCTTTACATTGTTCTTTCTTCCAATCCGTGCCATCCAAAATGAAATTTTCTATTCAAACTAGTAAATCTTCAACATCAAAATGAAGCAACCAATAACTCAGTTAATCTACTTCTAACCAAACAATAATATAGATATATGCTTTCACTTTTTTTCTTTAATTTCTTCGCACTTGAAAAATAGAATTTTGGACTTGACCCAGCCATCCCTCGATCTATCTAACAATAATGCCAAAACACTCTTTGCAGTTCTTGTTATATACCCACCCTCCCACCCTATTCCAACAAAAGGGCTCCTTGAATTCTTCGTAATGTGAAATTTCAAGCTGATGAAAAGTATACCATGGCCGGAGAAATCCTGAAGGGATTCCGGTAGTCTCTGTGAAAGCAACTCGTCGGCATAAACCTACGGAGCTGGAGCGCCATGGAAGCCTCCCTAAACCAGTTACAAAGACCAACTCTTCTGGATGTTCTGCATTGACGCAGAAAATCGTACAACACGTCCGACAAAAGAGAGAGAAAGAAAAGAATCGGCGTATAAGTATAACAAGCAGATGGCGAGGTTGGCCAACCGTGATTCTCGTACCTGGAGGCAACCAGAGACAGAGCTTCGAAATGGCATCAGTCAGACGACATGGCAGTGAGGGTGGAGGAAAGCATGTAGTTGCAGTAGTTCGAAGAGATTAGCGCGACACAGCTGGAAAACGGATATGTTTTAGGGTGTTAGGGTTTCGAAGTACAAACATGGAGTGGTTCGGGTTGAAATGGGTCGTTCATCTGAGTCGGTCATCGAAATCGATCGAAAATTAAATCAATTTTGGATCGAATCAAAATCGAATAGATCTAAATGAGCCGACTAACGAGCCAAAAGTTTAGCTCAGTAATAATTTCAAGCCGATTTTGAGCCGGAGTAGGCTCAGCTCGATCCAGCTCGAAATCGACTCGAATTAAAATACATTTTATATTATAATACATATATATAATATATGTATATAATATAATATATATATATATATATTATAAACTGAGCCTATCTCGAGCCGGATAGAGTTGAGCTTACCCGGCTTGAAATCGACTCAAAAAAAATTGAGATTTCATTCATTTTCAAGCTGGCTCGAAAATGAATCAAAATCAGCTCGAAGTCGATTGGTATCAACTCGAGTTGGCTTGAAGTCGAACTCAATCGAGCTCAAGTCGATTTCGAGTCGATCGAAATATGATCAATCCGATTTCAAGCCGGTATTGGCTCGGCTCAAAATCGGATCGGTAATCTAAGTCTAATCAAATTAATATTAGAATGATCAAATTAAACTATAAAATTGAAATATGATGCATCTAATATATTTTGAACTATTAAAAAAATAATAAATCAATTTATTTTCTATTTAATATAAATGCTCACCAAACAATTACAATATATTTGAATATATATATATATATATTATATTATATTTAAATAAAATTATTATAAATTATAATTTTTGAGTTATCAAATCAACTTATATAATAAGCAAAAATATTAAATTATTATTTACAGTAACTATGATTCAACAATAAAATAAAAGCAATAATTTAACAATACTTAAGAGGCATTTTAGTATAATATTTTTATTAAAAAACTAATAATTATTATATCATTATATTTTAACTAAAAGCAGATATTTGACAATTTATTACGGACATATGATTGAAGTTTAATATAATTTCGGTAGTTATATATCTTTTTATGGTACATCAATGTATTTCAACTTATTAGACACTTTTAAAGTCCGGTTTTTGATATATTAATGCATTTCAATTGAATTGTGGCATTATCCTGCTATTCGTTGCATTTAAGTTGAAGTCATGCCCCGAATATAAGCATTTATGAAACCATTTGATTGAATAATAAGTTAATTTAATTGAATACTAGGAATTATACCAATATTCAATCATTTTTTATTATATCTGAAGAGAATACAAGTAATTTTACTTTTATCATGTCTATATAAAGACATTTTAACATAATAATCTGATAAAATAACTAACATTTGCAATATTAATATATTTTAGCCGAAAGAAGATATTTGAAAATCTATTATAGACTTATAATTGAGTTCTAATATAATACCAATAATTACATATCTTGTTGATAGTATATCAATCTATTATGACATATTAGGCACTTTTAACAACGGGTTTATAACATATCAATTTATTTGAGTTGAACAGTGATGCTTTTACAACTACTTATTGCATTAACATTGCATTCAAGCCAAATACAAGCATTTAAAAAATAATTCAGTCCATAATAATAAGTTATTTTAACTAAATACGAGCAATTATAAAAATATATAATCCTTTTTATAGTATTTAAAGAGAATACTAATAATTTGATTTTGACCTTGCTATATCAATGCATTTTAACCTCAATACTCAGATTAAATAACTAATATTTGCTATATCTATATATTTGAGCCGAAAACAGATATTTGGTGATCTATTTGGGACATCTGAATGAGTTCTAATATAATACAGCCAATTATACATCTTTTTTAAAGTATGTTGACGTATTTTTACCTAATAGGCACTTTTAGAGAATGATTTATACCATATCAACGTATTTAAATTGAATACAGACCTTTTTACAAATATTTACTGCGTTAACATTAAATTCTGGTGGAATATAACTATTTAGAGAATTATTTATTACATAATAAGTCATTTTAACTAAATTGTAGCAATTATACGATTTTGTCAATAATGTGATTGTATTTAATGAGTATACAAGTAATTTAACTTTGATCTTATCTATCTCAAGGAAATTTAGCATAATACTCTGATTAAACTTCTAACATTTATTATATCGATGTATTTTAACTTAAAAGAAATATTTGACAATCTATTAAGGATTTATGACTAAATTTAATATTATTTCGGTAATTATACCTCTTTTTTAGGTACATCGACGTATTTCAACTTATTAGGCACTTATAGAGTCCGATCTTCGATATATCAAAGTATTTTAATTTAATTGTGGCATTTTACTGTTATTCGTTGCATTAACATTAGAATTCATACCGAATATAAGTATTTAGAGAACAATTTGTTGCATAATAAGTTAATTTAACTGAACACTAGCAATTATACTAGTATTCAATTATTTTTTATTATATTTGAAGAGAATACAAGCAATTTTATTTTTATCATGCATATATCAAGGCATTTTAACATAATACTCTGATTAAACAACTAACATTTGTAATATTGATTTATTTTAGCCGAAAGCAGATATTTGACAATGTATTAGGGACATATAATTGAGTCCTAATATAATACCAAAAACAGAGGCCAAAGATTTAAAACTACCCCAAAATTCAAACGGTAAATCCAGAAAAAAATTGAAACAGGAACAAAGGGTGATTCTTGTTCAAAACGAAATCCAGGGTGTCATTTCCAAATATTCATATGATAAGATTCAATCAAATAAGAACCTTTAGTAGTAAATTTATTTAAATTATTATTATTTTGAAATTTAATTAAAATATATTTTTTATCAAGATTTTCAATAGAAACCTGGCCCATCAAATTATTCATGTTGAAAAAAGAATGAATAGAGTTCATCTTAGGTCTCTCATAACTGAATCGAGCAATAGCGGAACATTCAAAGGGAGCAGACATTTTAATAACTTCTTCACGAGTAAAATCAAATGTATGCAAGCCGTTCAAAAATTAAGGAGTTTTAACAACTTCACGATCAGAGTTCATGCACGGGCTAGTAAAACCAGAACGATTAGAAACGATTTCAGCATGAGATTGGGTAGCTATGGATCAAAATAGAAGATATGAAAAAGAAAATAAATAATAAAGATAAAAAGAAAAGGAAAATAAAATACTTAATTGATTAATTGATTTTTTATTTATTTTTTATATGAGATAAAAACTTTTAGAACCTGGGATCGGGAAAACCTTCACCGCCTTCAATGGCGTCGCCCAGCTAGAGGCGCCGGAGATGCCTGTGCTGGAGATCAACGCCGACGACTCGCCGTCGATCACCACAGAAGATCGGCGCCGGATGAAACGCGTTAGGTTCAGCTCGTGGGTTGGCCCGCCAATCTCACTTCGTCGCCGAGGCCGACGTTTAGCGAACCAGTGCCGACGAGGGTGAGACGCCGACAGAGGACATCGACGATCAGCGCCAGAGCAATCACAGCGACGCAGAGACGCAGATCAGTCGCAGCGACGACTGCTGTCGACGATCACAGCCACCTACGCCAAGCTTCAGGCGATAATGGCGCCCACGGGAATGGCCGCCGATCTCTTGCCACGCCGGCGAAGATCCACGCGAACACCGCTCAGATCGCTCGCCGGCACTTCACCAGCGACGCCGGATGAGCCGACGGCGCCGGACGAGCCGACGGCGCCAAGTCTTATAATAATTAGACTTGATGTCTTATAATATGATAATAAACAATAAAATTATTTGGTGAATAATCAATTAATTTTGAAGATTCTTCTTTGCTCCAAAAAAAAACTTTCTTTTAATTACTTTTATTAGAGAAAGAAAATCCTTGATGTCTCTATTAATCTTTTTCCTAAAAAAGACTTGTCATGTAAAATAATTAGATTTCTAATACGCATCAAGCAACCTCAATAAATTATAATAAAAGACATTTATAAATATTAATAGAAACTTATAATATTTCAAAATATAATTAATTACAAGTGAAGAAAAATTAGATCCTTTAATACCAAAAATAGAAACCAATCAATAATCTTTCAATTTTACTCAATCTTCTTCCATCCCACTCCCCCACTTTTTTTTTCTTTTCTTCAGGAACGTTGACTTGCTGCTTTCAGGATAACACGAATTAAGCTTTCTAATTAGTTCATATAACGAGCTTTGGGTCAGTGACACCCAAACCAGTTGGCTTTAAGGTACTAGATGAAAAGACATCCCTCAGACTTAATTGCTCGAACTAAAAAGGCTTAGATATTATTCTAAATCCCATAATCGACCCTTTTAGTGAATTTTCAGTCAGTGACTCCTAAACCAGTTGGTTTAAGGCACTAGTGATTAGGCACCTTCAGACTTACTGATTCAAGTCTTATATGTGATCAGCTAGCAAAATCAAACGATTCCCTTTTTTTTTTGTTTTTTTTGTTTTTTTTTTGTTTGGTTGGGGGAAGAGTAGGGAAACATATTTTATCATCTATTATTTTCTTTTTAATTTGATCAGGAATAGTCGAATTATCAAAATATTATCAGTTTTAATTTTAGTAAGAGCATCAGCAACTTGGTTAGCTTCTCTCCAAATATGCCTAATAGTAATATTTTTAAAAATAATGAGAGACTTAATATGAGATATTTGGAGTAAATATTTCCAGCTGATGTCTGAATTATTTCTAATCCAGTTAACAAGGACCAAAGAATCTAATTCTAATTCAATATTATTCAAGCCCAAATCAAAACAAAGAGTAATACCATATAAGCAAGCTTGGATTTCAGCCATGAGAGCATCGTAAGCTTGGAAGATTTTAGAGAAAGTTTTAATAAGAATACCCTTAGAATCTCTAATAATACCTCCACCATGGCCAATTCCATTTTCATAACTATCATCTGTGTTAAGCTTGACAAATTCATTGTTAGGTTTCTTCTAGGCTATAAAATTAATATGAATATAATGAGTAGAAAGGTTAGGATTAACAACATTAAAAAAATATTTATCACCTTTAAATTGATTTTTATGAAAGATATAAGCATGATTTTTAAAAAAAGGTGGAGAATATACTATTTAATCTTATTGGTAGAGGCCAAATTGCCTCAAAACTTAGGCCCTGTTTGGCAATTGACTAAAAATCATGGCTAAAATTACATATGGCCAAAACCTTAAATTTATTTTAAAAACACTTAAAAATTTATTTTATATCTCATCTCACACAAATTCCAACATTAAACAATCACTTTATTTCACATCCAACACAATTCTCATAAATCAATCAACTTTATTTCACATCATACAAATTTTTTAAATATAAACCAACTTACATTATTTCACAAATCATACACATTTTCTCAAAATCACTAAAAATTCCAACAATCTTCTTTTTTTTTTTCTTCATTACCAAACAGAGCCTTAGCTTCATTCCTAAAACACCAAAGAAACCAAAGAGTAAGAATAAAAATAATATGTCTAACATGACCTTTTTTAATCCAGGGAGATAAATTCATCCACTTAAAAATAAGAGATTCAATGGAATTTAAATTAGAAAATATAGGAATATTAAATAAATTAAAAACAGCATTCTAAACTTCTTGAGCTTTAGAACATTGCCAAAAAATATGAAAAGTGTCTTCTTATTGTGGGCAACCCCAAACACATTTTGAGGGGAGATTAAGACCTTTTTTCAGAAAATTAATATCATTAGGAACAATATCTTGAAAAATTTGCCAAGAGAGAAAAGAAATTTTAAGGGGAATAAATCTATGCCAAATAAGCGACCAAATTAAGTTTTTATTTTTTTTTCTCCTAAAAAATTCCCAAGTATCTTTAAAAGAGAAATTACCATTATCAGAAAGACACCAGATGATCTTATCATTATTAATGTAGGAATATTAAAAATATCCTGAACTAAGTTATTAGGAAGATTATTAATAAGATATTCTTTATTCCAACTATCATTAGTAATAACTTTTTGAACTTTATTAGAATTGAAAGGACCATTAGTCAAGTCAGCTAGCTTGCCTTCAGGAAGCCAATTGCCAAACCAGAAGGAAATATGGCCTTTCCCAATGGTCCATCTAATATGAGGCTCAACGAATTTCTAGATTTAATAAGTCTGATAAAAATAGGGGAACCAATATTATTATGAATATTGATAGGGTGATTGCCTTTGAAGTATTTTTCCTTCATAATAAAGGCCCATAATGAATTTTGAGTTCTAAACCTCCACCAAAGCCTACAATCATTGACTTTTTGGAGATCATCAAAGTGTCTAAAACCTAAACCACCTTCCTCCTTAGGATAACACATTTTATTCCAAGATCTCCAAATGAAGTTCTTTTTACCATGAGTATACCAAAGAAATTTGGAAAAAAGAATACCAATTTGCTTAATGATAGCCTTAGTGAGAGGAATATTGTGAAAGACATATTGAGGAATAGAGCTAAGAACAGAGTTGATAAGGATAATCTTAGCACCTTTGGATAGCAGGTTACAATTCCAACCAGAAATTCTATTCCTAATTTTATTAATAATATTATTGAAAAGAGAGTTTTTAATAATCCCTTTATAAATAGGGCAACCCGAATAGGATATAGGAAGATGATCACGATTAAATCCAGTGATATTGCTAATATTATCAATCAATTTCTTACTAGCCTTCTTGGAGCAAATAAAAGAACTTTTACTAATATTGATTTTTTGACCAGAAATTCTTTCATAAAGATTAAGAAAATCCTTAACTTTTTGAAGAGAATTTTTAGCACCATTACAAAAAATGATACAATCATCACCAAAAGCTAAGTGAGAAACATAAATGGGAGATTGAAAATGATAAGAAATAGAAGTGTAATTATTGGCAAGATTATTCAGACCTCTAGAAAGATATTCAGCTGCAATA
>KZ451944.1:2640279-2650551 GCA_002786265.1 Apostasia shenzhenica | reverse complement strand
TTGAGTTTTCAGTTAAAATACAACGATATAGTAATTATTAGTTGTTTAAGAAGAGTATTATGCTAAAATGCCTTGAGAAGAACAAGATCAATGTCAAGTTGCTTGTATACTCGTCAAATACAACCACAAATTATTCAAAAAATCATATAATTGGTAACATTTAGTTAAGATGAACTATAAATCATTCCCTAAAATTGTTATATTTACCACAAGAATTCCCAAAACCGTTTGAAAAGAAGATTGGCAAGTAAAAAAGAAAAATTTTATTTTTTATTTATTTAGTTTTGGGGGGCGCAAAAAAAGGTCTTTTATTCAATTCAAATACATTAATATGAATAATATTAGGATTAAAATACATCGATATGATCTTATTAAAAAGATGTGTAATTGCCGGTATTATACTAAAACTTACTCAGATGTCCCTAATGGATCACCAAATATCTATTTTTCGGCTAAACTAATCGATATAGCATATTAGTGATTTTAAACTCTGAGTATTTTTGTGTAAATGCATTGATGAATAGGATATGATCAAAGTTAAATTATTTGTATTCTCTTCGAATACTATAAAAAACAATTGGAATATTTCTATAACTTGCTCGTATTCAGTTAAAATAATTTAATTATGCAATAATTCATTCTCTAAATGCCTTGTATTTGGGCTTGAATTTAATATTATACAATGACTTTATTGTATAAAATATCACTTTTCAACTCAAATACATTGATTATGTCATAAACCAATTGTTACAAGTGCTAATAAGTTCATCATAGATCATAATACTATCAAAGCAAGATATGTAATTGTTGAATATGATAATTAGAACTCAAATTATAAGTCTAAATAGATTCTCAATATCTGCTTTCGGTTAAAATACATTTATTATTGCAATATTAGTTGTTTATATCAGAGTATTTTATTAAAATGCCTTGATATAGACAAGATTAAAGTAAAATTGGTTGTAGATTCTCTTCAAATGCAAATAAAAGATGATTGAAATTACTGGTATAATTGTATTTCAGTTAAAATAACTTATCGTGGACAACGTATCGGTTCTCTAATACTTATATTCGGCATGAATTCTAATGTTTGATGCACGAATAACAGTAAAATGTCACAAATTGGGAATTGAATACCTTTGATATATCAAAGATTAGACTCTATTAAGTACCGAATAAGTTGAAAATACGGGTCGATATACTATAAAATAAGAGGATGTAATGCCGATTTACATTAAAACTTTCAGTTATATGTGCCCTAATAGATTTGCCAATATAGTGCCTTTAGTTTAAATATAGCATCGATATATTAAATATTAGTAGTTTAATTCGATTTATTAAGCTAAGAATGGCTTTGAGATAGATAAGATCAAAGTTAATATATTGCTCGTACACTCGTCAAATACTAATCACACATTATTGTCAAAAATCATATAATTGCTATAAATTTTGTTAAAATGACTTATTATAACAAACTGAATCGTTCCACTAATGGTTATACTCCACCAGAATTCAACGTTATGCAGTAAATATTTGTGGCAAAGTTCTTTATTCAATTCAAATACATTGATATGGCATAAAACCATCTCTAAAAGTGCCTATTCAGGTTAAAATTACATCGATAACTATTAAACAAGATGTGTAATTGCCGGTATTCTGTTGAACTCATTCCTGATGTCACTAATAGATCCGCCAAAATATCTATTTTCGGCTAAATAATGGATATAGCAAATATTAGTTATTTAAATCTGAATGTTGTGTTTAAAATGCATAGATATAGTAAGATCAAAATTAAATTATTTGTATTATCTCAAATCTATAAAATGGATTGTATATTTCTATAGTTTGGCTCATATTCAGTAAGTTAAAATAGCTATTAATTTATGCAATTGAATCATTCTCTAAATGCTTATATTTGGCTTGGAATTTAAAATGTTATGCAATGAATTATTGTAAGACATGCTTTTTCAACTCAAATTACTTTGATGTCATAAGCCAGTTGCTAAAAAATGGCCTAATAAGTCATAATAGATCGATATACTAATCAACAAGATATGTAATTATTTGTATTAATATTAGAAAACTCAATTAATGTCCCCGTAATAGATTATCAAATATCTGGATTTTGACTAAATACATAATATTGCAAATATTAGTTATTTAATCAAAGTATTATGTCAAAGCCCTTGATTTTAGACAATGTCAAAGGTAAAATTTGATTGTACTCTCTCAATTTTAATAACAAATGATTAAATACAGTATACTTATTGCTATTTATTAAGTTACATAACTTATTATGGCAAAGAATCGTTCTCCAATACTTGTATTCGTCTTGAATTAAACGTTAATGCATGATAATAGCTAATGCCATAATTTCATTGATAATCATTGATATCTCTAAACGGCCTAATAAGCTGAGATACTTCGATTTAACTATAAAAAAGATGTGCAATTGGCAAACTTATATTAAAACAACAGCCATATGTCCCTAATAGATTGCCAATTTCTGCTTTCAATTAAATTATATCGATATAATAAGATTAGTTTTTTAAATCAGGGTATTAGGCTAAAATGCCTTGAGATAGATAAGATCAAAGTTAAATTTCTTGTATAACACGCAAATACAAATCACAAATTATTGACAAATCGTATAATTTCTACAATTTAGTTAAAATGACTTATTTGCAATGAACTTGTTCTCTAGTAGTTTATATTCACAAGAATTCAATGTTAATGCAGTAAATATTTGGTAAAAAGAGACTCTAATTCATTTCAAGTACAACGATATGGCATAAATCACTCTCTAAAATTGCCTATCTAGGTTTGTAAGATACATCGATAACTAGCAAAAAGATGTTTAATTATCGGTATTAATGTAAAAACACAGTCCAGATGTCCTAGTAGAATCGGCATAATATCTTGCTTTCGGTTTAAAAATATATCGATTAGCAAAATATTAGTTATTTTTAATCTGAGTGTTTGTGTTAAATGCATTGATATAGGACAAGATTAATGTTCAAATTAAATTGTATTATCTTCCAATGCTATAAAAAAGATGTATATTTCTGATAATTGTCTGATTAGTAAAAATACTTATTTGTTATAACAATGAAATCATTTTAAATGCTTGTATTTGGCTTGGATTCAAATGTAATGCAATTATAATTGTAATAGTATCAATGTTACAGCTCAAATACATTGATATGTCATAAACACAGTTTGTATAAAGAGCTTAATTAGGTCATTATATAGATCAACGGATTATGTATTGTCTCGGTCGATTACATTAGAACTCAGTGTGATATGTCCCAATAGATTTGTCAAAATAGTCTTGGATTTTGGCTAAATTAGATGTAATTTGAAAAATATTAGTTGTGTTTTAATCAGAGTTAATTTTGCCTATCAAATGCCTTGATATATGAACACGAACAAAGTAAAAATTTTGCCTGTATATCCATTCAAATTCAATAAAACATATGATTTAGAGTACTAGTATATATTACTACTATATTTGTTAAAATTATCATTATTATGCAACGAAATCGTTCTCTAAATGCTTGTATTTACAATGATTAATTGTTAATGCAATACATAATTAGCAAAATGCCACAATTCAACTGAAATATCAATATAATCAAACATCGACTATAAAAGTGCCCTAATAAGTTGAATACGTGAACGTACTATAAAAAAGAGGTAAAATTGCTGAAATTATTTTAAATATCTTCGTACTAATATTCCCTAATAGATTGTCCAAATATCTGCTTTCACTTAAATTACATCGATATAGTAAATATTGGTTGTTTAATCAGGGCATTACGCTAATATGCCTTGAGATAGACAAGATCAAAGCCAAATTGCTTGTATACCCGTCAAATACAATCACCAATTATTGAACAAATTGTATAATTGCTACAATTTATAGTTACAATGACTTATTATACTTGTATTCGGGGCATGACTTTAACGTAAATGCAACGAATAGCAGCATAATGCCACAATTCAATTGAAAATACATTAAATTTATATCAAAAATCGACTCTAAAAGTGCCTAAAAAGTTGAAAATAACGTCGTGTACCATAAAAAAGAGATATAAACCTCAATCATATGTCTCTAATAGATTGCCAAATATCTGATTTCAGTTAAAATACAACGATATAGTAATTATTAGTTGTTTAAGAAGAGTATTATGCTAAAATGCCTTGAGAAGAACAAGATCAATGTCAAGTTGCTTGTATACTCGTCAAATACAACCACAAATTATTCAAAAAATCATATAATTGGTAACATTTAGTTAAAATGACTATAAATCATTCCCTAAATTGTTATATTCCACAAGAATTCAACGTTAATGCAGTAAATATTTGTGCAAAGGTCTTTATTCAATTCAAATACATTAATATGACATAAATATTAGGTTAAAATACATCGATATACTATTAAAAAGATGTGTAATTGCCGGTATTATACTAAAACTCACTCAGATGTCCCTAATGGATCACCAAATATCTATTTTCGGCTAAACTACATCGATATAGCAAATATTAGTGATTTAATCTGAGTATTTTGTTAAAATAGCAATTGATATAGATATTATTCAAAGCTTTAAATTATTTGTATTCTTCGAATCACTATAAAAACAATTTGAACTATTTCTATTAATGCTACGTATTCAGTTAAAAAATTTATTATTGACAATATCCATTCTACTAAATGCTTTGTATTGGCGTTTAATTTAACTATTAATACAATGACTTATGTAGTAAAAATATCACTTTTCAACTACATATAGATATGTCATAAACCAATTGTTACAAGTGCCTAATAATTCTACATATTCAGCAACGATATGTAATTATTATTGATAATTTATGAACTCAATTATAAGTCTATAATAGATTCGTCAATATCTGCTTCTCGTTCAAACTATGTTATTCATTGCAAATATTAGTTTACCAAGAGTTATTCTTTATTAAATGGCCTTGATATAAGACAAGCATTAAAGTCAAAATTGTTTGTATTCTCTTCAAATGCCAACTAAAAAATGCATTGAATGACTGCTATAAATTTGCTATTCATTTAAAATAACTATATGTGCACGTATCGTTCTCTAAAATAACTTATATTCGGCAATGAATTCTAATGTTGAATGCAACGCAATAACAGTAAAATGTCACAATTGAATTGAAATACTTTCATATATCAAAGATATCGTTGATGACCTCTATAAAGTACCCGAATAAGTCTGAAATACATCGATATATTTTAGTAAAAAAAGAGACCTGTAATTGCCGGAATGTGTACATGTTATATAAGCTCCTCATGATTTATTAGTGTCCCTAATAGACACTGTTGGCCAAATATAGTCAGTTAAAGATAGTCAGTCGTATTGTGGTAATCTCGTGGTAGTAGTTTTAATTCTGAAATATTGGATCTGGCTAACTGTGAACAAACATGCCTTGAGATAAAATGTGGAGTACACGTATATCGCAAGTTATATTCGCTCTGAGCTGTATGTACAGATTAGCGTCGTCGAATACATCGACACATTATGTGGATATAAATCATATCAAATGTTGGCTATAATTTAGGTTAAATGATGACTTTATTATACACACGATATGCTCCTAAATGGTGTATAGTGGTGCTGTACCACAGAGAGTTGGCAACGTTACTGTAATCTTACCTGGTACGCAGTAAATAGATTTGTGCAAAGGTCTTTATTCAATCAGAATACATTGATTATTGGGAAAACCACCGTCTAAAAGTGCAATATTAGGTTAAAATACATCGAATATAGCAATTTAAAATATGTGTAATTGCGGTATTCTGTTGAAACTCATTCTGATGTCCCTAATAGATCGCAAATATCTATTTTCGGCTAAAATAAATGGATATAGAATATATTAAGTTATTTTAATCTGATGTTGTGTTAAAATGCATAGATATAGATAAGATCAAAATTAAATTATTTGTATTCTCTTCAATACTATATAAATGGATTGTTATATTTCTATAGTTGCTCATATTCAGTTAAATAGCTTTATTATTTAATGCAATGATCATTCTCTAAATGCTTTATATTTGGCTTGAATTAAATGTTAATGCACAATGATTATTGTAAAGACATCGCTTTTTTCAACTCAAATACTTTGATGTCATAAGCCACCAGTTGCTAAAAATGCCTAATAAGTCATAATGATCGATATACTATCTAAACAGATATGTAAATTATTGTTTTATTATATTAGAACTTCAATTAATGTCCCTAATAAGATTATCAATATCTGAATTTTGACTAAAAATACATAATTTTGCAAAATATTATTATTAATCAGAAAAGAAAAGCGTATTATGTCAAAAAGCCGTTGATTTTAGACATGTCAAAGTAAAATTGAATTGTACTCCTCTTCAAAATTTAATAACAATAATTAAATACAGGTATAATTGCTATATTAAGTTAACATAACTTATTATGCAATGAATCGTTCTCTCCAATACTTGTATTTCGTTTTGATTCAACGTTAATGCAATGAATAATAGCAAATGCCTAATTCAATTGAAATACATGATATCTCTAAAAACGTGCCTAATAAGTTGATATACTTCAACGAACTATAAAAAAGAATGTGTAATTACCAAACTTATATTAAAACTCAGCCATATGTCCCTAATAGATTGTCAAATATCTGCTTTCAATTAAATTATATCGAGTATAATAAGAATTAGTTTTTTATCAGGGTATTATGCAAAAATTAAAAAAAAAAAAAAAATAAAATGGCCTTTGAGATAGATAAGATCATAAAATTTCTTGTTATAACAGTCAACATACAATCACAAATTATTGAAAAATCGTAAATAATTTCTACAATTTAGTTAAAATGAGCTTATTTTTGCCAATGGGACTTGTTCTCTAAAGTAGTTTATAATTCCCCACAAGAATTCAATGTTAATGCAGTAAATATTTGTAAAAAAGAACTCTAATTCATTTCCAAGTAGACAACGATATGGCATAAATCAACTCTCTAAAATTGCCTATTAGGTGAAATAAGCATCGATATACTAGCAAAAGATGTTTATTGTCGGTTATTATGTTAAACACAGTCAGATGTCCCTAGTGAGATCGCCAATATCTGTTTCGGTTAAGAATAAATCGATATAGCAAATATTAGGTTATTTAATCTGAGTGTTGTGTTAAAATGATTGATAATAGACAAGATTAATTTCAATCAATTGTATTATTTCCATGCATAAAAAAAAGATTGTTATTTCTATAATTGCTCGTATTACGTAAAAATAACTTTTATTGTTATACAATGAATCATTCTCTAAAATGCTGTTATTTGGCTTGAATTCAATATATTTAATGCAAATTAAATAATAGTAAAGTGATCACTGTTGCAGCTCAAAACATTGATATGGTCATAAAACGTCAGTTGTCAAAAGTGCTTAATTAGGTCATAATAATACGATCAAAGGATATGTAATTGTTGGTATTACATTAGACTTTAGTTATATGTCCCAATAGATTGTCAAATATCTGATTTTTGCTAAAATAGATTAATTTACAAATAATTAGTTTGTTTAGGATCAGAGCAGATATTTGGCAATCTATTAGAGACATATGATTGAGGTTTATATCTCTTTTTTATGGTACATCGACGTATTTCAACTTTTTAGGCACTTTTAGAGTCCGATTTTTGATATATTAATGTATTTCAATTGAATTGTGGCATTATGCTGCTATTCGTTGCATTTACGTTAAAGTCATGCCCCGAATACAAGTATAATAAGTCATTGTAACTATAAATTGTAGCAATTATACAATTTGTTCAATAATTGGTGATTGTATTTGACGGGTATACAAGCAATTTGGCTTTGATCTTGTCTATCTCAAGGCATATTAGCGTAATGCCCTGATTAAACAACCAATATTTACTATATCGATGTAATTTAAGTGAAAGCAGATATTTGGCAATCTATTAGGGACATATAACGAAGATTTAAAATAATTTCAGCAATTTTACCTCTTTTTTATAGTACGTTCACGTATTTCAACTTATTAGGCACTTTTATAGTCCGATGTTTGATATATTGATGTATTTCAGTTGAATTGTGGCATTTTGCTATTATGTATTGCATTAACATTAAATCATTGTAAATACAAGCATTTAGAGAACGATTCGTTGCATAATAATATATTTTAACAAAATAGTAGTAATTATACTAGTATTCAATCATTGTTTATTGAATTTGAATGGAATACAGGCAATTTTACTTTGTTCGTGTCTATATCAAGGCATGATAGCAAAATACTCTGATTAAACAACTAATATTTGTAATATTAATCTATTTTAGCCAAAATCAGATATTTGACAATCTATTGGGACATATAACTGAGTTCTAATATAATACCAACAATTACATATCCTGTTGATCGTATATTATGACCTATTAAGCACTTTTAACAACTGGTTTATGACATATCAATGTATTTGAGCTGAACAGTGATACTTTTACAATTATTAATTGCATTAAATTGAATTCAAGCCAAATACAAGCATTTAGAGAATGATTCATTGTATAACAATAAGTTATTTTTACTGAATACGAGCAATTATAGAAATATACAATCTTTTTTATAGCATTGGAAGAAAATACAATTTATTTAACTTTAATCTTGTCTATATCAATGCATTTTAACACAACACTCAGATTAAATAACTAATATTTGCTATATCGATATATTTTAACCGAAAACAGATATTTGACGATCTACTAGGGACATCTGACTGTGTTTTAACATAATATCGATAATTAAACATCTTTTTGCTAGTATATCGATGTATTTCAACCTAATAGGCAATTTTAGAGAGTGATTTATGCCATATCGTTGTACTTGAAATGAATAGAGTCCTTTTTACAAATATTTACTGCATTAACATTGAATTCTTGTGGAATATAACTATTTAGAGAACAAGTCATTGCAAAATAAGTCATTTTAACTAAATTGTAGAAATTATACGATTTTGTCAATAATTTGTGATTGTATTTGACGTGTATACAAGAAATTTAACTTTGATCTTATCTATCTCAAGGCATTTTAGCATAATACCCTGATTAAAAAATTAATCTTATTATATCGATATATTTTAATTGAAAGCAGATATTTGGCAATCTATTAGGGACATATGGCTGTGTTTTAATATAAGTTTGGCAATTGCACATCTTTTTTATAGTACATCGAAGTATCTCAGCTTATTAGGCACGTTTAGAGATATCAACGTATTTCAATTGAATTATGGCATTTTACTATTATTCATTGCATTAACGTTGAATTCAAGACGAATACAAGTATTTGGAGAACGATTCATTGCATAATAAGTTATGTTAACTTAATAATAGCAATTATACCTGTATTTAATCATTTGTTATTAAATTTGAAGAGAGTACAATCAATTTTACTTTGACATTGTCTAAATCAAGGCTTTTTGACATAATACTTTGATTAAATAACTAATATTTGCAATATTTATGTATTTTTAGTCAAAATCAGATATTTGATAATCTATTAGGGACATATAATTGAGTTCCAATATAATACAATAATTACATATCTTGTTGACAGTATATCGATCTATTATGACTTATTAGGCATTTTTAGCAACTGGCTTATGACATCAAAGTATTTGAGTTGAAAAGCGATGTCTTTACAATAATTCATTGCATTAACATTTAATTCAAGCCAAATATAAGCATTTAGAGAATGATTCATTGCATAATAATAAGCTATTTTAACTGAATATGAGCAACTATAGAAATATACAATCCATTTTATAGTATTTGAAGAGAATACAAATAATTTATTTTGATCTTATCTATATCTATTGCATTTAACACAACATTCAGATTAAATAACTAATATTTGCTATATCCATTTATTTTAGCCGAAAATAGATATTTGGCGATCTATTAGGGACATCAGAATGAGTTTCAACAGAATACCGGCAATTACACATCTTTTTAATAGTATATCGATGTATTTTAACCTAATAGGCACTTTTAGAGAGTGGTTTATGCCATATCAATGTATTTGAATTGAATAAAGACCTTTGCACAAATATTTACTGCATTAACGTTGAATTCTGGTGGAGTATAACCATTTAGGGAACGATTCGTTGTATAATAAGTCATTTAACTAAATTATAGCAATTATATGATTTTGACAATAATGTGTGATTGTATTTGTACGAGTGTAGCGTAGCAATTAA
>KZ451944.1:2562637-2632686 GCA_002786265.1 Apostasia shenzhenica | reverse complement strand
GCATTTTAACACAACACTCAGATTAAATAACTAATATTTGCTATATCGATATTTTAACCGAAAACAGATATTTGGCGATCTACTAGGGACATCTGACTGTGTTTTAACATAATACCGACAATTAAACATCTTTTTGCTAGTATATCGATGTATTTCAACCTAATAGGCAATTTTAGAGAGTGATTTATGCCATATCGTTGTACTTGAATTGAATAGAGTCCTTTTTACAAATATTTACTGCATTAACATTGAATTCTTATGGAATATAACTATTTAGAGTACAATTCATTGCCAAATAAGTCATTTTAACTAAATTGTAGAAATTATACGATTTTGTCAATAATTTGTGATTGTATTTGACGTGTATACAAGAAATTTAACTTTGATCTTATCTATCTCAAGGCATTTTAGCATAATACCCTGATTAAAAAACTAATCTTATTATATCGATATATTTTAATTGAAAGCAGATATTTGGCAATCTATTAGGGACATATGGCTGAGTTTTAATATAAGTTTGACAATTACACATCTTTTTTATTGTACATCGAAGTATCTCAACTTATTAGGCACGTTTAGAGTCCTATTTTTATATATCAATGTATTTCAATTGAATTATGGCATTTTGCTATTATTCATTGCATTAACGTTGAATTCAAGATGAATACAAGTATTTGGAGAACGATTCATTGCATAATAAGTTATGTTAACTTAATAATAGCAATTATACCTGTATTTAATCATTTGTTATTAAATTTGAAGAGAGTACAATCAATTTTACTTTGACATTGTCTAAATCAAGGCTTTTTGACATAATACTTTGATTAAATAACTAATATTTGCAATATTTATGTATTTTAGTCAAAAGCAGATATTTGATAATCTATTAGGGACATATAATTGAGTTCTAATATAATACAATAATTACATATCTTGTTAATAGTATATCGATCTATTATGACTTATTAGGCATTTTTAGCAACTGGCTTATGACATCAAAGTATTTGAGTTGAAAAGTGATGTCTTTACAACAATTCATTGCATTAACATTTAATTCAAGCCAAATATAAGCATTTAGAGAATGATTCATTGCATAATAATAAGCTATTTTAACTGAATATGAGCAACTATAGAAATATACAATCCATTTTATAGTATTTGAAGAGAATACAAATAATTTAACTTTGATCTTATGTATATCTATGCATTTTAACACAACATTCAAATTAAATAACTAATATTTGCTATATCCATATATTTTAGCCGAAAATAGATATTTGACGATCTATTAGGGACATCGGAATGAGTTTTAACAGAATACCGGCAATTACACATATTTTTCATATTAACGTATTTTAACCTAATAGGCACTTTTAGAGAGTGGTTTATGCCATATCAACGTATTTGAATTGAATAAAGACCTTTGCACAAATATTTACTACACAAATATTATATCATTGTATAATAAGTCATCTTAACTAAATTGTAGCAGTTATATGATTTTGTCAATAATGTGTGATTGTATTTGATGTGTGTACGAGTAATGTAACTTTGATCTTATCTATCTCAAGACATTTTAGCATAATACTCTGATTAAACTACTAATATTTAGTATATCGATGTATTTTAGCTGAAAGGATATATTTGGCAATCTATTAGGAACATATTACTGAGTTTTAATGTAATTTTGGCAATT
Source organism: Apostasia shenzhenica (assembly GCA_002786265.1). Lineage (NCBI taxonomy): Eukaryota > Viridiplantae > Streptophyta > Magnoliopsida > Asparagales > Orchidaceae > Apostasia > Apostasia shenzhenica. The sequence goes on along the minus strand of KZ451944.1, from coordinate 2,630,990 downwards.
ACACCTCTTATTTATAGTACATCGTCGTTTTTCAACTTATTCGGCACTTTTAGTGTTCGATTTTTGATTTATTAATGTATTTTAATTGAATTGTGGCATTAACATTGAATTCATGCCGAATACTCACATTTAGAGATTGATTCGTTGCATAATAAATTATTTTAGCTGAATACTATAAATTATACCAGTATTCAATTATTATTTATTACATTTGTAGAGAATACAAATAATTTTTCTTTGATCATATCTATATCAAGGCATTTTAACACAATACTCTGATTAAATGACTAATATTTTCAATATTGATATATTTTAGCTAAAAGCAGATATTTGTCAATATTTATATAGTTTAGCTAAAAGCAGATATTTGACAATATATTAGAGACATATAATTGACTTCTAATATAATATCATATCTTGTTTGTAGTATATCGATCTATTATGACTTATTAGACATTTTTAAAAACTGGTTTACGATATATCAATGTATTTGAGTTTGACAGTGATATTTTTACAACTATTTATTGCATTAATATTGAATTCAAGCAAAATACAAGCTTTTAGATAATGATTCTATGCATAATAAGTTATTTTAACTGAATACGAGCAATTATAGAAATATTCAACCCTTTTTTATATTATTTGAAGAGAATACAAATAATTTAACTTTGATATTGTCTATATCAACGCAATTTAACACAATACTAATATTACATAACTAATACTGGCTATATCAATGTATTTTTACTGAAAACAGTTATTTGGCGATCTATTTGGGACATCGGAATGAGTTTTAATGTAATACCGGCAATTACTCATCTTTTTGATTGTATATTGATGTATTGTAACCTAATTGGCACTTTTAGTGAGTAATTTATACCATATCAATGTATTTGAATTGAATAGAAACCTTTTTACACATATTTACTATATTAACGTTGAATTCTGATAGAATATAACCATTTAGGAATGATTTATTGTATAATAAGTCATTGTTACTGAATTATTGCAATTATATAATTTTTTAATAATTTGTGATTGTATTTGATGAGTATACATGTAATTTGACATTGATCTTGTCTATCTCAAGGCATTTTAGTATAATACTCTGATTAAACAACTAATATTTACTATATCGACATATTTTAACTAAAAAAAATATTTGGTAAATTATTAGGGTCATGTGACAGAGTTTTTATATAATATCAGAAATTACACATTTTTTAACAATATGTCAATCTATTTTAACTTTTTAGATACTTTTAGAGACTAATTTATGACATATCATTGTATTTGATATAAATAATAACGTTTTTACATCTATTCATAGTACAAACGATAAATTCAACCAGAATACAAGCATTGGAAGAATGATTAACCCCATTATAAGTCATGTTAGCTTAATACTAGCATTTATACCTTTTTTTATAGTACATGGACTTATTTCAACTTATCAGGCACTTTTAGAGTCCGATTTTTGATATACCAATGTGTTTGAATTGAATTGTAGCATTTTTGTAGTATATTCTACTATTCATTGCAATAACAATGAATTAAAGTCAAATATAGAGAATGATTTATTGCATAATAAATTATTTTAACTAGAAATGAGCAATTATAGAAATATGTAGTTCTTCTTTATCGCATTTGAAGAGAATACGAACTATTTGGTTTTGATCTTGTCTATATCAATGCATTTTAGCACATCACTCAGATTAAATAACTAATATTTGCTATATCGATATATTTTAGCCGAAAATAGATATTTGGCGATCTATTAGAGAAATCTGACTACATTTTAATTTTATATGGGCAATTATACATTTTTTATTAGTATATCGATGTATTTTAACTTAATAGGCACTTTTAGAGAGTGGTTTATGTCATATTAATATATTTGAATTGAATAGAGTCCTTTTTATAGATATTTATTGCATTGATATTTAATTCTGGTAGAATACAACCATTTAGAGAACGATTCATTGTATAATAACTCATTTTAACTAAATTATAACAATTATACAATTTTTGTCAATAATTTGTGATTGTATTTGACAAGTATACAAGCAATTTGACTTTGATCTTTTCTATTTTAAGACATTTTAGAATAATACTTTGATTAAACAACTAATATTTACTTTATCAATGTATTTTAACTGAAAGCAGATATTTGACAATGTATTATAGATATATGACTGAGTTTTTATATAATACCGAGAATTACACATATTTTTAACAATATGTCAATCTATTTTAACTTATTAGGCACTTTTAGAGACTAATTTATGACCTATTAATGTATTTGATATAAATAGTGATTTTTTACATTTGTTCATATTAAAAATATTGAATTCAATTGGAATACATGCATTTAAAGAATGATTAATAGCATTATAAGTCATGTTAACTCAATACTAGCAATTAACGAGTATTCAATTATTTTTTTTTATATTTGAAGAGAATACATGCAATTGACTGTATATCGATTTATTATAACTTATTATGTATTTTTAATGACTGATTTATAATATGTCAATATATTTGAATTGAATAATGATGTTTTTACAATTATTCATATCATTAATATTGAATGCAAGCCAAATACAAGTATTTAGAGAACAATTAATTATAGAATAAGTTATTTTAATGAAATACTTGCATTTATATGAGTATTTAGTTTTTTTATTGATAGCTGCCACTTTGTTGGTGAAAGTTTCCAAATAATTTATTATTAGATAATGATTATTTATTAAATAATAAAATAATAAAATTTTGAGCTAATTTGAAATAAATGGAGCTAAATTGAATGATGATTGTTGGGTCTTGTTGGTTTGAAATTGAAGCTCACTAAGGTTTGATTCTAGGGATAGCATTGGGTCTCTTCACATTTTTTTCACTATTACTCATACTCGTTTCTGCCTCACCCTGCCCCGTTTATTTTAAAACTAGTACTCGCTCCACCGCGCTTCGCCTCACTTCATTTGTATAACTCATGCCCACTTTATTTCTATAACCTATGCCCACTTAATTTCTACAACCCGTGTCCATAGGCTGCTTATTGGACCGGTTTGACCGGAACCAGACCATAACCGGTCCAGTAAGAACCGGTTCGGTCTAGAACCAGTTGAACCGGACAGGTTCTAACCGGTTCTGGGTTGCAGAACCGGTCCGGACTAGTTTTGCATAAGCAGAATCGGTTATTCGGTTCGGAACCGGATCGGTTCCGTTGAACCGGAACCGGTCCGGTTCATTTTTTTTAAAAAAAAATTGGGGGAAGCACCCGTAGTATCTGCATCTCTGCGGTAATTATTTTATTTATATATTTTTACTTTGTAAGCTAATATTCAACACCATATAATATTACTGGTCTTAATACTATTCTATGAAATTTATTTTTAAGTCGAATTGAAATTTTTTCATCACATAACACACTAAATACATTCTTTCACTTTATCCTACTTAGATTCTGTTAATAATAATTTCATCTATTTTACTATTATTTCGTATGATTGATCTGAAATATCTAAATTGTTTAGTCTTTTTTGATAAATGGATCACTAATTATCACATCTTCAATACAGGTACTCTTATATTGACTAAATTTGAAATCCGTATATTTAATTTTTTATCTACTCAAACAAATACCATAAAACTAAGGCATTCTTTCATAAATCAACTTTCACCATAGCCCCAATCTGTAGTTTTATTAATAATAAGAACATCATTTATGAAAAGCATATAAATCAAGATATCTTTTCTTGAACATGTTCAGCTAAAACCTCTATAATCAAAATAAAAAAAATGTAAACTTAAAGCTAAGCCTTAGTATAAAGCAACTGTAATAAAAAAATTCCTTAATCACACTCGCTTTTGTCTGAATATAAATAATAGTCCCTTTATACATATTTTTAATAACTTGAATGTAGGCCCTTTTTTTCTTAGACTCTCTAAAACAATTCTTTTGTAACTTTTTCATAAGATTTTTCTAAATTAATAAAAACTAAATGCAAACTTTTTTCTATAAACTTCTCCACTAAAGCCTCATTTGGTTCGAGTTTTTTTTTAGACAAGAGAAAAAAATTAATTATTTTTTAAATTTAATATCAAAGAACTTTATTTTAATATTAGAAAGTGCATAAAATATGAAATAAAATTGATTCCAAGATTTATATTTGTGTTAGATGTGTAATAAAGTTAATGCAAGCAATTTAATGTTGACCTTATCTATATTAATGAATTTTAATATAATACACTGATTAAACGATAAATATTTGCTATATTGATGGTGTTTAGCCGAAAATAGATAATTAGCTATTTATTAAGGACATATGATTGAGTTTTAATATAATACTAGCGATTACACCTCTTTTTAATCGTACGTCAATCTAGTTTTTTTTTTTTTTACAATGTATCAGATCTTGACAAGAGTGAGACCCGGAGAAGAATGAGAATCCACTCGGTCAGACGATCGAAGCATTGATGTCGTTGGTCTCAGGAGGCATACAGCCATGGCTGGCACGGCACGCTAGTGTACCAACGCCGCTAAACCAGCAGTCGTACGTCGATCTAGTTTAACCTATTAGACTCTTTTAGAGAGAGATTTATGATATATCAATGTATTTGAATTAAACAGAGACCTTTTTAAAATTATTCATTACATTAACAATGAATTCTAGTGGAATACGAGCATTTAGAGAACGATTCATTGCATAATAAGTTATTTTAACTGAATAGCGGCAATTACATAAGTGTTCAAGGATTGTTTATTGTATTTTAGGAGAATACATGCAATTTGACCTTGATCCTATCTATATCAAGGTATTTTAACATAATACTCTGATTAAATAATTAAAATTTGTTATATCGATCTATTTTAGCTGAAACTAGATATGATTGAGTTTTAGTATAATACCAATAATTACACATCGTTTGGATTGTATATTGATTTATGTTAATGTTTTAGGCATTTTTAGAGACCTATTTATGATGTAATAATGTATTTGAACTAAACAATGACATTTTTACAGTTATTCATGGCATTAACATTGAATTTAAGCGGAGTGCAAGTATTTAGAGAATGATTCATGGCATAATAATTCACCTTAACTTAATACAAATAATTATACGAGTATTTAATTATTTTTGGTTGTATTTAAAGAGAATACAAATAATTTGACTTTGATCTTGTCTATATCAAGGTAATTTAATATAATATTCTGATTAAATAACTAATGTTTACTATATCGATGTACTTTAGTCAAAATTAAATATTTGGCCATCTATTAGGGACATCTGATTGAGTTCTGTTATAATATCAGTAATTACACACCTTTTTGATAGTATCAGTCTATTTTAACCTATTAGGCACTTTTAAAGACTTATTTATAACATATCAATGTATTTGAATTGAACAGTGATGTTTTTACAACTATTCATTGCACTAACGTTGAATTTAAGCAGAATGCAAATATTTAGAAAATAATATATTGCATAATAACTAATTTTATCTTAATACTTATAATTATATAAGTATTCAATTATTTTTTATTATATTTAAAGAGAATACAAGTAATTTAACTTTGCTCTTATTTATATCAATGCATTTTAATATAATACTGTGATTAAATAACAAATATTTGTTATATCGATGTATTCTAGCCAAAAATAGATATTTCACAATCGATTAGAGAGATATGGTGAGTTTTAGTATAATACCAATAATTACACCTCTTCTTAACAGTATATCAATGTATTACAACTTATTTGATACTTTTAGAGACCGATTTATGATCTATCAATATATTTCAATTGAATTGTAGAGTTTTACTTCAATTCATTGCATCAACATTGAATTTGAAGCTGTATACAAGTATATAGAAAATAATTCATACTGTAATAAGTTATTTTCACATATACTTGCAATTATATGAATATTTAGTAATTTTGAATGTATTTAAAAAGAATACGTGCAATTAGACTTTGAACTTGTCTATATCAAGAAATCTCAATGTAATACTAGGATTAAACAACTTATATTTTTACTTTATCGAAGTATTTTAGCTGAAAAAAATATTTAGCAATCTATTAAAGATAAAATTTTAATATAATTTGGGCAACTACTCCTCCTTTTTATAAAACAACAATGCATTTCAACTTATTAGGCAAGTTTAGAGTCTGATTTATGATATATCAATGTATTTCAATTGAATTATGATATTTTTACTGTTATTTGTCGCATTAACATTGAATTTATGCAGAATACAAGTATTTAGAGAATAATTCATTGCATAATAAGTTATTTTAATTAAATACTAGCAATTATATTAATTTTTAACTATTTGTTATTGAATTTTAAGAGAATACAAGTAATTTAACTTTAATTTTGCCTATATTAAGATATTTTAACATAATACTCTAATTAAACAACTAATATTTGCTATATCGATTCATTTTAGCCAAAAATAGATATTTGGTAACTAATAGAGACATATGATTGAGTTCTAATATAATTAATACTAATAATTACATATGTTTTTGATAGTGTATCAATTTATTATGACTTATTAGACACTTTCAATAACTGATTTGTGACATATTAATGTATTTGAATTATATAGTGATGTTTTTATAACTATTCATTATATTAATATTGAATTCAAGCCAAATACAATTATTTATAGAATGATTTATTACATAATAAATTATTTTAACTGAATACGATAATTATACAAATATCCAATTCTTATTTATTATATTTGAAGAGAATGCAAATAATTTGATTTTGATCTTGTCTATATTAATGCATTTTAACATAATACTCAGATTTAACAATTAATATTTGTTATATCAATATATTTTAGTCAAAAATAGATATTTGGCGATCTATTAGGGGCATTTGAAGGAGTTTTTATATAATACTAATAGTTACATATCTTTTGACAGTATATCGATCTATTTTAACTTATTATGCACTTTTAGAGAGTGATTTATGCCTTATTAATGTATTTGAATTAGACAGAACTTTTTACAACTATTTATTGCATTAACGTAAACTTTATATGAAATATAAACATTCAGAGTACGATTTATTGCATAAAAAGTTATTTTAGATGAATAATAGCAATTATACAATTTTTCAATAAATTTTAATTGTATTTGATGAGAATACAAGTAATTTGACTTTGATCTTATCTATTTGAAGGTATTTTAGCATAATACTCTTATTAAATAAATAATATTTATTATATCAATATATTTTAATCAAAAATAGATATTTAGCAATTTGTTAGGGATATTGACTGAGTTTTAATATAATATCGAGAATTAGACATCTTTTTAACTGTATATCAAAGTATTTTAACTTATTAAGCACTTTTTGAGACTAATTTATGATATCAATATATTTGACATAAGTAATGATATTTTTACAATTATTCATTATAAAATGTTGAATTCAACTGAAATACAAATATTTAAAGAACGATTAATGATATTATAAGTTATTTTAATTGAATATTAGTAATTATACAAGTAGTCAATTATTTTTGACCATATTTAAAGATAATAGAAGCAAATTAACTTTGATCAGATCTATATCAAGGTATTTTAATATAATGCTTGGATTAAAAAATTAATATTTACTATGTCGATGTATTTTAGCCTAATATAGAGTTTTGGCGATCTAATATGGACATATGATTGAGTTTTAATATAATACTGACAATTAAATATCTTTTCAACAGTATATCGATCTATTATTACTTATTAGGTAGTTTTAAGAACAGATTTATGATATATTAATTTATTTGAATTGAATAGTAACGTTTTTAAAACTATTCATTACATTAACATTAAATTCAAGCAGAATGCAAGCATTTAGAAAACGATTCATATCATAATAAGTTATTTTAATTGAATACAAGAAATTATGCGAGTATTCCATTATTTTTATTGTATTTGAAGAGAATACAAGCAAGTTAACTTTAATATTGTCTATATCAAGGTAGTTTAACATAATACTTTGATTAAATAATGAATATTTATTATATCGATGTATTTTTGCCTAAATAGATATTTATCGATCTATTAAGGACATCTGATTGAGTTTTAATGTAATACTGGTAATTACACATCTTTTTGACAATATGTTAATCTATTTTATCCTATTAAATAATTTTAGAGGGTTATTTATGACATTAATATATTTGAATTGAATAATGATATTTTTACAAATATCATTACATTAACGTTGAATTCAAGCGAAATACAAGTATTTAGAGAATGATTCATTAAACAATAAGTTATTTTTATTAAATACTAGCAATTCTACGAGTATTCAATTATTTTTTGTTGTATTTAAAGAGAATGCAACTTGACTTTGAGAACAATTCATTGAATTATACAAGTATTCAACCATTTTTTATTGAATTTGAAGAGAATACAAGTAATTTGACTGTGACCTTATCTATAAGAAGACATTTTAGTATAATACTCTGATTAAACCGTTAATATTTACTTTATTGACTTATTTTTGCCTAAATTAAATATTTGACGAACTATTAGGGACATATGATTTTGATCTTAACATAATACTTAGATTAAACGACAGATATTCTATATCGATATGTTTTAGTCAAAAATAGATATTTGACGATCTATTAGCAACATCTGATTAAATTTTAATATAAGATTAGCAATTGCATATTTTTTTGACAGTATATCGATCTATTTTAAACTATTAGACACTTTTACAGAGTGATTTATGACATATTAATATATCTGAAGTAATTAGAGATATTTTTATAATTATTCATTGCATTAACACTGAATTCAATTAGAATACAAGAATTTAGAGAACGATTCATTTCATAATTTGTTATTTTAATTGAATAGTAGCAATTATATAAGTATTCAATAATTTTTATTATATTTAAAGAGAATACAAGTAATTTGATATTAATTCTATCTATATCGTGATAGTTTAACATAATACTCTAATTAAATAATAAATATTTATTATATTAATGTATTATAGTCGAATCTAGATATTTTGTATTTTATTAGGGACATCTAATTTAATTTTAATATAATACCAATAATTACATTTTTTTTGACAGTATATCGATCTATTTTAATCTATTAGGCACTTTTAAAGATTGATTTATAATGTATCGAGATAGTTAAATTGAACAGTGATGTTTTTACAATTATTCATTACATTAATATTGAATTCAAGTAGAATGCAAATATTTAGAGAATGATTCACTACATAATTATTCATTTTAAATTAATATTAGCAATTATACAAGTATTCAATTATTTTATATTATAGTTTAAGAGAATACACACAATTTAACTTTGATCTTATCTATAACAATACATTTTAATATAATACTCTAATTAAATAACTAATATTTATTGTATCGAGATATATTTTAGCCCAAAATAGATATTCTGCAATTGATTAGAGAGATATTATAGAGTTTTAATGTAATACCAGCAATTACACCTTTTTTTAATAGTGCATCGATGTATTTCAACTTATTTGACGCTTTTAGAGACTGATTTATGATATGTCAATGTATTTCAATTAAAATGTGGCATTTTTAATGTTATTCATTGCATCAACATTGAATTCAAGCCGTATATATGCATTTAGAGAATAATTAATTGCATACTAAGTTTTTTGACAGAATACTCGTAATTATAAGAATATACAGTGATTTGTAAATATATTTAAAATGAATACATGCAATTAGACTTTGAACTTATCTTTATCAAGGCATTTTAACATAATATTAGGATTAAACAATTTATATTTACTTTATCGAAGTATTTTATTTGAAAATAAATATTTGGCATTCTGTGAAGGACATATAATTGAGTTTTAATATAATACCGATAATTACATCTCTTTTTGATAGTACAATGATGTATTTCAACTTATTTAACACATTTAGAGTCTGATTTATGATATATCAATATATTTCAATTGAATTGTTGTGTTTTTAATTCTATTCGTTGCAATAATATTGAATTCATGCCGAATACAAGTATTTAAAAAATGGTTCATTGCATAATAAATTATTTTAATTGAGTACTAATAATTACAGAAGTATTTAATTATTTTGAAATGAATTTGAAGATAATAAATGCAATTTAATTTTGATTTTGTCTATATGAATGCATTTTAACATGATCTTTGATTAAACAACTAATATTTACAATATTAATTTATTTTAGTCGAAAATAGATATTTCACAATCAATTAAAGAGATATTATAAAGTTTTAGTAAAATGCTGATAATTATATCTTTTCTTGAAAGTATATCGATATGTTTCAACTTATTTGACACTTTTAGAGACCAAATTATAACATATCAATGTATTTCAATTAAATTGTAGCATTTTTACTGCTATTCATTGTATTTAAAATAAATTCATGTCGAATACAAGTATTTAGAGAATAATTTATTACATAATTAGGTATTTTAACAGAGTACTAGCAATTATATAAGTATTCAATCATTTTTAATTGAATTTAAAGAGAATATATATAATTTGACTTTGATCTTGTTTATATCCAAGGCATTTTACTACTCTGATTAAACCACTAATATTTGCTATATTGATATATTTTAGCTAAAAAATAAATATTTGAATATCTATTAAGAATATATGATTGAGTTTTAATGTAGTACCAATAATTACAATTTTTTTTGAAAAATAATGATTTTACAACTACTCATCACATTAACGTTGAATTCAAATCGAACACAAGAATTTAGAGAATGATTCATTATATAATAGGTTATTTGTACTGAATAATAGCAATTATATGAGTATTTAATTATTTATTTTTTTATTTAAAGAGAATACAAGTAATTTGACTTTAACCTTGTTTATATCAATGCATTTTAATATAATACTCAGATTAAATAAATATTTGCTATATCGATGTATTTCAACTAAAAATAGATATTTGACGATCTATTAGGGACATTCGATTGAGTTTTAATATAATACTAGCAATTACACATTTTTGTGACAGTATATCGATCAACTTTAACTGATTAGACACTTTTAGAGTGTGATTTATGACATATTAATATATTTGAATTAAATAGAGATTTTTTTACAAATATTCATTGCATTAACATTGAATTTAAAGGGAATACATGCATTTAGAGAATGATTCATTGCATAATAAGTTATTTTAACTAAATAATAGCACTTATATAAGTATTCAATAATTTTTATTATATTTAAAGAGAATACAAATAATTTAATTTTGATCATGTGTATATCAAGGTATTATAACGTAATACTCTGATAAAATAATTAATATTTATTATATTAATATATTTTAGCTGAAACTAAATATTTTGTGATCTATTAGGGACATCTGATTGAGTTTTAATATGATACCGGCAATTACACATCTTATTCATAGTATATCGATCTATTTTAACCTTTTAGGCACTTTTAGAGACTGATTTATGAAATATCAATATATTTGAATTGAACAGTAATATTTTTATAACTATTTATTGCATTAATATTGAAGTCAAGTGGAATACAAGTATTTAGAGAACGATTCATTATATAATAATTTATTTTAACTTAATACTAGTTATTATACGAGTATTCAATTATTTTTTATTATATTTTAAAAGAATACAGGTAATTTTTACTTTAATCTTATTTATATAAAAGATTTTAATATAATACTCTGATTAAACAACTGATATTTACTATATCGATATACTTTAGTTAAAAGTAGATATTTGGCGATCTATTAGGGACGTCTGATTGAGTTTTAAGACAATACTACAATTATACATCTTTTTGACAGTATATTAATCTATTTTAACCTATTAGACACTTTCAAAGACTGATTAATGATGTATGAATATATTTCAATTGAACAATAATATTTTTACAATTATTCGTTGCATTAATGTTGAATTCAAGTGAAATGTAAGCATTTAGAGAATGATTCATTGCATAATAATTTATTTTAACATAATAGTAGCAATTATAAAAATATTCAATTATTTTTAATAATATTTGAAGAGAATACATGTAATTTAACTTTGGTCTTATATATATCAATGCATTTTAACATAATACTTTGACTAAATAACTAATATTTAATATATCTATGTATTTTAGTTGAAAATAAATACTAATGACTGATTCAATACGTATTGTATTAATGTATTTTAACTAATTACTGGCATGTAGAAGCTAATTCATTTTATATCGTGATATTTTTTCTAAAAGACTGACAGTCATATAACTATTTGATGCTATATTAGTATATTTCATTTAAATCTATATTTAGATACTAATTCAATATGTATTAATGTATTTTAAATTATTACTCTTCATAATATAATTAATCGATAATATATTAATATATCTTAACTAAATACTGACAATCATGCAGCTATTAGATGTATCATTATGTTTTAATTAAATAGTATCATTTGGATATCGATTTATTATATGTCTTAATATTTTAGTTAAATACCATAATTAGACAACTGTTTTATGCTATATTCTCGTATTTCAACTGATTGTACATATTTAGAGACTAATTTAATATATATTAATGTATTTTAATTAAATAATAGTAATTATATAATTATATAATTATATATTAATATATTTTAATAAAATACTAGTGTTTAAAGACTGTTTTATTATATATTAAGGTATTTTAAATAAATTCTAATAAATAAAATATTTATCAATAATATATCAACTAAATATCTGTATTTAAATACTAATTCTTGAGATATTAATATATTTTAATTAATTCTAATAATTATATAACTATTTAATTATATCTCGATATATTTTAATTAAGGGGCATTTACATACATACCCTTTAAATCATCATGAATTACATATTAAATTTCTTATTTTTTAATTTTACAACTTAACCCCCTAAATCATCCAAAAATAAAAACTAGTAGAATACATGTATTTACAAATATATTTATAATATTTGTATATATATATTATTGATAATAAGCATCCAAATAATTATAAATCAGCAAAAAACATACTTTGAAAATCTTGAGAAAGACCTAAATATGTTATTTTTGAATGATTTAGGGGGTTAAGTTGTAAAATTAAAAAATAAGGGGTTTAATATATAATTTAAGATGATTTAAGGGGTATGTATGTAATTCTCTCTTTAATTAAATACACAATCTTATAGACCGATTCATTATATATTAATATTTTTTAATTAAATGCTAGCAATTAAACATTTATTCGATAATATTTCAATGAATTCCAATATAATACTAGTACTTAAATACTGATTTGCTTCATATAAAGTATTTTAACTGAATATTACTTATTATACAATTTTTAAAAGATATATCAATCTATTTAAGCAAGATACTTACATTTAGAGATAAATTTATTATACATCAAAATATATTAAGTAAATGTTAGTAACTATATATATAACTATTCAAAGACTAATTTATTATATATGAAATTATATTAACTAAATACTAGTTATTATATAATTATTCGATATTATATTTGACTTATTTCAACGGAATACATGCATTTAAAATCTGATTTATAATATACTAATGTAATTTAACTAAATATTGATAATTATACAACTATTCAATAATATATTAATAAATTTTTTTGATTTGCAAAATATATCAATATTTTTGACAGGATACTAGCTTTTAAAAAACTATTTCATTACATATTAAGGTATTTTAATTTTATTGAAGACTGACAAATAAATTACAATTCGATAATATATTGATAAATTTCAATTGAATATTGGTATTTAAATACTAATTCATTAGATGTCATCAATGTATTTTAAGTTACTACATAATATCATGGACTTTTTAGATGATATATTAAGTTGATTTCATCAAATACTTAAATTTACATTACTACTCCTTTCAAAGAAAATCAAGGTATTTTAATAGGAATACTAACTTATATAACTATTACATGAAATATCGAGGTAATTTAATTGAATACTTGTTCTTCAACAATAATTTATTTCATATCTAGTTCAATTGAATAGAAGCAATTATGCATATATATATATATATAGGTAATTGACTGAATATTTACTTTTAGGGGGTGTTTGGTTCAATGTTATCTCAATGTTATGTTATCTTTAGAAATTAATTGTTTGATTTAATAACATCTTTAAATAACATTACAATTAATTACAAAAATGCCATTACATGATGACATCTAGATGTCACTCCAAATTGGGCGACATCTCAAGATAACACCATCAATTTATCATTATAATGCCAATAACTTCCAACTAAACAAAAATAATTTGGATAGTATTAATATTTTCTAATATCATAACATTGAACCAAACAAATGTCTATTGATGAATAACAATGACATTTAAATAACATGACATCTAAATAAAATTGACATTGAGATATCACTGAACCAAACGCCCCCTTAGACAATAGCTTGCTATCTATTTTATTGCATAATAATTTGACCTATGACTAATTATTAGATTGACGTACCTATTTTATTCTTATTCGACTGAATGCTTACTATTGATAATAATTTATTCAATTTTAAGTTATCCACTTAAATACAAGCAATCAATTCAATTACCAAATGACATGTCATTGTAGTTCGCCCGCACTAGCTATTATATAATAATTTATTTCATATTCAAGTATTATGTTAATTATAGTCATTTATACACATATTAGATGATATATTGACAAAATTCGACTGAATACTTATAATTAAATAACAATTCATTCTATAAAAAGATCTTTCATATAAATATAATTATACAATTATTAAATGACATGTCAAAGTAATTTAATCGAATACTTTATATTAAATAATAATTTATCGTATATTAATATATTTTAGCTTAATACAAGATATTATAGATCTTTTGGATGATCTATTGATTAGATAATTCCACCAAAATATTTATTTTCTTACTATAAATTGCTCTAAATCAATATATTTTAGCAAAAAAATACTCAATTAGATAATCATTCGATAATATATCAAAGTAATTCAATTAAATACTTATTTTTAAATAACAGTTCATTCCAAATAATGATATCTCAAATGAATACATGCAATTATGCAAATATTAGATTGTATATTGAGATAATTTAATTAAACGATTATTATTACATAATAATTCGTTTTATATAAAGCTATTTTAGTAGAATACAAATAATTATACAATAATTTTATAATATATAGAGGTAATCAACTAATTATTTACTTTTAGATAAAAATTATATATGGTGTTATGAAAATTAATTTAATATTAATTTAATTTTTTAATAATAAATGAACTGTTTTGATTAAAGCATGATCAAAATAGTATAAGAATAAAAAAGGCTCAGACTTAGAGCAACTTCTTTAAAATCTAAAAGCTTTACATTTCAACTCTTTTGCCCGAAGAATATAGTTTTACTCTTTAAAATAAAGAAAGGGGGAGTTTCACTACTCAAGCTCTTCCATCGCATTTCTCTTTGTTTCTCACCGCAATTTCTCTTTCATTAAACATTATCTTCAGTTAGCGAGATTTAAAATTGCTAAAATAATCTCATATTTTTTGCCAATATTTTAATGGGTTTTTAACGTAAAAGCTGATCATATTTTGTATTTCTGATTTTCTCATGATTATATTAAAAAATTAGATTTGTATAATAAAAAATTCCCTCAACAGACTCAAATCGAGAAGCGACTTCAATTTATATAATGAAAAATTCTTATACAATGACTAATGCTCTTCTGAAGCAGCTTAATTGATTCAAGGTAAAGTTGTGAAGTTTAGGGATAAAGAGAAAATATGTTAAATTGTGGAATCACTGGTAAGCAAAATTCTTGATCTTGCATACCACTTGCCGGCAACTCACTAGCCACAAGGAACACGGTTTCGACTTGAATTATATCTCTCGCCTAATTCAAGATGATCATGGCAGGAATTTCAAGAGAGAGAGAGAGTTACAAATTTGATGAAACTTTTTATTTTTTTTTTTAAAATATTCGCAACTTTTGTGACCTCTTAAGTTTATAACTCTCATATGAAATGCAGCCCAATAGGCCCAATGGGCTTTAAAGCTATCAGGCCCAAACATCAGCAAGCCTTTAAATTGAGTTCGAATTTGGAAGTTCAAATTCTTGAAACCACGACAGGCCGCTCTTTCTTCCCCCGAATCTCCTCGCCCATCTCTCCTTTTCTCTTCAAATCGTTGTCCTGCCGGCTCGGGAGTTTCAGGGGTGTCTGGCGGCGAGTCCCAGCGGCAGCTTCTGCTTATGATTCGAGATTTCTCTGTGGAGAAAACGCATGGAGGTTTGCCCTAGCATGCGGAGATCTTGTTCTCTATTGTCCTTGCTGGCTCCGTTGCTGGTTCGCCGATATGTTGTTGAAATGTAACCCAGATCGCAGGGTTTCCGATCTCAAGAAACGGCTCCTGGAGCTCCAAGACGAATACGAGGCCGCGAACGCTGATTTCGAGAAGGCTAAGCTAGCGAAAGAGTTTGCTGAGCGGGAGCTGCGGGAATCACAGGCTCAGCTCGGCTGGACGAGTGGATCGCTTCTCGCGATGGAGGTGTTAGATTGTTGCTTCTTTTAATTCTTATCTTGCTGATTTTGATTTTAGTTATTTTTTCTGCTATGAACGGCAGGCAATGATTTCGTGATTTTTTATTTTTTTGGTCAAATTTGCAGGCAAGGATTTCAGGGCTGCAGAATGACATGTCCCATGCCAGTTCTGAATTACACGCTCTTAAGGTCTGTACTAGTATTCAGCGATCTACTTTCTATCTCTGTACAGTAGGATATTGCTAATTAACCTTTTAAACTTGTAAATGAGTCGAACTTCTCAATCTTGCTGGTCATATAAAAGAATGTTGCTGAGATTCACCGGTGCGTCATATGTCTTATATGATCATTCTTTTGCTTATTTTTGATTGCTTTGATACTGTATCCTTTTTTGTCTGAAGCAGAGATGAGTTTATGAGGGCGATGCTTGAATTCAACTGTGATATAAGGTTAGTTTAACGTGGTAGTCCTCTATGTTTTCTTAATTATAACTGCTATTATTTTCTAATTGTAATTTCCTTACATTATTTAAGATTGTATGGATAATTGCTCTTTGACTGATTCAATCTTTTCCTCAATATAATCATTTCTTTTGAAAAACTAGGCATAGCCGCAAGGGCATCGTGCCAGCTTTTTTCTTTCTTGATTACTTATATCTTTGCCTTCCAGAACCTTTGTTGAAAGATGGGTCTTCAATAGGTATGCAACCCGTTGGGATGGTAATAGACCAATGACCTTTGTCTTTCTTGGGTCAATTTTGGACCAAACTAGGACGTTTATCATTGACGAGTTGGCAGGTGATTTCAAGCATTTGCAGCAACTTGGAAATGACCGCAAACATTGAACTATCGCTATTCTCTCACTGTAAAATTTGCTTACTCTCCTTTTGTTGACATCAAATAGTGTAACATAGTGCAAAAGCTCTGTGTGATACTTTGCCACTGTGGATGATTTGGGATAATATGAATGTCTTGACATGAAAAAGCATTTAATCGACATGAGTCCTAGGATCACATAGGAAAGATGATCTGATCTACAGTAATGGGCCTCCCTGTCAAAAAACAATAGAGGCGAGCGAATGGAAGAAAAAATTGAATACATTGAAAAGGAAAAGGCTCATGAATTTAATGTGATTCGGAGAGGTCCTCCTATGTTCGCAGGCTGAGTTGGAGAAAAAATGATTAATTAAGTCCATAGAGAAAGGTTGTTGAAGGAAATTACAAGGAAGGAGGGAGGAAGAAGATGGGCTCTCATTACAAAGAGAAGAATCAGGCTAAGAAAGGCAAAGGCTGCCTTGGCCATGGGCTAGAATATTGTTCCTCTAATCCCTTGAAGCGGGACTTGCACAGAGGTTGTGTAAAAAAGCAATCATTGAAGGCGAAGAATGACCCTATTTATGTCTTCTTGAAGGGTTTTTGCACGAATATTCTTAATAGCATCACAACCATCTACGTAGCAATATGGGTGACCTAGGATTATTGAACCTTATTGATTTTGATGATCTTAATTACTTTAGTGTTATTGAATTAGCTTTTATCTTAATTGTATTACAGGTTAATTATTATGTCAAAGACAAAGAAGTTCAAGTCTTATTTGTTAATTAGATTTCCCTTTGTTTTAGTTAACGCTGACTTGGATGTTTTTAACTTGATTTTTTGTGGTCTGTAACTTTTCATGATGGCATATTTCTTGAGAAAGCAAAAATTTCTATCCTAATGGCAAAATTATTTCTTTATTTTATTTCTCTTGTCCTTCTCTTACCCTGTAACTCACCTATGCCTATATTTTAAATTTGATTTAAGTATCTCCTAAAATCTAACAAATTCTTATAAGATTTAGATATACTACCTTATATCTTAATATTTAAATATTTTGAGCTTTATCTGTGCATTGAAATTTTTCTTTTTGTTGTACGACTGCTAAAATTGACCATAAGTTCAAGTTTATTTATTTCTTCCACTTATTTCTATATTGAATTGTATTTTAAACCTAACTATACTAAAATGTATAAAAGTTAATAATACCTTTAGGTTCTGTTTAGTTGGAGGAAAAAAAATAATTTAAAAAAAAATGAATTTTTTTTTGAAAAATGTGTATGATGTGAAATAAAGTGAGTTAGTTATATTAAAAATTATGTTGGATGTGAAAGAAAGTGATTGTTTAATATTAAAATTTATGTAAAATGAGATGTAAAATATTATTTTATTTTTTTAAAATAAAAAAGGTTTTTTGTTTGAAGAAATTTTAGCTATACTGGATGTGAAAAAAAGTGATGTTTAATATTAAAATTTATGTAAAATGAGATATAAAATATTATTTTATTTTTTAGAAATAAAATAAGGTTTTTGGTTTGAAGAAATTTTAGCCATGGCTAAAATTTTCTCAAACCAAATGAGGCCTTAATTATAAATTATAAATTCTCAATGAAGCTTTTTAATTGTTAAAAAAAATTGTTAATCCCGATTCATCTCCATTGTTTAATGAACCCCATAGAACCATGCCAGTCTAAACTCGTTCGACTGGCTATTCGCTATGGTATTAACCACCATTGATGGTCCATCTTTTGTCCCAGCAATCAGCGATAGCGCTTTTCTTTTTTCAAAAAACTTTGTGACCTTAAGCAATAAATGGCTCCCATCGTTTCCATAGGCCTTAGCTCATCGCCCCTAGGACACTATGATGGGTCACATCCACTACTTTTGATTCTACCGCTTCATGATGATGTCATTACGACTTTGCTCCACCTATTCTGAATATTTAGCATCACCACGTCAGCTTTACCTAACTTACCAAAGCAAGGCTTATATGTCAATTGCATGGTGGGATTGTTGAACCCTTTGATTTTGATGGTGACAATTGATTTAATCATTATTGACTAATCTTCTTATTTAGTGTGTTAATAGAATTATATTATTTTAATTAAAGATTAAGTTTCAAATTGAGTCCAAGAAAAGTTGAACCATATTGAAATTCTTTTTATTTTATTTTCTAAGACATTTATGTAAGCATATGCATATTTTTCAAGATTTCAACTTATGCTTTTTTTTATTTTCTAAATAAGAAAATCCTTGGTTTTCGTTGGTATGTTTTAATTATATACTAAGTTGAAATCTCAACCAGTTAATTATTGTGAGTAATTTAATTTGAGAGTGTAGCTCACTTATCCTATCACTTGTGTTTAAGTTATTTGAATAGAGTTAGTAGCTTAACTTTAAAGTAATTGCTTACTATTAATTTGGATGAAGATTAAGCTTAGATTTTGCTATCTAATTTCCTACAGTTAAGTTGAATTTTTTAGCCAATAATTTGAAAGAGAAATTGCATTTTAGTTCTCTTTATTTTCTAAAGTCAAATGATGTGGATTATTTCCTTTTTTATGCAACTTGCCATCACTTAGAAGATTTTGCCATCTTGTTTTTGCTATTGGTAGATAACCTAGTTGGCCACCTTACTTTGTGTTGTCCTTTGCTGCCACCATTGCTTTATGTGATAATATTTGTATTCTATCCCAAATATGTATTTGGATAAAATAACATTACTTGAGGGCTTTTCATAAGCACTTTCTTGTGGTGTATGTGATTATTCTCTGTTTTATAGTTCTGTTACTTGTTGGACATTTTTTTTTGGCCTGATTTACTGTTCATGATGGCTCACATATCTTGAAAGTGCAATCCTTAAAATCTGATGGCAAACAGCCTATTTTGTTCTATTTCTTTTTATTTGTTTATGCTTCTCTTTCGACCTTGTTGCTGCGTAACCATTGGCTCTCTTATTGCCGTTGAATAGGGCTGCTAACCGGACCGAACCGGTTTTGGTCCGTTTCAACCGGATTCGGAACCAGTTGGAATCAGACCGGATCGAACCTGGAACCGGTCCAGTCCAGTTCCAACCAGTTCCGAATCCGGTCAAGAACCGGTTAGCCTAGCTTGGATCCGGTCCGTTTCCAGTCCAGATCCATGTATTTGGGTTGGGTCGGGTTAGTCAGGTATAATTAATTAAAAAAATATATTTCTATGTATTTTATAAAAAAATATTTATATTGTTAACATTTCTAAAAAAAATTAACATAAAAAAGAAATTTTTTTAAAAAATATTATTAATATTAATGAAATTTTTTATAATAAAATAATTATAGTTTGTACAAATATTTCGCTTTATAAAAAAAATATTCATCGTAATTATAAAGAACTCTTCTCAAGTACTCTTCTTCTTCGAAACTATTATTTTTGAATTCGTCTACGAAATTTTATTGTTAATTTCGTGACTCGGTAGTAAAGTAATTTTGTAGCAATCAAGCATGCAAAGGGTTGCCTTAGATGAACTACTTCTGTAGTCTCCTGTTATTCTTCCTGTAGTGGAAAAGATTTATTCAAAAGCTATAGTTGATGCTTGGGCTGCTAGCTCGTGCCAAAGCAAATAGAACGGGGTATTATTTTGATGAGCTTTTTCAACACTCCAATAAGCTCATATCATCGTCAAATTTCTTCCCGAGGTGTAAGTAAAACTATAACTCATTCAAATTTGTATGGGCTTCACTTTGTGTTTTAGATTATTCGCAAGCAGTTGCTTTTTCTTTGTGTTGACGTGAGAAGTATGAATCCAAGAAACAGTAGTTCGCAGAGAGCTAAGTCTGACGATTAAGGCTTAAATGAGAGAGAAAGAGCATTCAGAAGAGCACACAGAGGTTTAAGGTAGTTCAGGGAGGAAATCCTCTACGTCCACCGGATCAGCTTGAAGTATTTCATTATATCTCAAAAAAAAGAGCCGCCTGGGCTTAGTACAAGGGTAAAACAGAGTAAAGAAAAGAAGAAGAAGAAGAAGATGATCCAGAAGGCCTCTCTGAAGTCTCATTTAGGTATTTACAGGCGGGAGGAAGAGGAGCTCCGCTCCGCCTGCAATGGCAGTCTGCAAGCGACGAGTATGGGGCAAGTTGGAGCTGTCTTATCAGGAGAATGGTTTCTCCCCTCTAGTGATTTGACTTGAGTTGTGGCACCGCACTCCAGGTATGAAAATGTGTACAGGGTATGACTGCCTGTACGAATTGTACAGTTGTCAGTTTGGAGAAGTTTGACTGCTGCGGCTTGGGCCATATGTCAGCGCTAATGTTATTGCGAGATCTGATCTTCGAAACCTATGGCATAGCTTTTCTAAAGGGGCAATGAATGATTAGATTAGACAATCCTCTTGCTTGACAGTGATAAACCTCGTGGTCGATGTTTGGGGAGGTCTTCGAACCATTGTGGCCGATGTTATGGGACTACTGTAGCTCAATCTTCCTCGACGACGTTTGAGAAGGCTGAATCGTCAGGGTCGAGAGTTGAGATTTACAAAAATAAAGCCCATTGATTAGTGATTAATTATTAAAATGGAGGATTACCGTGCCTTTCAATGTGCCACGTGTACGGCTGAAATGCAGCATTGAAACCACACGTTAACAAGCCCCCCGCATGACAGGGTGCGAACATTAATGTGGGTCCTGGCATAAGAACTGTTGCAGTGATAGATGCACTGCCCAAGGATAAAGCCAGGACGGCATCCAGCCGATTCACATTCCTCTCTAACAATCCCTGACGTCCTATACTCAGAGAGAAATATGTGAGGGTTCAAGGAAATATAAATTATAACAAGTTTTATTTTGAATGAGTGCATTTTTTGAAAATATGTTAACTGGATGAATTCTATTTATTGTGTTTTCCTTCTTTTGTCTCCTTTCTCTTTTGTTCGGAAAAGATACTATGAGATCATCAAAAAGAAAGAACAAAAATTCATATGCAAATGAAGGTATAAAGCATAAGATAAAATCCTTAAATTGTAAATAAAAATTAAGGATTTCTGTAAGACAGAAAATAAACTATCATCGTCCGCGATGTTTCGTCAAACAGGTGAAATATCGGGAAACGATAGTTGAGGAATGAATGCGTTCCGATATTTTGAAACATCGGGCATGATAGTTGAGAAAGGGGGATAATGCACTCCAATATTTTGAAATATCGGGCACGATAGTTGAGAAATAGTGGTAGTGCACTTTGATATTTTAAAACATCGAACAGCCCCCAGCTGGATGGCAGCCCCAGCCACCCAGCTCAGCAAGGAGGTTACTGAGATGGTGGAGGAGTGAGTGATAGAGCAGAGCCGTCTGATTCAGTAACAGGGTGAGAAAATAGGAGCTTTGAAAGCCTAACTGAAGGCGGACAATAAGGTCCTGCGAGAGAAGTTGAACAAGGTCGCTGAAGACCAGGAGACCATCGTTGCATCGAAGTCTGCATCAGCTGTGGAGGTTTACAAAATAAGCTTGCCCTGCAGGAAGGAGCGGTTAGATGAGATCAGGAGAGCATGGGTTGGTTTGGTTTCCACTTTGATTCGAGAGGGCAAGATCACTGCTGATGACCTCTCGGGAGTGGATCACATCTCATGCTTGAACACTGATCTTACTTACAAGGAAAAATGACTGGACATTACTGATGATCTTGTCCAACAGATGCTTGATCTTTTGGATAAGGCCAGTAAGGTCCTCCTTCTTAGATGTAAGATGAAAATAATTGTAACCTCAATTGAATGAATGAAAAAGTTTTTACATACCTGTCCTTTATCAATGTAAAATAAATAGGTACCTTTAAGTGGTTCTTAGTTGAATGAAATATGATTGTAGCCTTTTGATGCACGCTAATCTAGTTCTGATAACAGATTATTTGAGAAGGCACCAAAAATATGTGGTTTCCACTCTTAAGTTTAGGTTGGTCTAATCGAGTAGAAAGAGTGTTGAGATTTGATGTTGTATTTGAGTTGAGAAATGATCTGAGAAATCTCTATCATAGCAGGTTCAGAATAAGATAGAACTGATAGAGTGTCTCCCTAGATTTATCTTGAAATCATACTCCATTGTAATTCTACACATGAAAGTAGTAATGATATAGTGAAGATTCTGCCTAGGAGGAGTTATGTGGCCCAATGCCAAAAGGACAGATCGTCTGAAACATTATAGTCGATGTTTGTACTTAAGGCATGGGCTGACCTCTGTTAGAGCGGCAGATCCTAGTGGGAGGCGAAGACACTCTGCTTAGGGTGGACCTGAGTAGATAACAAGGACTTTCTTAAGGTTACTAGCAGGCCTTTTGGCCCTCTGCTAGCCAGGTGGGCTTATAGAGAGGCTCCAAGTATTGAGAGGAAACCTCGCCTGCCAGGCGTAACTAGGCTCAGTGACCTCCGTATATGGATTGTGAGGGTAATGAACCATGGTGTACGAGGTGCGGGAGCCTCGGGTACGATGGTTAGAGAGTTTGAGTTGGGAATCATACCTGTCGCATGATGTTTGAGTAAATGATGAGCTAGTCGTGCTTTAGATAATATGAGCATCCCGGTGTGAGATATAATTGAAATATACAATATGTTAACCTGATTCTGATAAAAGGTTATTTGAAACTTTGATATGATATTTGATTCAGAAAACTAACTTGTTCAAAGGGTGAATACCCTAAGAAGATGACTTTATTTGTTTTAGAGTCAAACTTACTCAAATCATTCTTACCATTATTTAATACAAAGCATTTGCAATCAAATATACGAAAGTGAGAAATATTCGGTTTCTGACCTTTCCATAATTCATAAAAAGTGTTCCTTAGTACTAAACGAACAGTAACACGATTCACAACATAACAAGCCGTGTTTACCGCTTCAGCCCAAAAGTACTTTGGAAGTACATGCTTATGAAGCATGGACCGTGCCATCTCAATAAGAGTTCAGTTCTTCCTCTCCACAACCCTATTTTGTTGAGGTGTTCGAGGGCCCGAAAAATTATGTGAGATGCCACATTCATCACAAAAAGATTCACCATTAATTCTCAAATTCGCCACCATGATCACTACGAATAGATAAAATATTAAAACTTTTCTCATTCAAAATGCGCTTATATAAAGATTTAAAACAATCAAATGCATCATGCTTATGAACAAGAAGTAAAGGCCATGAGAATCTAGAATAATCATCAACAATAACCAAATAATATTTCTTTCCTCCTAAGCTAAGTGTCCTATTAGGACCAAACAAATTCATATGCAAAATTTCAAAGGACATAGATGATGTTATACCATGTTTGGACTTAAAAGGAATTCCTACTTTACTTTCCTAATTGACATGCATCACATAATCTATCTTTTTCAAATGAAATCTTAGGCAAGCCCTTAACTTCTAACCTAGATAGCTTTTGTAAGGTATGCATACTAGCATGACCTAATCTTCTATACCAAAGCCATGAATCACAAGTATAAGATGCCAAACATTTCACATCATTGCAATTAGTAGAAGAAAAATCAACTTGATATACATTATGACTTCTAAAACCAACAAACATAACTATATTATCATGCTTAATTAAATATTGAGAAGCATCAAAAGAAATCTCATAACCATTATCACATAACTAAGAAATACTTAATAAATTATATGCAAGTCCATCAACCAAAATGACCTTATCTAAAGAGGTAGAGAATTTTTTTTCCGACTTTACTAATGCCCATAATGTGCTTTTTGGTATTGTCGTCAAAAGTCATATAACCTCTATTTCTTGGTTTTAACGAGATAAATATAGATTTGTCTCCAGTTATATGACGGAAACTCCCGCTATCCAAGAGCCATTTACCTCCACCGGTCCCGGTGTGGAGGCATACCTACAAAGAAGATTTCAAGTTTTGACTTTAGGTATCCAAATAAATTTGGATCCTATAGGGTTAGTTGCAATAGAATTATTTATATGTGATATGCCTTTAGGAATCCATACATAAAATGTAATTTTTGAAGAAAGCATAGATCTTCTAATCATACAAGTGTGTGAAACATGACCATATTTGTTACAAAAATTACAAGTAACATGAGGTATTGCATACATGTGAGCATGAGATGAATTATAAGAGCTACTTCTAGTATTTAATTTAATTCTAGTGCTATGAGTAGAAGTAGTTTCATATTTAACATTAATATTATACATGCTAGATCTAATTTTAAGAATCTCATTTTTTTTAGTTAATTTATTAAAATGCATGTTAAGTTCTTAATTTAACTTAGAAAGATTTTCATCATGCAACATAAGCTCATCAATTTTACTTTTCAATGTATTGCATGAAGATTCAAAAGTAAGATGTATTTTTTTTCAAAGAAAAATGTTTATTTCTTAATTTATCATACTCATGAATAAGATCAAAAAGATTCTCTTCTAATTCATCATATGAAAGAGAGACTTTTACCTTTTTTGATGATTCTTCCTCATCATCTATATTGGTCATAAGACAAAGATTGACCACTCCATTTTCTTTTCATCCTCTTCACTATTTATGTTTGTTTTGTATATAAGTTCATGGATTTGTTTATCAAAGGTATAATATCTTTTCTTTTTTGTCTTTAATATATTATTTTCTATTAATTTTGATTTTATGTGTGATAAGGATGCTCCTGTGTTAGTGCATTAAGAGTTATAGTTTTATTATTAAAATTGACTAAAACAACTCTAATTTTACATTATTTGTTTGCAAACTAGAGTTGGGTAGATCGATATCGTCTTGATTTAAGTCTTTTATTTACAATTTTCTATTTGCTATATTCATAAAATCTGTTCGTTATAATGGTATATTATATCCTATAGACAATCTCCTTTCATTTATTTGGAGTTATTTTATTGGTGGTTTTTCTAATATTTAATTTTTCTGATTTCTTCTATATTAATTTTTCATTATATAGAAAATTATATATCTTTATTTATTAATTGTTTGGGATATATAATTTTAGAATATTGGTTATGTACATCATCTAATCTAATATCGAAAAGTATATGTTTAATTTTTACATTATTAGTTTATCAAAAATATCCTAATAATCATCAAGTAAAGTTTAAAGATTTACGTTCTTTTAACATGAGAATATTTTCTAATTTAACAATATCATTAAACCTTAATCTATATTTTTATCTGCTAAATTTATAGAGAAATTAAGAAAAAAATTTAAAATTTATTACTTGATATAAAAGATTAGATTGTATTATTCTTAATAAAGATTGTTCTGCTGTTATTAACCTATTATCGAAAATTATTAATGTTATAGGTGAATATAGTCCGGCTCGAAAATTAGCTTTGATGGTAATCTGTATGCAACCTAGTTGTAAATATTTGATTTTATCAAAATATTTAACTCGTTTTAATATTTTTAATTTTATTTTTTGTAATAATTTGTAATTTTGTTGTTGTTGCTAGTTCTTCAGAGCTATCAATAGAATCTTCAAAATATTCAAAAAAATGCATTACTCGTTTTGTGAGTTGTACGATGGTTAGATGATGTTATACCATGTTTGGACTTAAAAGGAATTCCTACTTTACTTTCCTAATTGACATGCATCACATAATCTATCTTTTTCAAATGAAATCTTAGGCAAGCCCTTAACTTCTAACCTAGATAGCTTTTGTAAGATATGCATACTAGCACGACCTAATCTTCTATACCAAAGCCATGAATCACAAGTATAAGATGCCAAACATTTCACATCATTGCAATTAGTAGAAGAAAAATCAACTTGATATACATTATGACTTCTAAAACCAACAAACATAACTATATTATCATGCTTAATTAAATATTGAGAAGCATCAAAAGAAATCTCATAACCATTATCACATAACTAAGAAATACTTAATAAATTATATGCAAGTCCATCAACCAAAATGACGACACCACTATAAAATATAAGATGATGATATATTTTTATCATACTATATTATCATACTTAATGAATAAGTTGATGATATAAAATATATTTTTATATTAAAATAAGATAATGATGACACCACTATCGCATAAATAATTAATACAACAAACCATGATCATAATGAACAATTCATATTTGATAACAATCTATATCAAAAAATTATCAAACTTAAAAATAATACTAAAGGAAAAGATATTTTTTAAAAAAAAATTTAGTCTACAACTCACAAAACGAGTAATGCATTTTTTTGAATATTTTGAAGGTTCTATTGATAGCTCTGAAGAACCAGCAGCAACAACAAAATTACAAATTATTACAAAAAATAAAATTAAAGAAATATTAAAACGAGTTAAATATTCTGATAAAATTAAATATTTACAACTAGGTTGCATACAGATTACCATCAAAGCTAATTTTCGAGCCGGACTTGATTCACCTATAACATCAATAATTTTTGAAAATAGATTAATAATAACAGAACAATCTTTGTTGGGAATAATATAATCTAATCTTTTATATCAAGTAATAAATTTTAAATTTTTTCCTAATTTCTCTATAAATTTAGTAGATAAAAATATAGATTAAGGTTTAATGATATTGTATAAATTAGAAAATATTCTCATGTTAAAAGGAAGTAAATCTTTAACCTTTACTTGACGATAATTAGGACATTTTTGAGAAACTAATAATGTAGAAATTAAATATATATACCTTCCGATATTAGATTAGATGATTTACATAACCAATATTCTGAAATTATATATCCCAAACGATTAATAAATAAAGATATACAATTTTCTATATAATGGAAAATTAATTTAGAAGAAATAAAAAAAAATTAAATATTAGGAAAACTTCCAATAAAATAACTCCAAATAAATGAAGGGAGATTGTCTATAGGATATAATAGACCATTTCAAACAAATAATGTAAAATTAGACCTAAACATAATATAAGTTTTAGTCAATTTTAATGATAAAACTATAACTCTTAAAGTTCTAATAGACAGAGGAGCATTTTTACCACACATAAAATTAGAATATTTTCATATGAATAGAATTCATAACCTATTTTTATTTTCGTAGGATATTTTACATCTCTTTTTATTTTAAGAAAATATATTGTCTGTTTATTATTTTTAGTTTCATCATTGGTTAATACATTTATAGTATGTAAATTATATTCTTTAGCTTTTTTAATATGTATTATTTATTTTTTAATTATTAATTATATTAATCTTGAGGCATGAACTTAAAGTTCGTTGACTTAGTAGTTCAACAGATCTAAAATAAAAAAATTTAAACAAACAACATGATAAATAACATAATAAAATAGCTTTATTGTTAATAGAACTTGTTGGCCCTTAGGCCTTCCCAAGAGGGGGGTGAATTGAGATAAAAAAATTTCGAATAAATTGTATTTAAGAAATCAACAAGTAAAAAGCGTGCATAATCAGATATTTAAAATAGATGAAAAATAAGTTAAAATTACAGGAAAAATAAATTAGATAGAGTACAAAAAGGCAGATTGATCGATTTTACCAAATAGACCGGATGAACATGAACAGTGCAGATAACAGAGAGAAAACCGGTTGATTTGGGCAAATTGACTAAAAAGCAATAACAACGTAGAAACAATTTAGAACAAAAAACGTGAGATATGATTTAGATACTATCTAAATCAATTTTATTTAGATAATTTGAGCTTATTTTTAAGTTAAAATCAGATTTAATAATTTTTGTATTGAATAAATTTTAACGCAATAGAGAGGAGAAAAAAATACACAAGCGATTTATAGTGGTTTGGCTGCCTAGTCCACTCCCGTCTATTATTTTCTTCCTAAAATTAGAATTTTATTAATGTTAAAGATATATGGATCATGGTGTGAATGTTTGGCATTAAATTTTTTTTTTCATTTGTATAGATATCGTCAAATAGATCTTTTTCTTTAGGTTCTGTAGGATGAAAATATTTATCACCAAATTGATTAAAGTATTGATCTTCTGGTATTAAAGGTTTTTTCCTTCTATTAGGTTCTCTGACTTCCATAAAAATAGCTACTAAGTGTTCGATAACCAACGATCTTCATTTTTAGGGTTTTCTGTAGGATGAAAATATTTATCACCAAATTGATTAAAGTATTGGTCATCTGGTATTGAAGGTCTTTTGCCTTTTACTAGGTTCTCCGACTTCCACATATATGTCTGTTGAAATTTTCAATTAGTTGGTTATTTGTAGTTTCATTATTAATAGTTTCATTATTTGTATTATTACTATCACTATTAGTGTCAAAATAAAGTTTATATTCTGGTTTATAATCATATAATTGAAAAATGTGTTCTTTTGCTTGATATAATTCTTGAATAGCAATTAATTTTTCTGTTGTGGGATCAGACATAGTTTTTTATTTTTTCTTCTAGAATTTATTTATTTATAAGAAAAAGATTGTAAATTTGTTCAAAGTCAATGAAATTTTTTTAATATATTTATTTCATATAGAGTATTTATATATATTTAATTTTATCATGAATTTTGTCCATATATTTTTTATTTAGGAGAACATTTATCCGATGATAATATTTTTCTGTGTTATTGTCTAAATTTTATAAATTTGCTTGATATTTATTATTGCTAGGTCGATTTATTTCATTAGATATATGTTTCATATCATTTTTAATATCAATTATTTTTTGAGTTTGATTATATAAGAATTCATAGACTTCATTTATCATTTCTATAATTAATTTAAAATTAGTTGCTAGATTTGTTTCACTTAGATCATTAAGATATTTGTTTTTAATATCAAAGATAGTTTATTCTTTAGGGGTATTTAAAATAAGTTTTTCAAATTTTTCTAATTTATTACTGTTATAATTAAGCATAAGATTTGAAGGCATTTTGAAATAGTTTTAGATCTTGTGTTAAACTTTTAAGTCTAGGGTTATAAGCTTCCATATAAATTAATATGTTGATAATAGATTTGCTTGGTACTTAAGACTGATGTTCTTACCCAATCTTTACAGGATTGTCTTAAAAATACTCCATTAAGGGAAACTTTTGGCCTAAAAAGAGATTAAAGATAAAATTACGAAAGAACGTATGAGTTATAGCAAAACTATATCATATTAATCTTAAGGCATGAACTTAAAGTTCGTTGACTTAGTAGTTTAACAAATCTAAAATAAAAAAATTTAAACAAACAACATGATAAATAACATAATAAAATAGCTTTATTGCTGATAGAACTATACTTACGAGGCTCTGATACCAGCTAGGGAGGAAAGGAGAGAGGGATCGGAAGAGTATCAGAAGAGGAAGGAGGAGATAAGAGGAGAGAAGTGTGGGTGATTTTTGGATACTAGATGGATACCTCTCACAAATTGAGGGTTATCCTTTATATAGATATTTTATAATGCTGCTACATTATTGCCACTTGCAGAATGTATAAGTTTTAGATCTGTTAAGTAGGAATAATATGTATATATATGTTTATATATAGATAATATATATATATATATATATATTTAT
This sequence comes from Apostasia shenzhenica, assembly GCA_002786265.1. Lineage (NCBI taxonomy): Eukaryota > Viridiplantae > Streptophyta > Magnoliopsida > Asparagales > Orchidaceae > Apostasia > Apostasia shenzhenica. Next base: position 2,600,103 of record KZ451944.1, on the reverse strand, counting down.
ACATAGTTTAAATATATACATATTTATATATATAGAAATTTAATCTCTAATGTATAAAATGTGAAGTGTGTAAATATAAGTGTTTTTCTTTTTAAATAATAATAATATATCATATATATATATATAAATATATATATAAATATAGATGTTAGTATATATATAAATGATATATATACGTGCATAAAAAGAAAAATATTAACAAAAACTTAATTAAAAAAATGCAAAAAAAAAGTTAGAAAAAAAAATTACAGTAAGTGATAGTTAGTAAAACAAAAAAAATAAGTAAATGTTAGTAGTACAAAAAAATAAATGTTAGTAAGATAGATGCAGTAAGTAAATTTGCAAAATGTAAATTTAGTGATTAACTTAACTATATTGGGATGGACTGATTAGTAAATTTCTGATCGTCGGGCTTTCTCTATCAGATGAATTTAATTCATCCGATGTACTAACCCGCTCCGTTCCGCTGATATAGTTATGTTAAAATTAAATTTTATATAATATGTATAACTTAATTATAGTGGGATGGACAAATCAAAATATTTCTGATCGTCGGGAGTTTTCTGTTAGGTAAATCGAATTTACCTAATGTGTTAACCCGATTCCGTTCCACTGCTATAATTAAGTTATGTTGGATCCTTGATTAGGCTAATTAGGTTTGGGAGGTGAGTAGGCTCAAATTTTAGTTGACTAATCTACCAATTTTAAATATCTCATAGAATTTGGATAATTTAAATTATTAAGTATTTTGAATTATCTCAATTTATTATGTCCGAAATCTGATCAGTAAAGTTTTATTTTGAGGCTTTGAAACAGAAATATCGATCAAGTACATCAGCCTCTAAATAAAAAAGAAAACAAAATTAAAAAAATGATACAAGATGTATAGTGATTTGACTTCTCTCTTGCCCAATCCACTCTCCTTTGTTCCTCCTTCGGGGTTCCACTATTCTAAGCTTGTTTTGGCCAAGGTCAAGCCCTAATACAAGGAGGAAATCTATGCCATTTCGGTCCAAAGGCACAAGCCAATCTCTCGATCCTTTTCAATGGGGGAAAAGAACAATCTCACATCTCCTTTTACTTAGGGACAAGTAAGAAAAATCTCTTTACGCTCAGCGAGACAAAAAAAGAAATAAGAATCTGAATGACCCTTATGAGTCGAACACTAAATAAATATCATAATTTAAAATTTTACAAAAACTTTATATGCAAAGAGGCTAACTCACCTTTCTGGAGAAAATCTTAATATTATCTTTCTCAATATTCTGTGAAATGTAAGAATCAAGGGAAAAAAGAGAGATAAAACTCGATAAAATATTTCAATACGATATAAAATCGAGTAAACAAAAACTTCAAACAATTTTCTAAAAATAAAACTCAATAAAAACACAAAGTTTTTCTATAGATGCAGTTTTGTCTTAGTAGTCTACTATAAAAAATTTAGAATTTTTTGAATTTTGTACGATTTATAAAAATTAAAAAAAAGAGAAACACATGTAAAATTTTAGAGAGAAATTAGTTCACCAAAAAATTTCAAGAAAATGTTTAGATAGAATAGATGTTCCCAGAAAGGTGTAGTAAAATTTTTTAAATTATTTAGAGCTCAAATGAGTAGTAAAAAAATTTGTGAACTTTTAAGAGAAATTGATTCGAAGAGAAAATAGAAAATACCCGAATAAAAACACCTCCGATTATCAAAGAACTTTCTAGAGTCGACTACTGACCTTGTGAACAAAACCTTTGAGCTTGAGAAGAGAATTTTTCAGCTAAAGAGTTAGAGAGCTTGGAGATTTAGTTGGCCAAGGAGATGTATTAACCCAAAATTTCTTTTATTTATAGATAAAATGAGGAGTAAATTAGAAATTTGGGTATTACAACTTTTTATAAATTAATTGGAGGTAAACCAGCCACTTAACATATTTTATAGCTGATTTTAAGTAGGAAAAGAAGAAAGTGAGAATTAAAAAATATTAGTGAAATTCAAAATATCAAGTAATTCAAAATATCGAGTTTTGAACGAGTCGAAAGAATCCAAAATTGATTAGAAATAAATATGATAAAATTCAATTAATTTATTTTTATTTTTAATTCTATTTATTTATTTTTTATTATTAGTATATATATTTTTTGAAAATAGATTTCATGATTTCAAGTTGAAGAGATACGTTAAAGAGTAAAATTATTAGTCAATTTAAATTCAATCAAAAATTTTAAATCTTTGAAAATAAAAAAAACAAGTCTTTGAAAAATTTATAATTTAAAAATTTTCAAAAATTTCAATTCATCCGAAAAATAAATAAAAAATAAAAATCATATAAAATTCAAGAACACAAATAAATTTAATTATGTTTATTTTGATTTTCTCCAGATAAATGAGCTATAAATTTCTTGAACTTATATGATGGTCTAAAATTTTGATCAAAATTATGTTGATGATCAACCTTCTTTGAACCTGAAAAGCTTAAATATAATATGTACTAATAATTAAAAAATTAATCGAGTATATTATTAATGTGTTTGTTATTATCAAAATCGATAAGGGTTCAACACTCTTCTTCTTCTGAACTATTATCCTTTAATTCGTCTATGAAATTGTACTGGTGATTTCGTGACTCAACAGCAAACTAATCTTATAGACAAACAAGCATGCAAAGGGTTGCCGCAGACATACTACTTCTGTAGTCTTTTGTTATTCTTCTTATGGTGGAAAAGGTTGATTCAAAAGCTATAATTAATACTTGGGCTGTTAGCTCGTGCCAAAGCAAATAGAATAGGGTATTATTTTGATGAGTTTTTTCAATACTCTAATAAGCTTATATCATCGTCAAATTTCTCCTTGAGGTGTAAGTAAAATTGTAACTTGTTCAAATTTGCGGGAGCTTTACTTTGTGTTGTAGATTGTTCGCCAGCTGTTGATTTTCCTTTGTCTGAAACAAGAGATATCTTCGCTGCTGCCAACCTAAGAACGTAAAAATTGCTAGGCAGTTTTTGTGTTCCTGCTTCTTTCTCCACACTTTGCACACTTCTACTCGCAACCTGCTCACTGTAATAAAGAGAAAACAATCTTGGAGAATTGTAAACACTGACTTTTTTTCAGATCAGTATTACTTTCCAAGAAATCAAGATATTTTGCGTAAAAAGTTTTAATAGCTTCGGTCCCTTGGTGGGGACCAAGCATAGCAGCTGTTGAATATGAAAGTGAAATTTTTTCTAATATTTCTTAAATTTTAATTCCATGTCGGCAATAAAAATTTCAAGAATTGGATCTGATCTAAACTCTAAAAATTTTTGAAATATTTGAAAAATATAATATAAAAAATAGGTGAAGTCGAATAATAACAACCTGAAAACTTTCATTAGACTCCTTAAAAATTGAAAATAACTCGAAAAATTTTTTCAAAAAAATTTAATCATAAGAACACAGTTGATGGTCATGGTTAAGTGTATACGAATTGTAAAAAGCAATAAAAAAATCTTCATAGGGTAATAGTAATTCGAATAAACGATAAAGTGAATTCCATTTACTTTCAACAGGTATTGAAACTTTTATGCAATGTTTTGTTGCACTTATAGACACATGTCCTTTCACGCCTAAGGCCTAAGAAATCAGAATATTCCGCATAAAAAGTTTCAATAGCTTCTATCCCTTTACGGGGATCAAACATAGCAGCTATTGAATATAAAAGTGAATTTTTTTTTAATATTTCTTAAATTTTAGTTTTATGTCAGCAATAAAAATTTCAAGAATTAGATTTGATCTAAACTCTAAAATGTTTTTAAATATTTGAAAAAAATAAGGTAAAAAATGGGTAAAGTTGAATAATTGTAATTTAAAAAACTTTCAGTAAACTCTTTAAAAATTGATAATAACTCAAAAAAAAATTTCAAAAAAATTTAATCATAAGAGCATAGTTGAAGGGTAGTTAAGTGTATACAAATTGTAAAAAAGCAGTAAGTAAATCTTTATATGGTAAGAGCGATTCGGATAAACGATGAAGTGAATTTCATCTATTTTTAATAGATAATGAAAATTTTATATAATTTTTTCCTGCACTAACACAAACATCTGTCCATTCACACCTAACGTTTGTATTTAAGCGAATCTATTTTTCAGTATGCTTAAATTTATTAATAATCAAATGTTTGGAATTAAAAGCAATGTGACATGCACAACTAATATAAAAAAGAGAACTATAAAGCAGAGATTTTAAAAGTTGCTATGAAAAATTAATTGCAGAATTAGTATTCGAAGCATTATCTGAAATAATAGAAAAAATTTTACAAATATTGCGAATATAAGTAAAAATAATAGAACTTGTTTGTGCTTCATCCAATACATCTAAAGATAATATGCGTTTTTATATTCTCCACTGTCTATCAATCCAATGACAAGTAATAACTAGGTAACTTGCGCCATTTATGGTAGTCCATATATCAGATGTTAAACTAACCCAACACGTAATGTTATTGAGGTGTTAAATAAGAGATTTTCAATATTCTTTGTACATTAACATAAAATCTTCTTTAAGTGTATGCCTAGAAATACGGTTATATTGGATCTGTAAATACTAAATAATATATTCTAAAAATTTATTTTTTTCACAGATTGTAAAAGATTGTTCGGTTTATACGATAAATCAAACTAAACCTCGACGTGTCTTATCATTTCTAAATGACCATGACATAGATCCACTCTGTGGATTTAGTTGTATTTAGGTTGGTAAGGTTTTTCATTAAACTTGTGAAATCTAATTAAGTGCTTCTTTAATGTACCGGTCTCACCACCCGTACCACCTTGTTTGTATGAGTTCTGATTTTTATACATTTTACAAATAGCAACATATTCAAGTCTCTCCAAACTGCTATTAGGTTTAATTTGTAATTCAAAAAACTCTTATACCTTACCATGTTTCGTTCGAGACTTATCAGACACTTGAAGATTGAGTTGACGGGCCAGTGCCAGTGTCAACATATCCACTTACCTTAGAATCATGTTCTGCAAATAGATCGAGATTCGGTTCTGAAGTTTTGTCAAAGTTCTCACCGAGTGAAGGAAGACAATCGAGTTCCGGAACGTAGTTCAGATCCACATTTCGTTATCGACTTGAAGAAGAAACATCAGCAAATTGACGTTAGGAAAATGTGTTTGCAGAATTTTTTAATGAGCAGAAGAACTAAAAAATTGATGAAAATTGTAGGAATAATACATCACATAGATTCTACTATTTATAGAGAGTCCAACATACATTAAATATCCAAAATGACCTTAAAACGGTCATTTGACCGTTGCTGATTGCCAGCAACGGTCAAATGACCGTTTAATTTTAAAAAATATATATTGCCAGTAACGGTCAAATGATCGTTTAATTTAAAAAAAGAATTTATTCTTCTGCAGCCTGGTAGCAATGCCAACTGGCACTGCCAGTTGCAGTTCATGGTGGCGCTGCCCTAACTATATATATATATATTTAATCACCGAACCAGACCGGTTCTGTTGAGCCGGTTAACCAGTTTCGGGGGCATAGAACCAGTCCGGTCCGGTTCTACACCCCGGAACCTGTCAGAACTGGTCCGGTTCAACAGGTTCTGGACAAAACCGGTTCTTGCTGGACTGGTTTCGGACTTATTTCGGGAAAACTGGTCTAATAAGCAAGTCTACCGTTGAATAACCTTGAACTTAAGCTGTCTTCCTCTTAGCCATACCCTGTAGCAGTTTTATTCTGTTTTTTAAGTGTTCTCTTTAGTTTTTGGCTTATCTGTTCATTGTGGACTTGGAACTTGCTTAATAGGTGGACATAGGGAGATATTTTTAAACTACTTAAATTTCTGTGTGCATGAAACTTTGATTTTTCTCTTTTCTTACTTCACATACAGGTAGTATGTAGCACGTTGTATACTAAGATTCTCCTCATTTCTTATGTTAACATCTATAGTGCTTCCACTGAAACTTGTTGGCATGGTTCGTTGATGCCGCAATCTTAACGACCTCCTAATGCAATTTAAGAAAGGGAAAGCTTCGGCCGACAAAGCCTTAAGCTTCGGTACTGGCCACTGCTCAAGGGTGATATCTTTCCCTTGTATGAAATGCACATGGAGGAGGTGCGCACCTCTCTTCTACAACTCACCAAGTAGGTGGAAACCCTGACTATCACTATCACCCGTTGTGGAAAAGGGGACTACTCTAAACCCTTCACAAGTTCTGCTACAACCACCAATCTTACTGAATCCTTCTCTAAAGACGGCGATTCTTCCTGAAGCACATACCACGTCGATTCCTCCACAACCAACTATGGTTGAACCTTTTAGACCACTCTCGATGCCATCAATTGCAGTTCTTCTGTTGTTGTTACAAGTAACCCTATTGGTTACATTGACATGACTCACTAAACATAGGCACCGCAAACCTCCGCTACAACGTCATTGCAAGGATAAATGAACCCGCCACAACTTTCATCATTGGAAGCAGCAGTCCGTCCTTGGACACTAATGTCCCTTATGCGTTCAGCCTCTACTCCTCTTTAGCCGCAAGCACAGGTATCTCCAATGCTGCATCCTCTACCTCCACTACTAGTGTAGCACAGTCCTCAACACTATTGGGCGCCACCCGGGGCCTTATGGAGATGTCTTTCAGTAGAATTTGGATGCTCCTAATGAGTTCGAAGAATTCTTTGGCTACCCTTACGATCTTGGGGCTCCTCTCCTAGGCTAATGTCAATAGGGATCTCCCTTTGCTAGTGCCAACTACTTGAGGTATTCCTAACACCATAAAATGGTGGATCTAGAGAACTTTTCTTTGTACATTAATGTTAATGCATGTGGTGCCCAAGATTTAGGGGTAAAACATTTCTATCCTGAATGATTTGGTTGACTATATGGATTTGGTGCTCTTTGTTTTGCCTTGATCTTGGCTGACTTTTGTCCAACCAAAGAATTAGACTTTCAAACTATCGTAATCACATATAGCTTTTTGATGGCTCTCTCCGTTTCCGGCATCTTGATGAATTTACCCATCACTACTTGATGGCCTACTTTATCTAGAGGTTAGTCTATGACTAGTATGTCGGTCTACCCCATGGACACATCTAGTCCTACAGATATTTTAGGAGAGAGACTTTGACATTTTTTCTGGTACACTAGTATTACCAGCTTAGACTTTATCTTCTGACTTCATTTGAGCCTCTGACTTCATTTAAGAGCTAGAGAAGTCTTTGGGATCTTATTCGAACTATTTATTTTTTGCATTTATCTAGGCTAATGGTATCTACCTTGTTGTGCTTCCGTACGCTTTTCGGAAAGGGCTCGGGAAAGATAGCAACCTTTCCAGGTCAGCTCTCTAAGCCTTGAAACATCCCAAAGTTAGTATTTTATTATGCTAGAGGATATTGAAACCAAGGAAAAGGCTGTAGTTCCCTAGTTGATAGAAAAGCCTTGCAAGCACAAGTATGAACACTAAGGACGAATAAAAAATTCCTTGTGAATCACTTCAAAACTTCAGAGTTATAGAGTAAACATTACCAAAAGGGGGGATAACGATGAAGGACCCTGTTGAATTTTTCAACACCCCTATGTGCCGCATGTCAACATTAGCCCATCTTAGAGAAATATAAAATCAAGAGTGGTCTCTAAATTCATCAATCACAACTCCCGGTATTTGGTTCTCATCCTTTTCAAATGAAATTGAAGACCTAAATTTACCAAAGACTAGGACTTGTGAAGTTCAAACCTGGTGTATTCATTCAAACCAAGCGTTTGAGCCTATTCTCTCATGAAAAACTATCCAAGGGAAATCAGACCGTTATTTGAAGGAATCTTTCGAGCCAAATTTTTGAACCTATTCTTTCGAACACTTCTTTGTGCACGACCTTAAAAGAGATGACATTTCAGGGTCGTATACATGGAATAATCTTTGCAAAGTTTATCATCGTAGTTGTGAACTCATGCATCGAAGGTCATTTTCGAAGCAAAAATTCTAAAAACCTGCCCTTCGAAAATACTCACTAAAAGAGGATGCTCATTTGGGTCTGGTCAAAATAATCCTTGATGAGTGAACACACTCAATTCAACATGCTACTAATAAAGCCAAAGGCTCATTCTAAGTTCTTCTTCAAGCTTGTGATGCTTACCCCTTGATAGAAAGCTACCATTTTCTTTAAAATGCCATCTCACAAACTCAATAAATTGGGTTAGAAAGTGATAAAAAAAATCATAAGTGGGTAAATCCTAATTTCATAATTGGATAAATCCAGTAAGGAAAGCTTATATCAACTGGTTTGGCTTTAAAGGCGATCACCATGAGCATAATTATCTTGACTTCCTAGATCCGAGTTATCAATATAATAAAAGAATGTTCCCAATTGATCAAGAATTCCTAATTAACTACAAAAGCTTGCCTTTGTAGGAAATCGTTGATCCCCAGAAACTCTGAAGCCCTAGAGTTATCACTTTTAGGGCGAATCAACTTGTCCCAAGAAAGGGATTCTACAAATGCAATGTACGCTTGTCGATTTTTCATTTCTCGAGCTAACAGATTTCTAGCGACTTCACTGATGAATGGTTTCTCTTTTCATCTTTGGGGAAGATTCTTTTTGGCAATCCAATAACGCGATTGAGAAGGACTAACACTTGTTTATCGAAGGTTGGATGACGTTTGTCAAGAAGCCTATTGCTATGGTCCTGATTGAGGATCATGCAATGATTCAACTGTGGCAAGAAACCTCAATTAATATTTATAGAGCAATCATTACCATTGGTTCAGCTGGAGCTTGTATTCAGTTTGGAACTGTCACTCCTGATGATCTATCATGAAAGCCAACAAAGACTGAAAGGAGCATCATCAGATCAGGGAATGGCCAGGCCTTGAGGAGTTCTTCATCATCAGATCAGGGAATGGCCAGGCCTTGAGGAGAGTAAGAACTGATGATAAAGTTGTTATCCCACTCCTCCCCAGCAAAGGAAAAAAGGCTGAATGTACAAACAGTAAACGTCCTGGATTGGGAGAAATTGAAAGTGCATGCTCAAAGAAGATCCGTCTTCAAAAGATTATCATACGAAGAAAAACACCTAGTAAGGGAAAAATACTTGGGTTCGGAGCTCCCGCCACGTCACATTTTTGGAACTGCTTGGTATAGGTATAAATGTGCTTGTTATAGAATTAAAAGTGCTTGTTATAGGTGCTTGTTATAGAAATTTCTGTAACAAGCACATTTAAGTTAAAAGTGCTTGTTATACCAAGCTCCGAAAATGTGACGTGGCGAGGAGCTCCGAACCCAAGTAATTTTTTCTTTTCCTAGTAAGGAGGATGGTCCACATTGACGATCAAAGACAGATTGTGATCCTGGCTGATCATGCAGAGGAAGGAAAACAACCATTGGTCCCTCAATTCATGGGAGAGTCGTCAACTTCTAAAATCCCAATGAATCGGAGGGCAAGGCACAAAGTATCAACTAGTCAAAGAATGACAAAGGTAGCACAAGCAGAGCACCTAATCGCAAAAGATTAGTCATGAACGATTATTTCTATCCTAACATCAAGTAAGTTGGCCCATTAGGGATGATCAAAAGACATAACATGACTGCAATCCTCAAGGCCTCTGTTACAACACAAGCGCCTGTCAAAGCACCTCTTCAGCAGGAAAGAAAGGAGAGAACATTGAATTCTAAAATTGATAATGTGCTAAGACAAGTGAAAGAATGGAGACTGCATTAGCAACAAAGACGTGAAGATAGATACCAACATGACAAGGCCGAGCAACGGCAAGCTGTACCCGCAAAGAAAGAACAACAAGTTGGAGAACTCCTTTTCCTGGCACGATGAAATGAAACTTCTTCAAAGAAAGTTCACTATGGTGAACATCAAAAGGGCGCCAGATGCCTTTCCATGGGTTCCCACCTCCTGAGAGATCCCATCTATATGTACATCGTCAATTTATCAATAAAAGAAAATTTCATTATGATAACGAGCATAACGCTGAACACAATATCAATAGATTTGGATATGGAAGGTCCCAAAAAATAGATAAGAATAAGGGTAAACATCATGGATTCACTTTGAAACAATCTTGGCAGAGTAAATAATCATGAAAGCTCCCCGAATGAAGTGGGCCAATCTCAATAAAAGAAAAATAAAAATCATTTAAAAGATAAAATTATGAATGAAGCTAAAATAGAAAGGCTCTTTTGGGTAAAGAAAGGAGCTGAAAACAGGGAAAACAAAGATGCCCCAGACGAATTGAAATTTCGAAGTCCTAAAGAAATACTCTCATGATTGCACCCAAATCATAAAACTTATACGGTATGTGTTGTAAGGGCAAAACCGCAAAAGGCAAAAAGGCTACATCACCACCGTAAGAACCAACTTATCTCGAAGGGAATAATGAACAGATCGTTCATGAAGTAGGCAATATTGAAGCAGAAGAGGAAGTGACTTTAATCCCTACTTCTCCAACAATTGGAAAAACAAACTCAAGTACAAAAAAGTGAGCTTAAAGTATTGGATGATCGAATGGAGCAAATGGAACTTATGATGAAACAATTATGCTCACATCTTGAAGGAATTATCAACGCACAATCTCGGGTAATAGAAATCTCATCCTCGGGGAACTCTCCCATTCCCAATGAAAGGAATAATAATCCCGTCACTGGTAAATCGAACATAGGGTCATCTTCAAGCAGTATCAAAATACTAAGGCAAGAGAGATGAATGAGCGACCTGTTAATATAGAAAGCTTACAGACACAAATTAAAAGGATAGTAAATACTCTTGTGGCATCGGAAAAGCAAGACATGATAGTGAAGAAAGGGAGGCCTTACCCAGTCGAATATGATAATATAAGATGCCCACATGGGTATAGTGTCTCCAAATTCAATGTGTTGGATGGAACTGAAAATCCACAAAACCACATAGCCCAGTTTAGAGTAGCGTGCTGTGATAACAACAATAATGATATTTATTTGCTAAGACAATTTGTTAGAAAAATATCTATCTTACATACAACTTAATAGTTGAGCCATAATAATTTATTTAATTGCTAAACCAATAAAGCAAGAAACAAAAGGAGTGGCTAAACAATTCCTCACAAATTATTTTATATTTTAAAAGCGCTACACACAAGCAAGAAACAAAAGAACTTTTGAAACTTCTATTCAAAAATATCAAATATTACAAAAGTCAACACTATAATCATGAACGGCTAAATCTTTTTCAACTTTACAAGCATTAGTACGATAGCCAATCTCCTTATAAGAAAGGCCAATCAAGTAAGAGCACATAAAACTTCTACTTGATTTTCATATTTTTTATTAATTTATTAAACTGCATGATACGTTTCCCATTCAAAGATGAACTTTTTTTTCCTCATGTAAAAGTCAATCTGAAAGCTCCCAAATTCGAGAAACATTTTTGCATTTAGACACCCCATCTGAACTTCAGGTGAGCCCCTGCACAAATGGCGACCAGTAATTAGACCCAGAAACCCGGATGTAAAAAGTTTTTCCCAAATTTACATAACATCAAATGCAGATGTAAACATCTATATTCATACAATCAAACCACAGCACATTGTTCCAAACTCAGTTTACCATTAATACAACTTGAATAAGAAGTATTTTGCAATTTTACATGACGTAAAGCAATGAATACTATGAAGAAGCTGCAAGAGCCACCTGACTGCTGCCTCCCTCAACCACATGAACCATCCCTGTAGCCAGACCTGCAGTCAAGTCCTCCACTTCCACCCTAACAATATCCCTTCTATTTCCAATATCTGCTATATAACGGCTAGCGCAATAAACCCCAACTGCTGTCACAGCCATTCCATACACATTGGTCGTGATAAGCCTGAATGGCGTCGAGAGCACAGCGACGATTGGCCCGCCGATGATTGATATCGCCTGGCTGCTCTGCCCGACGACTCTTTGCTCGGCCACAAGCAGCCCTGTCTTGCAATAAATCGCGAAGTCCTCACAATTGCTCTTGAACAGATTGTAGCATCTGAATCCATTGCTCAGTAGATGATTGGCTCGGTGAATGACGATTTCAACGGGGTCAGAGGTTGCTAGAGTGCAGGTATCTCCTCGCGCTTTGGCAATGAAAAGTGCGGGGGGGGGAGTTTGCATATAATAATTCTGTTAATAGGTCTATAGGCATGAGACTATTTGAGGTCGTACATGGTTATAAGCCTAGGACTCCCACAGACCTTATTCCCCTACCACTACATCATAGAGTTTCTGAGTCTGCACAATCATTTGTTGAGCATATTAGATATTTGCATCAAGAGATCAGTAAAAAAATAAGTCTTAGCAATGAAGCTTATAAAAAATTAGCAGATGCTCATAAAAGAATATAGGAATTTACTGAGGGTGATTATGTGATGATTCGAATTAGACCTGAGCGGTTTCCTTCAGGAGTCGTTAAAAAGTTACAAGCTCGTGGGACGGTCTATTTAAAATATTAAAGAAACTTGGGTCAAATGCATATGTGGTTGATTTACCATTAGATTTTGGGATTCATACTACATTCAATATTTCAGATCTGGTGGCTTACAAAAAACTAACAGCAATACTCAATGATCCATTTGAGCCTTCTACCCCACCAAGAGAGAACCAACCCTTGAGTGTTCACTTTCACAGTTCTCCACAAAAAAGAGCAAATTGAGCAAATTCTTGATGATCAGATAATCTCAACTAGAAATCAAAGTTATCAGAGATATTTGGTTAGATGGAAAGGCTTGCCAACATCGGAGGATTCCTAGATCACTAGAGATGAATTGCAGCGACTCGATCCAGAATTGTTAGAGAGGTACTGTAGCAGAGTCGACCCTTACTCGATGGGGTCGAGTTCTTCGCACCCAAGGAGAGTTGGTGGGGACACGATGCCATCGGACCATCGATCCATCCCAGAGAGGGCTCACACTCGGCGCTCGAGATCTCACGAAGTGGGGTTAATCTGGATGAAGGATTAAGGGCTGCAGATTTGGTAGCAGGCATGATTGGTGGCTGATCAGAAAATTGAAAATCCCCATTTAAATCAAGTTATTGATTTGAATGGGAATCTTCCAAATTTTGGGTTGATTCCTTCTAATTTTAGTTATTCGTATTTGACATTTGTAATCTGTTTTTATTCAGCATTTATTTCAATATTTATTTTTGCAATTCTAATAGGCCTATATAAAGGCATGGACTAGTGTTGTTTCTTCTTAATCTTGGAATGAAATTATTGTGAGTTTGATCATTGTGTGTTATATCCCGGTGAAGGGAAATGTTGGGGCCTTGGGTGAAAATTCCTAAATACCTTGAGGAATTTAAGGTATTTTCCCAACTTTTCTCACCGTTTAAACCACGACCTTAGCTCAATAAAATCCAAGTCCTCTTTGTAACCTTTCAAGCCCAGAAATCTAGTTTCCCGTCTTCAGTCGGTTTGGAGGTCTTGCGTCGTCCTGCAATCTCCGTCTACGCCTGCTTGCGGGTCCTGCTCACGCCGCTGTCTCCTCCGGCAGCTCTCCAGCCATCAACGAGGGCAATGATCCCCCATATGGGCTCCGCTAGCGCCGCTGCCAACACCTGCAGCCTTCCGCAACATTGTGCACGTTGTTTGGTCTTCTGCAATCTCGTGCACAACTAGTTATTGCTCACGTTCCAGCACCCCTTCATTACCCGAGACATCGAATTCGATCCCGCTGGTTTGACCTCTTCAACATTGTTCACGACGTTTACTTCTGCAATGTCGTGTACGACCATTCACTGTTCGCGCTCCAGACAGCCATCGTTCAAGACCTTGGACATCGATCCCGCTGTTTCGACTTTCTACTGCACATCGTGCACGACGTTTAGCAGTATCGAGCAAGACTTGTCAATGCTCGTGCCCCAGCACGCGGCAGTCCGAGGCCTCGGACTTCGATTCCGCTGATCCAGCAGCCCACATCATTCACGATGTATCAACAGTTCAGTCATGAGACTTGGAATCTTCTCTCAAGGTAAGTCCAAACATCGACTGAATACTTTGAAAATCTTGAGGTCTTGTTGTGGTGTTTGTCATTGGGACTGTTTGATTTGCTCACCTGTGTGAACTTGGAATCATATTGTGTGATAAATTGCTATTGGATATTTTATTTGTGAGCATGCTTATACTACTGAGTAACTCTGGTTCTAATTTGTTGAGATAGAGTTGGCTAAAATTATTTGATAAACTTATTAGATAATATTTGAACTTGATTTTAAATATTTAAAATCGATTTATCTCTCGGATTTTTGTTTCTTAGTTGTCACATAATCATCATCGGGAATATTCCTGAATAAGTTTATGTTCATCTATTGAATTTAGTGCTGATCTCTATTTCGGACTGCATCTTGCATATCGTTCCTCATCAAGTTTTCGTATAAGTCTTTTGACAGTATAAATGCATCATATATACTGAGTAATGCTGGTAAATTTCTAAGATATGCTAAAACATTATAGTTCACTTCTTTACCAGCATTTTCTTTTTTTTGAAATTGTGAGGAACACATCCTCTTATTCACCGTGATTTTCTTTTGATTCGCATGCTGGTGAGCAGCTTTATTCAGAGTGATTGCCCTGGTTATCACATTTTCTTCAGGTCTTTCTTTCAATTGTTTAGGCCTATCAACTGATCAAATCCGGATCGCATTGACCCCGACCCGGATCCAATTCTGATATATCCAGATCAGATTAAAACTTAGATCGGATGGAGATCAACCCAGATCCGTTCTATGACCCGCCATGGTTCGGATTTTTGGATCAAATTTCAGGTTGATCCGAAATTTTTTTTACATAATTTAACATTTTTTTTTAATGATTACAACTATTGGTTGTATATATATTCTTATATCTTTAAATGAAATTTTGATCATAAATTTACAATATAAATCCACTATAATAGAAAATATAGGATAATATATAAATATTTAAAGATCATATTACTGACATCAACATTACAATACAATATTATAAAACATAAAAACAACAGTGTGAATAAAAATATTACATAAAAAATAAAATACAATTCTGTTAAAGCTAGCACTAAACATTTCATCTCAACGATAAAAAATATTTGTAGTTATTAATCCCACTTCCCAATGCAAGCACTTCTTGGTTACTGCACTTAAAATAACTTGCAATAGTTTGTTTAATAATTATAGGCCTTAATCACAT
This sequence comes from Apostasia shenzhenica, assembly GCA_002786265.1. NCBI lineage: Eukaryota > Viridiplantae > Streptophyta > Magnoliopsida > Asparagales > Orchidaceae > Apostasia > Apostasia shenzhenica. The sequence continues at coordinate 2,584,938 of KZ451944.1, read as the reverse complement.
TTCAAAACCTTCATAAAATGAAATAATAATTAACATATATAATTAAATAATAAGTATATAAATACGTAAAATAATTTTATACTTATAAATTTTGGGTCAGATTTTTTCTGGGTCGGATCAACATCGACTCAAATTCGACCCGGTAATACTTAAACGGAGCTGGTCAGTTTTTCGGATTAATAGTGCGGGTCAAAAATTTATTAAATTTTATAAGATAATCTGTTCGGATCAAAATCCGACCCATTTACAGGCCTACTTGTAGCATATTGGATGTGAATCTTCATTGCTGGATGAATTCTCAAGCATTTCTTCTGAAGAGGTAAATTAAGTATTACTTCCCAACCTAATTTCTCATGGTTGGGTCCCATTTTTCACAGACATTTGACGACAAATTTTGACTTTGATGAAGGCTTCTTTTCATTTTTGAGGGTGATTATGGCACGATTCTTAGGTTTACTTCTTTCCCTTTTTATTATATGGCAGGAATTAACTCCTTCGTGCCACAATTACTCGTGGGCAGCTTGGATTTCTTAAAAGCAATTAGGTTGTTCATATAATCTGCCAATTGAATGGCAGTTCTACTTGCTTTTTCTTAGCTATTTCTTTTTCCTGTGCACTGTTTCGACATGTTAACTGGTCTTTGCTTTTACTGTTTATCTTATCTTCTTTTGGCCTGATAATCATATCTTGTCATATTGGGGTTGCCTGTTGTTGTCTGACAGTTCTTTTGCTTGCAACAAGGGTTCTTTGAGCTTACTTTTTAAGGACAAGTTGCATTGGGGTTTACTAATGAATGACATTGGTTTCCCTTAATTGCTTTATCAACTTATGGGTCTTCTTCGAGACGACCACGTCCCATTCTTCTTCTGATTCTCTCTTTTTACGAGAGATTGTATTTATATTAACAGTCTCCTTTGACGTGCTAACCAATACTTTATCAGATAACATATATTCCCCATTCTGATATTGCTTTTCAAGCCAGTCTTTGAAAACAAAACAGTCTTCAATGGAATGGCTAATGCATCTATGACATGTACAATAGCTTTGGATAATTTATTTTGCTAAATTCTTCTTGCCTTTTTGGCTTTGGCAATTTTAAGTCCTCCTTTAATGCTTGAAAGAACTTCTTGACATAATCTTTTCTGGAGTACGTCTTATTTTTCTTATCTTTTAAGGATTGCTTCTTTCCTTCATAAATTTGTCTGGCAGATGGGAGACTACTCTGTAGGGAAGAAGTTTTAATTGTGCATTCCTTTTCTCTTTGTCCACCGCATAAGCTGTAGGTTTTCTTGTTTCATGTGCTTTTTGTCTTTTAATTTGTTAATAGCTAACTTCATGTTTCTGTGAATTAATTTTTTTTATAAGTAGCAATCTTGTCAAGCAACTCTTAGAACGTAGCGATTGGTGTTGTTTGCACAAATATTGCCATAGCAGGCTCTAACTTGGCCATGACTAATTCAACACTTGATCTTCTAAGGGGGTTTATTGCATTCCAGGCTGGTCATGAATTTAGTTACTATCTTGTCTTTATTTTATTGTTCTCTGGAGAGATCTACCAGCATCACAATCTCCCTAGTACTGGCAACCTTCTGACAAGCGGATCTTCTCACTCTGCAAAGGTTATTATCAAACCATTCTGCAAAGGTTATTATCAAACCATTAAGAATTCTGAATACCATTCAAATGCTAATCCTCCCAGTTCCTACCATTCTTTCTTACCAGACACCTAAGAAAGTTTCTTAGGCTCCTTTTGAGCACTTTGGTTTAGCCATCAGTCTGAAAATGATAAGCGGTTGAGAATTTTAACTTAGTCCCTAGGAGGTGCCAAAGAGTCTTCCAAAAATAGCTCGTAAACTTTGCGTCCCTATCCGAAACCATACTTTTAGGCAACCCATGCAAGCGAACAACTCCGTCGAAGAAGAGGCGGGCTATCCTAGAAGCATCTGAAGTCTTCGAACAAGGAAGGAAGTGCGCCATTTTTGAGAACCTATCCACAACAACACAAATAGAATCATGTCGTGCAACAGTCCGAGGCAAGCCTAAAATGAAGTCGATACTCAGGTCCTACCAAGGTTTATCGGGAACGGGTAATGGCGTATATCTATGTTTTGCTTCTGCTGTTTCACAATAGCACACGTTCGATACTGTGCGACAATTCAAGCTATGTTCTTCTTCAGACTCGGCCAATAAAACTGACTCTCAATTGCTTCGATGGTTTTGTTTCGCCCAAAATGACCAGCGAGACCACCAGTATGGAGCTCCTAGATCATAAAATCTCTTACAAAAGCTCGAGCAAACATAAGCGTCGATCACGAAAAAGGTAACCATTGTGCATGAGGTAATCTGGATACTCACTAGTCAGACTAGAACTTACTATCGCGTAGATAGCTCCAAAATCGAGGCAATCAGTGTAAGTCTCCTTGCGCTTATCAAACCTGACAACCTCGATGCTCATCGTAGTCAACAAGGAGACACGTCGACTCAAAGCGTCGGCAACTTTATTCTCTACTCCAGGTTTATGCTTAAGTACAAAAGTGTACTCCTGAAGAAATTCAACCCACTTAGCATGTCTTGGGTTGAGCTTCTTTTGTGAGTTCAAGTATCTTAAAGCTTAATGATCAGAGTAGAGGATGAATTCCTAGGGTAGGAGATAATGCCTCCAATGTCTGAGAGCCTGAACCATAGCATAAAATTTTTTATCATAGGTGGAGTACCGTTGCCTGATATCATTTAATTTCTCGCTAAACTCCTTAGTAAGTTGTGCCAGGGAGGCACTCCTCTCCTTCATCTACATGTGCGAAGCAGTGGAGGTTGTTGTGGTGTAGATGCGAGTGTTGGAGCTGGAAGTCTCATCAACAATAGCTTTCCCTTTTTGAGAGGGCCTGGGGAGGTTAGTTAGACTGCAAGCTTTGTTAACCATGCTGGCAAGTCTAAATGAAAGTACCAAAAATATTAACGTAGAAAAGAGGAAAGCTCTACCTTTAGGTGGTGCACAGACTGTCCGTAAGCAACATGAGGTAAATGGAGAGATCGTGAGCAAAAGGATGAAGGAAAAAAAGGGGCAGGCTGTAGGAAAGTAAAGTACACAAATATTTAGGTAATTCAAAGAAATCCTCCATCATCCGCCAACCAAGCTTATCCCAATCCACTAAGAACAACCCCTACTGGTTGAGTACAAGGAAAAGTAGGGAGTGAGCAATAGAAGTCTACATTAGTCAAAAAGATTCCTCTGACAAGCTAAAGTCCCAGTATTTATAATTGCAGTAGGAGGTTCGAGGTAGAATCCTTTCTACAATTTGCATTGCATGGTATGAGTTGGAACCCATAGAGGTCTAGATCATGCCACCTAGAGTCCTGATGTACATGTTCAATGAAGTCGCCAACATGCCAGCCCATGGCAGCAGAGAAAGGGCTGGTCGGTCGACATGATAGAGTTAGCAGCATCCTTACCTTGTATGGTTCATGCAGCCCTTGTCCTAGAAGGCAGGCAAAGCTGACATAGTGCTATTATTGCTTACGATAATCGAGATTGTCTTTGATGGTACTACGTAGACGGCTAAGATGCCTTTAAGTTTTTCAATGCAAACCAAAATATTGGTAAGTAGCTTGTAATTGCTAGATGGATATTCTTGTTAACTGCTTGCCGTCCAATCCACTAGATTAAAAGGTTGTAATTTGATTGTGATCCACACCATCAAAAAAGTATATAGTGCGGATGTTGGTATAGTTGAATATCTGATGAAACGCACATATCTTATGTTCCACTTGTTCTTAATCATGGCTTATGATTATAGTGAGAGGTATCTATTCTGACACCTCTCTTTGAATTTGAAACCTTAGATCCCAATACCTGAAGTTAAAATTAAAAGAAACAGTGTGATTTGCTTTTACAGAAGACCTTTATGAATTTTCCTGTGTTATGGTCACGGTTTTAATTAGACAAGTTTATACAATTTACACCGGCCAAAATTTTTGATGCTATGTGAACTGCAGGAAATTTCATGAGGAGACTTACCACGCTCTGAAAATGGGGCATCCTCATTCACCATCACATAAGGGCAAGACTATTTGTTTTCATCTTAAATCTCTATATGAAATGCATTGATGTCATATTCAAATGCAGTGATCATATTTTTATTTAATGTATACAATACATATAATAACGAGACTGATAATACAGTTGTCTAATGACTGAGATATTGTATGTGTGCAGAAAGTTGATATGCAAAACATAAACATGGAAAGAATATGCAAAATGAAAATGGTTTTAAAGGATATGGAGGATGAGCTTTCATCCATGAACAATGAAGAACGACGCTTTGAGGGAGATTACCAAAAGGCATTCCAACATGCTGATGGGGTTAGTCTACCTTTTGCTTTTATTGGAAGGTATTTACCTGAGTTAGAATACTAAATCTTTTTGTTTGTATGGATTCCAATTCAATCAAGTGATCTTACGTTGAAATTTAGATGAAAATTTCCGTATCCCTCAAACCTAAAATGGTTTAGAAACAAGATTAGCCGGCTTGATCCCAACAAAGTTAATGAATTATGCCAATTTGTTCAAAAATTTGAAAGCAAGATTGAGATATTATTTGTAGAAAATTTAAATTGTCAGTGCAGATTTACTTTCTTTTTCTCCTTTCCTAGTTCCAAAAATTGTTGGCTTCTTTGACCTCTTTAGCAACAGAATTTTACATTAGGGAGTTGAATTCAGGAAATTCTCATATTGAGGGGACAACCCAACCAAATTAATGGAGTGAAAATCGGGTCAACTGAACTCATACAAGGTGTATTCATCTGTTCTGATAGACCTACTCAAACCATTTTCTTAAATACGTCTAATATCATTTAGGAAGCACTAATGGCTTCAATCAACATATTGACTATATATTTGATTCTGTTTTTCAAATGTTGCTTTTATGGCCACCTAAACACTTCTTAAATACTTCATCATAAATGAAAGATTCTCATCAAAATCATCGCGCCATCACAATCACAGGTTCATCATAATCAGCTCGCTAGTCTGAAAAAGAAAGTTGCTGTCATGGAGTCTGTCATTCTCAAATCAGATCAGCTGAAGGACCTCTCAGGATATCCTTTTCTGTACTGCTCTTTATCTTCGTTTTGTGTTTTCATGATGAAACAAAGATTTATTTATTTTTCCACATTTTTTATTCATACATTAAATCCTTGTTTTACAGTATTTTTTCACATTTTTTATGTTATTCAGTGGAATACACATTCTCTATGTTTGTTGAAATACAGGATGAATGAAGTAAAAATATAAATAATAAGAACTTGGCAATTAATAAGTAAATAAGATAGGTCTCAGTATTATATGTGAGACTGAATCTCTAGCCATCTATTTCCTTAACATCCAACAGTCAGATTAGTGAACTGGAGAAAATCTACAGTTCTCTGGCAGAGGAGCTTCGGAGGAGGTTCACATGCCCCAAGTGCCAGTTCAACAACATGGAAGCTTTTTAGAGTCTGCTTCAGGAGCAGAAGGAACTCCTTGAACTGGTGATATGGTATTTCTCCTGAAACATCATTTCTTTTAGTATTCTGCCACATGAAATTTCTTTCTTAGGCCATCCACATTATCCATAAAATTTAATATTAAAAATTAATTATATTTTACATCGTACATGTAATTTAAAATAAAAAATTAATTTTATTTCACATCTTGTATATATACTAAAATAATAATTAATTTATATCATATATTTCTCACATATTCTAATATAATAATTAATTTTAGGATAATTACACCTAGGATCTTGAGTTTAACACTTAATAATGCACATGTCCACATTTTTAAAATTATATTCCCTAGTTTTAATAAATTATCACATGGAATTTTTTTTATTTTTTTATTATTAACTTTTTTTTAAAACTACCATTTTACCCACTGCTCCTCTCTCTCTTCCTGATCGGGCGCGTGCCGCGCCACCGCGGACCTGTCGGTGGCCGCGTGGCCTCGCGGGTACGCGGGATCAGAAAGAGAAAGAGAGGCAGACTCTCTCTCTCCTCCCGACACGTGCCACATGGCTGCCAGTGGAGGAGAGAGATAGGGGCAGAGGTAGAACAGTAATTTTAAAAAATTTTAATAATAAAAAAAATCTGTGATATTTTATTAAAACTTAGGAACCCCGATGTTATAATTTTAAAAATGTGGACTTTTGTGTTATTAAGTATTAAACTCAGAGATCTGGATGTAATTATTTCATAATTTTATTTTATATCATTCACAAATTTAATAAAAAGATATTTTTGTCTTAATTTAATTTTAACGTTGTTAAAATTAAACTTTGCAACAAATAGGCCATGTTTATGTTGTTTTTAGTATCTGCATCTTCCATGTATAATACAAATAATTTTGATATATATTATAAATATATATAAATAAAATATTATTTTATATAACTTAGCTAGTGTTTAGTGATAGAGTACAGCAAGTGTAAGCCAGTAAGGTTAATTTTTCTCAAATTTAAGAATTAAATTCTCTTAAATATATAATATTTTTATATTTTTTTACAATTATAAGTCAATTTCGAATTATCATTCGAGCTAGCTCAAAATTAAATTATGATCCGGGCTGGCTTGAAATTAAGTCATTTCAAGTCTAGTTAGCTCGAACTGTACTCCATTTTAATTTCAAACTACTTTCGAGTTAAGCTAAACTGAAAGTTTTAAATTCTAAATTGCCTTCAACTCACTTGGTAACAACCCTATCTGAGAGAGCTTGCATGCAACATGTAATATCTTAAATAATAATAATAATAATATATAATTACAAATGAAATAATTTAAATTTTAAATTTATCTTTAGATCACCATAGAAAGTGACCAATATGATGGAAATTTAATTTTAAATTATATATTTTTTAAATAATTAAAAGTTATTAATTGAAATAAATTTTGAATTTGTCTTCAGCCATATAACTAAAATAAAAAATAGTTAATTTAAATTATAAATTAACGTTAATTTTGAAAATTGATTTGAATTGATTTAACTATATTTAAAGAAAAAGGAGTTATAATTAAATAATAAAATTTTATCTTAAATTAATAATCTTAATTAGTATGAAAATATATATATATGATCTGTTTTAAGCGAGGTTCAAAATAATATTAATTTAAAAATTACAATAATAATAATAAATAAATATTTTTAATCATTATATAAAAAATTTAATAAAAAAATATTATTTTATTAAATCTGATATTATATGAAAAAAAAATTTATAGCTATTTTAAAATCTATAATAAGTTTTAAGTTTTAATTATTACCAAGAATATATTAAATTATAATTGGTAATAAGGAATTATATCATTATATTAAAAATAAAAAATATGATAACAATAGTCGATGAATATGATGGTTTTTACAATTAGATGAATATAGTTATACAATCTCTTTTTATCATGATTTTACTAACATTTTAGTAGATTTTTTTCTCGAGAAAATAGTTCGACAAATTCTTTATAATTACAAAAGGGATTCTTCATAATTGCAGGTTTTTATGGATAATTCCTGGAAAGGTAGACTACTAAACTCAAATATTCCTCAGCAGAGGACAAATAATATCTCTTCTCCTATAAATTCTCATAGTTCTCGACAAAGAATGAATAATATCTCATCTCCTAAAGTATATCTGAGAAATATATCCTATAGGTTCTTCTTGGTAAATTTTTATTAGAATTTTTTGCTGACGGATCCTTAGATAATATCGAAGACATAGAAAAAATAGAAATAATTTTATCTCGAATGCAAATAAGTAATATATGCTTTATTGAAGAATTTTTCCAAAAATATATGAAATATGTCTGGAAATTTTCTGTGTCCTAATATGATCATTGGGCGTAGATATATTTTAATAAGCTCCCTACTCCTTAGGACGAAAAATTTGATAATATATCTATTCAAAATCAAACAAATTTGATAGAAATAAAAGAAGATTTAAGAAATATAAAATCTAGGATACAAAAATCATATAATCCGAAAGAGAACTATAATTATGATGATAATAAGCAAAAATAGTATCATTTGATGAATGTTCCAATCAATAAAAAATAAAGTTTAGAAAAAATCAAATACATTAATTTATTAGAAGATTGTGAAACGCTTGAAGATTATTATAACTTATTTATAACCAATAAACAAATTTTAGAAGAAAAAATTCAAAAATATATGAATAATCCAACTTCTGCAAAACTTATAACTATTTAAGAAATCTATAAAGAAAAATAAGAGTTATTTTATTTATATTATTATACACCAGAATATGAAATATATTCAAATAGTGATAATGATAATAATGAAATCGAAACTAACTTTGATACAAAAGTTGAAGAAATTTATATGAAAGTAGGAGAACCAAGTACTCGTAAGCGACCTCATGGTGAACCACATCATAATTCATCATTTCAATATTTTAATGAATATGTTGATCAATATTATCAGCCTAAAGAAGAAGATCCATTCGATGATATATACACTAATGAAAAAGACTTTTTTTCAAAATAAACTCTATCAAAAATAAGATCCATATCTTTTTAATATAGATAAAATTCTAATTTTAAAAAGCAAATAATATATCTCTCAATGGATACAATTAGTAAGAGGACTAAAAAATATTTATGCATATATGTTTACACAACAATTGCTAGAAATGATAACATCCATGTTCATTGGTTCAGCATCTATGATATTAAAATCTCTTGAAAATTTTCCTCAATTTCAAAAAATTAAAGAAGAAAAAAATAAAAATGATGTTATAGTGTTTCTTGATAAATTTTTATTAGAATTTTTTGCTGACGGATCCTTAGATAATACCGAAGACATAGAAAGAATAGAAATAATTTTATCTCGAATGCAAATAGGTAATATATGCTTTATTGAAGAATTTTTTCAAAAATATATGAAATATGTCTGGAAACTTTCTATATCCCAATATGATCATTGGGCGCAGATATATTTTAATAAGCTCACTACTCCTTGGGACGAAAAATTTGATAATATATCTATTCAGAATCAAATAAATTTGATAGAAATAAAAGAAGATTTAAGAAATATAAAATCAAGGATACAAAAATCATATAATCCGAAAGAGAACTATAATTATGATGATAATAAGCAAAAATATTATCATTGGATGAATGTTCCAATCAATAAAAAACAAAGTTTAAAAAAAATCGAATACATTAATTTATTAGAAGATTGTGAAACGCTCGAAGATTATTATAACTTATTTATAACCAATAACCAAATTTTAGAAGAAAAAAATTCAAAAATATATGAATAATCCAACTTCTACAAAACTTATAGCTATTCAAGAAATCTATAAAGAAAAATAAGAGTTATTTCATCTATATAATTATACACCAGAATATGAAATATATTCAAATAGTGATAATGATAATAATGAAATCGAAACCAACTTTGATACAAAAGTTGAAGAAATCTATATGGAAGTAGTACTCATAAGCGACCTCATGGTGAACCACATCATAATTCACCATTTCAACATTTTAATGAATACGCTGATCAATATTATCAGTCTAAAGAAGAAGATCCATTCGATGATATATACACTAATGAAAAAGACTTTTTTCAAAATAAACCCTATTAAAAAATAAGATCCATATCTCTTTAATATAGATAAAATTTCAATTTTAGAAAGAAAATAATATATCTCTCAATGGATACAATTAGTAAGAGGACTAAAAAATATTTATGCATATATGTCTACACAACAATTGCTAGAAATGATAACATTCAAGTTCACTGGTTCAGCATCTATGGTATTAAAATCTCTTGAAAATTTTCCTCAATTTCAAAAAGTTAAAAAAGAAAAAATAAAGATGATGTTATAGTGCTTCTTGATAAATTTTTATTAGAATTTTTTGCTGGCGGATCCTTAGATAATATCAAAGACATAGAAAGAATAGAAATAATTTTATCTCGAATGCAAATTGGTAATATATGCTTTATTAAAGAATTTTCCCAAAAATATATGAAATATGTCTGGAAACTTCCCGTATCCCAATATGATCATTGGGCGCAGATATATTTTAATAAGCTCCCTACTCCTTGGGACGAAAAATGTAAACGAGAATATACCACATTTATTAATAAAGCTTTAAATGAAGATATTACATATTTAAAATTTGATACTTTAGCATTACGAGTAAAATGTGCCATGAATTTATTCATAGAATATTTTCGAGAACACAAATTAAGAAATTCTTTTTCTAAGGATAAATTTAAAGCTAAACATAAACAATATTGTATTAATGTCCTACCTACTTATAAATTTGGTATCCTTCCAACGCCCAGCAAGCATGGTGGACCTAAACATAAACGCCTATTCTATAAACAATGTAAATTCAAAAAACCTTATTATCACCGTAAATCTTTTAAACGTTTTCACTTACGCTATAAACCTCAGAAGCTTAAAAAGCATAATAAATATTTCCAATGTAAACTGACCTCTTATAAAAAAAAACATGTAAATGGTTTAAGTGCGGAGAAGTTGGTCATTATGCTAATAATTGCAAGAAAGATATTAAAGTTATAGGAGAAACACTTTCAAATGATTACGGAATATTATGATATTATTTCGGGACATGAATTAGAAATGTTATCAGAAATAGAGTATGAAATTTCATCTATTAAAGATATTGACAACTTAAATCTAAATAGTGAATCTGATATAGATGAATCTGAGCCAGACTTAAAGAAGTGTCTTAAAAAAGCTGATTGGACAAGATATCAATGATCTCCAGACTTAAATATAGATAGTTTAATGATTATTGACATATTCAATGATCTCTATAATTTAGAATATGATATAATCTATAGTGATGATAGAAATACTTTTGATATGCTGATTGGACAAGATATCTTAAAAAAGCATTATCTTTTAAATATAAATCTTGAAACTATACAGCTAAAAATTCAAGAAAAAATGATAAATATTAAGAGAGTGGATGAATGCAAGCTACATAGTATAAATATTTTATCCAATCATAATAATAAAATATTCTTTACTAAAATAGGGCATGATGCAAAATATCCAATAAAAATAGCAATAGGATATAAATTTTATTCATTCGAAGATATGCTAATACAACCAAATACAATTGTAAAAATTAGAACTGGTATAAGTGCTAAAATTGCTAATGGATATTATGGATTAATCAATGGAAAAAATGGTTGAATTTTTAATAACGACATGACTATTACTGAAGGAATAATTAGATCAGATTATACTAGAGAAATTAAAGCTGTGATAAGAAATAATGAACAAAATACTATGATAAGAATCAGAAAAAATATAAATTATTTGATTTAATAATATTTTCTATCACAAAACTAGAACTTGAATATGAATCTACATGATATGAATAAACACTTAAATAAAATATGTATTAAAATAAATTTTCCTAGATATATATTATTTCATATTTATGCAATTATAGACACAGGAGCAACACGTAGTATTATAAATAAATAATTTTGGGTAGATAAGTTTGCCGAAAAACTTGAAGAAAAAGTTTCATTTATAGGGATAAATAGTACAATGAAAATTTTAAAATATGTTAAAAATATCACCCTTTTAGCTCAAGCTGAAGATAATTATATATCATTATTTTTTCCACATATATATATATATATGTAAAGATTTCTCTTGCGACATGATTATAGGCATGGATGTATTAAATCAATACTTACCTTTAACAATACATACAACTTATTATACATTCACAATATAACAAACGCAGATAAAAATTCCATAAATTTTTAATCATTTAAAATTAATACGAATGAATTACAAACCTAAAATTTTATTTTTAACTAAAAATTTTAAACTAAAATATATAGAATCATTACAAGAAGTATTTTCAGATAACCCTTTATTATTATTCAATAGAAGCCCTCGATTTTGCACTTTAACCCCATTAGACAAAAATAAAATTATACGGATAAAACATTTGGTATATTCTATGCTAGATACAGAAGAATTTAAAATACAGTTACTAGACTTAAAAAAATTAAGATTAATAGAAAATGCCATTGGACATTATTCTTCTCCAGCATTCATAGTAAGAAATCATGCTGAAGAAAAAAGAGGAAAAGCTAGAATTGTTATAAATTATAAAAAACTTAATGATAATCTAAAATTTGACAGATTCTATATTCCTAGCACTGAAAATATATTAAAAACATAAGTGAAACTAAATAGTTTAGCAAATTTGATGCTAAATCTGGATTTTGGCAAATCAAAATAATCGATAATATGTCAAAAGAATTAACTATATTTTCTACTCCTTTTGAATATTTATAATGGACTGTAATGTCATTTGGATTAAAGAATGCCCCTTAAATTTTTCAAAAATGAATGAATTCTATTTTTTCTTCTTACAGTCAGTTTATACTTGTTTATATTGATGATATCCTTGTATATTCACTTATATACGAACAACATTTAGAACACCTAGAGGTAGCCAAAAATTTATTCATTCAACATGAAATTATTTTAGGAAAAAAAAAATTGAACTATGTAAACAAGCAATTGAATATTCAGAAAAAATAATAGATCAAGGGAAAATAACATTACAAGAACATATAATAATCAAAATTAAAAATAATTTCAGACAATTTTGAAACCGTAAAACAATTACAAAGTTTTTTAGGAATATTAAATTACGACAGAAAACTTATTCCACGACTAACTCAATATACTAAATATCTACAAGAAAAATTAAATACCATAAACAGACAATATAAAAAAGACACTGAAAAAATTATAACACGATAGAAAACTGATAAAATTAAAATACAACTAAATAAAAAAAAATATATAAAAAATTAAATATCTTAAAATAATTGTACCTAAAATACCTAAAACCATAATTCCAATAAAAGAAGATCAATTAATACTTTTTACAGATGCTAGTAATTATTATTGGGCATGAGTATTAGTTACAAATCAAAAAGAAATTATTGGATATACTTCTAGTAAATTCACAAAATCAAAAATAAATGATTCTATATATGAAAAAGAATTTATAGCTATTTTAAAATTTATAATAAGTTTTAAATTTTGGTTATTACCAAGAATATTTCAAATTATAATTGATAATAAGAGATTATATCATTATAATAAAAATAAAAAACATAATAACAATAGTCGACAAATACGATGACTTTTACAATTAGATGAATATAGTTATACAATCTCTTTTAATCCTGGTTTTACTAACATTTTAGCAGATTTTTTTTCTCGAGAAAACAGTTCGAAAAATTCTTTATAATTGCAGAAGGAATTCTTCATAATTGCATGTTTTTATAGATAATTCCTGGAAAGGTAAACTACTAAACTCAACTATTCCTCAGCTGATGACAAATAATATCTCTTCTCCTATAAATTCTCATAGTTCTCAATAAAGAATCAATAATATCTCATCTCCTAAAGTATATCTGAGAAATATATCTTTCAGAGAAGGAACTATAACCATAGATTTTCTTGATAGATTTAATCAACAGATAATATCTTCATTAGTAAACAGTAATAGTAATTATAAATTTGATATACCAATGTCTCCAAAGACATATAGTATAATAAATAGCTTCTGGAAGATAATTGGAAGATTACAATATAATCCTTCACTTATATATACTCTACGGGAAATAGAATCACATATTTATTACATGGAAAAATACCCTCTATAATACTATGCATAAACTTCAGAATGAGGAGCAATTTTCTCAGCATCTTCTTCGAAAATGCGAGGAATATCATCCTGAAGAATATGACAAATTATATCCTATACTAGAGATAATATATAAACATATAAATATTAATTTCCCATATATGAAAAAAGCCAAAAGAAAAGAATGTCTCAAAAAGGTTATGACTCTTTTACCTAAAGATCTGCAAACAAGAATTTTGGATAACATCTATGAAGATTGAGCCCTATCATATTTATTAAAGGAATCATTAATCAGTCTACCGGATAGAAGACAACGGATGTTCGTGGCATTTACACCACATATGGAACGGCCGATTGAGCTGGGTATTATCAGAAAAACTATTATTGACACACATAATTTCGAAGAATGGAGCGGACTTCCCCAAATCATCAAAACTATTATATCATTCACAGATTCATTTGAAAGAATTTTGGAATTTGAGATTATATCTATATTTATAGAGCCAGATCAATATCTTGTTTATCCAGCATATCAGATATGGAGACTCTCGAGACAAAAAACCAGAGGAAAACCAATCCTAAAAGAATTTTTTGGATATTCTTGGGATTATAAGCAGAAACTAAACCTATCAGAACTATTATCAGTATATCAAGAACGAAACAAGTATAAAGTTCTAAGCAATGGAAGAATCATGGTTTATGATGAAGAACACTTAGTAGAAGTTGATACCAACAATACTACGCTGAATTTTCAGTGGAGACCACAGACGAAAAAATTATTGGCAGGTTTATAAATTGCATTTTCATCAACCCCCGAAACTTCAGATAATGTTTTTATATTGTCCGATTAAGAAAGGACTCAAGCATAATTTCCTCAAGAATTTTATGCACAATCATATCAGGGACTTTTTATAATTTTTCTGCAGTAATATCACAACTTTATGTCAACATCACGAATCTACCGGACAATTATGAAGAGAATCATATGTTTTTTGTACAATTATGAAGAGAATCATATGCTTTACGTCTACCTCAACAAAATAATGCAAGCACTTTGTCATTACGAAGATTCCATATTTCAAGCTATAAAATGGGATAGCCTCCGATCTGTGGAAGGGCATCCATCAGTCACACGCTCTCTCTCCCTACGCTCTCTCTCTCTCTCTCCGCTCCGCTCTCTCTCTACCTGCTCTCTCTCTCTCTCTCTCTCACCCTATAACTTTAATATCTTTCTTGTAATTATTAGCATAATGACCAACTTCTCCGCACTTAAAACATTTACATATTTTTTTATAAGATGTCGGTTTACGTCGGAAATATTTATTATGCTTTTTAAGCTTCTGAAATTTATAGCGTAAGTGGAAACGTTAAAAGGTTTACGGTGATAATGAGGTTTTTTGAATTTACGTTGTTTATAGAATGGCAATCCTGAAATACATCCTAAAGGTTTTTTGTAGTATCAAATAGATGTTCGATGATTATAGAAATATTCTTTACAAATGATACTTAGATCTAAAGGTTATAAGCATCTTTATAAACTAATAGCCTTATAGAAAGATTTTGTTTGGTACCTAAAACTGGTGTTCTTACCCCACCTTTTCAGGATTGCCATAATATAGACACCATCAAACGGCATGCCAAGCCTTAATCGGAGGTTAAAACGGCATAATTACGGAAGAACGTATGAGTTTTAACAAAACACATTCAAGCTACAGTTTTAAAGCATGAACTTACGGTTTGTTGATTCTAATTTGTCATCCAGATCAAAAACAGATAGAAAATTAAGCAAACATATTATAGAAAAAGAAATTTTATTGTAGAAAACTACTTACAATGAGCAACGTGACTCTGATATCAGATTACAGGGTGAGAGAGAGAGCAGGTAGAGAGAGAGCGGAGCGGAGAGAGAAAGAGAGAGAGGAAGCGTAGGGAGGGATAGCCTTCGATCTGTGGAAGGGCATCTATCAGTCGCACGCTCTCTCTCCCTACGCTCTACCTCCTCTCTCTCTCTCTCTCTCTCACCCTGTAATCTGGTATCAGAGCCATGTTGCTCATTGTAAGTAGTTTTCTACAATAAAATTTCTTTTTCTATAATATGTTTGCTTAATTTTCTTTCTGTTTTTTGATCTGGATGACAAATTAGAATCGACAAATCGTAAATTCATGTTTTAAAACTGTAGCTTGAATATGTCTGGAAGCTTCTTGTGTCCTAATATGATCATTGGCCTAGATATATTTTAATAAGCTCCCTACTCCTTGGGTCAATTGTAATGATTTTATATATTTTAGTTTAAAATTTTCAGTTAAAGATAAAATTTTAGGTTTGTAATCCATTCGTATTAATATTAAGGGATAATTACTCACATGCCACATAAATCTTCATGTATTATACCACACACACTTTCTTCACAATCTATAGTGTAAATTTTGTGAAGAAAGTGTGGTGTAATTTTAAAAAGTTTGTGTGGCATGCACGTAAATGCCCTTAATTTTAAATGATTAAAAATTCGTGAAATTTTTATCTGCGTTTGTTGTATTATGAATATATAATAAGTTGTATATATTGTTAAAGGTAAGTATTGATTTAATACATTCATGCCTATAATCATGTTGTAAGAGAAATCTTTACATATATATATATATATATATATGAAAAAAATAATGATATATAATTATCTTTAACTTGAGCTAAAAGGGTGATATTTTTAACATATTTTAAAATTTTCATTGTACTATTTATCCATGTAAATTAAATTTTTAAACTAAAATATATAGAATCATTAGAAGAAGTATTCTCAAATAACCCTGTTAAAAATAATTTATAGCTATTTTAAAATCTGTAATAAGTTTTTAAATTTTGGTTATTATCAAGAACATTTCAAATTATAACTGGTAATAAGGAATTATATCAGCTCAATCGGACATTCCATATTAGCAGGAGTTGATACCGATAATACTACGCTGGATTTTCAATGGGGACCACAGACGGAATTTTTAATCATTTAAAATTAATACGAATGAATTACAAACCTGAAATTTTATCTTTAACTGAATATTTAAAAGACCTTAGTTATGGTGGACCAAAACATAAACACCCATTCTATAAACAACGTAAATTCAAAAAATCTCATTATCATCGTAAACCTTTTAAACGTTTCCACTTACGCTATAAACCTCAGAAGCTTAAAAAGCGTAATAAGTATTTTCGAAGAAGATGCTGGAAAATTGCTCCTCATTCTGAAGTTTATGCATAGTATTATAGAGGGTATTTTTCCATGTTATAAATATGTGATTCTATTTCTCGTAGAATATATATAAGTGAAGGATTATATTGTAATCCTCCAATTATCTTCCAGAAGCTATTTATTATACTATATGTCTTTGGAGACATTGGTATATCAAATTTATAATTACTATTGTTGTTTACTAATGAAGATATTATCTGTTGATTAAATCTATCAAGAAAATCTATGGTTATAGTTCCTTATTAGTTCCGTTCTTTGAAGCGATTAAATTTCTCAGACTCTTATACTTTTAGGAGATGCAGATATTATTGATTTCCTTTGGTTTGAGAAACTATGAGAATTTATAGGGGAGAAGAGCATATTATTTGTCATTCAGCCTGAGGGAGATAGTTGAGTTTAGTAAGTTTTACCTTCCAGGGAATTATCTATAAAAAACCGTCGCAATTATGAAGAATTACCTTCTGCAATTAATAAAGAATTTCCTTCCGAACTGTTTTCTGAGAAAAAAATTGCTAACAAATGTTACTAAAACCAGGATTAAAGAGATTAGTATACAACTATATTCATCTACTTGTAAAAGTCTATCGTATTCGTGACCGACTATTATTACATTATTTTTTATGTCTTTTAAGCTATAACCTGATATAACTCCCTATTATGCAGTTTATAATTTTGAAATATTATTGGTAATAACAAAATTTATAAACATTTAGTTACAAAATTTTAAATAATTATAATTTTTTTTCAATATGTAGAATAATTTATTCTGGTTTTGTGAATTTATCAGAAAGTATATCCGCAACAATTTTTTTTTGATTTGTAACCTGAATACTTCCTGCCCATATATAATTATTAGCATCTGTAAAATGCTATTAATTGTAATTCTTCTTTTGTTGTAATTATGATTTTGAATGTATTGTTAGTTACAATTGTTATAATGTTGCATTTTTTTTTATTAAAAATTATTGAGTATATGAAAGTGTTGAGTGGGATGTGGGGGTCCATGGACAACACCGAAGAAAGAGATGAGTTTCGGAATTGACGGCTCGGCGGCGCAAAAGAAGGGTTGGTGAAACTGTTAATAGAGCGCTCGGGGAAGATTCTGTACAATAGGCAACCTAGACAGAGCAACACAGAGATTTAAGGTGGTTCCAAAGGGAGGAAATCCCCTTACGTCCACTGATCGGTACTCAGGCGAAAGGTTTTTCTTAAGTGGCGCAAAAAGTAAACCTTAAAACAGGGTTTAATGACAATGCTTTTTGTTTTATTAGAGAAGAAGAAGAAGAAGAAGGAAGAAGAAGCTCCTTAGTTGAGGCTTTGTTAGGCAAATGCGAATGAGAGAACTAGAATCCCTTTGCCCTGAGTCGCCTCTGCCCTTGACGCTTTCACGTTTTGTTTGTTTTTCTCTCTCTAGGCTGTGTCTCTGTCTTTTGGCTGGGACTTGGTTCAGACGCGGTTTTTATAGTGCGTTGACACGGCGTTGAAAGCTGCCACCGCATGGTTTTCCGGAGGAAAATTGATGGGTGAGCTTCGAGCGCCGCTTAATCTGTCACTTCGAGAGGTCCGCGCAGAGGCTGTACGGGAAGAGTGACATCCTTTAATGTTTGATACTCTTTATGGGAAAGCGTCTGCTAGCGAAAATCGGCGAGTTAGGCTGAAGCTTGATTGTGACAGGGCGTTACCATCGTACGCCTCGGTCCGAGGTTACAGGGATGATACCTGGGAACGTCGTGTCGACGTTGGGTGAATCCTCGTTGCGGCCGAGGTTTGGAACCTTGGGTCGCAATAGTCCTGGCAAAACTGGGAGCTGACGTCAGCAAATCAAACTGGCAATCAAGAACAGTGCTTACCTCAGGCGCCCAACGCTGTGTATCGCCGAGGGATGACAGCGTAGGAACCACGTCCTTAACATCAGGCCCCCCGCACAATTGGTCAGGTGCGCGAATAATTAATATGGGTCCTGGAATGCGAACCGTGCGTGAAGGTGAGACGCGCGCTGCCCAAGGTCTGCAAGGAATAAGAATGGGGGCGGAGGCTGTTGCTGTCGCATTCCATCCTCTCCTGGTCTGGTGAGTTTCTGAAGAGAGAGGTGCTAGTCGCAGAAAAATGGCGGAGAGGAACTGGAAGGCTTGCGTTCAGCCTCTCTCTAAGAAGAGCCAGAGACGCGCCAGTGCGCAGACTTCCCCTCCGGTGAGAAGAAGATGCTCGGGGGCAAGGCCGTTACCCTCGGAGTAAGAACGCCCTACGGCTAAGGCGTACGCGGTGCCCGCTGTACAGAGCGCTGGAATCTCTCCAGTACGGTACGCCGGAGTGCTGAAGCCCACAGCGGTGGTTGGTAGTCTCTGAATCTCAGTCAAGCCACCTCCGCAAACTAAGGAGTTTGAGGGAGGTGGTTTTTGCATTTAAGAGGGACAACCAACGTTTGGAGAAGAAGCTTACCGGCACCGGGAAGATATGACTCAAGGATGAAGAGTTTAGCGGCTCCTCTTCTGGTGTCAGGTTTTCTTGATGAAGTTTAAAGGGGAATTATACCCTGTCTTGTTGGGTAGTCTATTCTTTAAGCAGTCCCGAATTCATGACTCTGAGGCCACTATCCCAATTTTCTGAAGAATCGACGGGCTATTGGGAAGAAGGCTGGGTCTTTCAACGAGTCGCGAGCCTCCCTGCTCATTGCCTCTCGGTACCGGGGGACGTCAGAGGCGGAGAACAGCGTGAGCAGGGAGGCATTAGAGAAGGCAGCCCTCCGGCTCGTCCCTTATACTTTCCACCTCAGTTCAGTCTAGATGTGTGGAGGCCGGCTGGTGACTGCCCGTCTAAGTTGAGATAAGTCAAGTGGCTGAGGAATAGGATCTTAGGAAACACCTCTTGAGGCCCTGCGGGTGGTTTTAAAGAACTTTGAAGGTAAAGGAGGAAGTAGAGCGCCCGTTGCCATCGGGAGGCTAAGGGTACGTTGCGAGCACGCTTTTGTCTCATACAGCAGTGCTCCTGCGTGGCTGCATCAGAGGGTGCCACATTATGGGGAAGGATTGTAAATTCAAATAGAAGCATAGGCTTAGCTTCCCTAGCCCAGGCTAATGCGAGTGGGCAACAAGAAAATGGACGTTGCGAGGGAGAGTTTAACCGCAATCTGGCGGATGTTGAAACCAGGCGCCCCACTTCCGCCCACGTCAAATGGAGGCCTCCAAACAAGATTTAAAGGATTTGGACGATGATAGGAGCTTTGAGGTAAAGAAGAAGGTTAACCCCGAGAAACTGGACTAAGGCGCAGGGGAGGCGCTTGTCAGGGGCCGAAAGAGGCGGCCTCCGCAAAGCACACCGCCGGGCAGAAGCTGGCGATAGTCTTGAAGTCCACTCCCCTGCGCGCTTTGGTGCGAGATAGCATCCTGGATGGCCTGCGAGGGCAACGTATGGAAGGACCTGTGAAGGAGGCGGGTGAGAGGCCGGTGAAGTTGTCAGTGCTTCGCCGGTGGGTCGCCAGGTTGCAGAAACCAAGCCGTTTGCATGCTTCTTCTGCGCAGTTCTTGGTTGATGCAAGTATCTTGAACCAGGAGAACATTCAAGCGGAACCAGCCGGCTTCTTTCCTTCTCGTGGCTCCTACAGGGGCCAGAACGCGTTCTTTGAAGCTGGGAGCCCCTGCCCTCCTGAAGAGATTCCTCCGTCAAGGCCTACGCAGGTTGGGACGCGTTGCCTCGTGAGCGTTCGACCTTGGGGGAAAGCCCTGCGACCTCTCTTGGAACCACGATGGCTAGGCCGGCGCGATCCTCCTGGAGGCCAGTTTAGCAAGGTCTGGACGGTGCCAGCTGCACCAGGGGTGTCAGGCCTTCTCCCTCAACTAGCCTCCTCAGCCTGCTAGGAGCATGATTCTTTCCTTTGTAGGGTACTTGAAGGATCCATTTTTCGGTATGAACCACCTGCAGACGGTGTTGTCAGAGAAGGCGAGGAGATCCTGGGGAGGGCCCTGCCTTAAGAGGTCTGAATTTCATCAGATCTGGTGTTTAAGTTCTTGAAACCTGTATCTTCTTTTTATTTCCTGTTACTCAATGAGGAACATTGCGGACCCAAAGACGAGAAATTCTGTTCAAATTCTATCATTTAATGAAATGCATTTTTCATTTTTAAGAATCTGTTTGTAGGATGAATTCTTCTTATGTCTCCTTTCGTGCCTTTGAATTCACGAATTTTTAGAAGAACAATACATGAATCCATATAGTAAAGAGATAAAAGGAATCAAAAGCAATATAGTATATATTACCTAAGTAGAGGCGAACACCAGCTCCTTTGAATCCCCTGTGCACGATTTATATGGATATCCAAACACCAAAAGAGACAACACAAACCGTCCCGAACCCTCGTGCACGCAAATATGATTATCGAACACAAGGAAAAGTCAAACAACCTCGAATCGTCGTGCACGATGTGATGAGCATCAAGACGGCCAACAAAGCAGGAACGGAGAGTGAGCGCTTTGGAAAAACCGGCGCCGCTTGGTTCCTGTGATTGTCAGAAGGAACGACGGTCTGAAGATGCACCCGCACGTATAACCCAGCGAGAATCAAGTGGTTGTGAGATAAAAGGTCGCAACTCGTCCCTATAAACGGCTGTTCTTGACCCGCTGGACCGCTATTTTCCTTCCAAAAACCTAAGTTTCTGTGAGAGAAAAGATAAGAGGGCATCCGCTCCACCCGCTTGAAAGGAGACCGCAGCCAAAAAAAATGGGAGGAAAGAGAAATTGAGTGGCCGACCTGTCCGATAACAGTTTCAGCGGATAGCAGCTACCAGGAGTCTCCACCTGGTGGAGCATCAGGTACTCAATACAACTAAAGGGTCAGGGGGACAACTTCTCGTTGATAAAGCCTCGTCCCGACCCTACCCTGACCTCCGACCAAAACAGGCCCTGAAGGGCGGGCTTCTGGCGTTACAGTGCCCACAATAGAGTACGGCTTGAGATGCCGCCGCAACCGGAGTTCAAAGAAAGTCTGAACTCTTATCACTCGTACCGGCCCCGCAACTCAATCTATCTAATAACCCAACGTTCATCGCACAATACATCTAACTCCTTTCTGAAGCTTCTGCAAGCCAGGGGAATTTAAATCTGGTCGTGGAGCCTGGCTTCTGTTCAAGGAATTGTTTAGACCTGGATGGCACTGCCGGGTATTGGGGGAGGTTTGGCCTTGCGGCGAACGTCGAGGAGCGCATGTTCTCGGTGGGCTAGCAGTTCCCACATCTGCGAGGGATTTCTACTTCTTCGTTGGCGAGGCCGAACCTAGGGATCCCCTTGACGCCAGGAGTTTGCCCCGCCTGAGTTCATCGGCGATCCTCAATGGATGGCG
>KZ451944.1:2510020-2556172 GCA_002786265.1 Apostasia shenzhenica | reverse complement strand
CCGAGGTTTTGCCAACTGTAGAGACTTAGATAGGTCCCCTACCTTGAGCCCCCTCCGAAAGTTATGCATAGCCACTGCAGGCTCTACATCCTCGGCTTCGGCTGCAGCGGCGAAGAAGCGGTTGGTGTAATCCCAAAGGTTTTCCCTCTCGCCTTGCTTAATGTTGGTGAGGACCATGTCTGACACGACCATACGGGTGTGCCCTATGAAATGGGCGATCAACTCCCACTTCAGATGCTCATAGGAGGTGATGTGACCTCGGGGCAGTTTGATGAACCAGCTGAATGCTGCCCCTTTCAATGTGTTGGCTAGGAGGTGACACCTGGTGGCTTCGTCCGGCCGGCGATATCGGACGGCGGCCTCAAACCCCTGCACATGCTCACGTGGGTCTGTCGTGCCTCTGTAGACCTCCAACCTGGGTGGCCGGAAGTCCTCTGGGACGGGGGCCAGACGGATGGTATCGAAAAATGGGGCATTTCCGTCCATCGGTCCAAAGAAGGGATCAGGTCCATGATGAGGAGCCTGAGCGCCGGGAAAGAGGGGGTCTCTTCCAGCTAGGAACGGAGGAAAAGCAGGTTGTCGTAGCGAACAAGGTGGAAGGGGGTTTTGATGAACCTCCTGGAAACGAAAAGGGCGTAATGATGGTCTGGAAGAACCGGAAGATTGGATGGAGAGTGGCGCAGCTTGCGGCACTGGTATAGGGGCTTCGGCCACCGCGGGAATCGGTAGGGGCCGGAATCATCTCTGGAATCGCCGCAACCGGCGGGGGTGGAGCAGGGGTCGCCGGTACCGGCGGGCAATGTATAGGGAGAGGAAGTACAGCACAGACCGATTGAGTCTGTCTGAGGATGACGGCCTGTTGCGCCGTGAGGCCGGTGACCATGTCGGTGAGGTTTGCGAGCATCCCCTGGAGCTCCGAGACACGGGTGCCTCTGGAAGAGGAGGCAGATCCGGCGCGTCGCCGGGAAGTAGAAGTTGAGGCTCCGTCATCCGGTGCCCGGACAGAGGGCTCTCCCACATGTATACTGCGGGCGGCAGAGTTGGTTTTGCGCGTTCTAGCCACCATCTTTCCAGGTCTCAATGAAAGCACCAGAAGATGTTGACGTAGGATGTGGGGGTCCCAGGAAACACCGAAGAAAGAGAGAGTTCCGGAAGACGGCGGCGCGCAAAGAAGGGGTGAACCTGTTAATAGAGGCTCGGGGGGAAGTTTCTTTCCAAGGCAACCAGAAAAGCACACAGAGATTTAAGGTGGTTCAGGGAGGAAATCTCCTACGTCCACCGATCGGTCAGCGAAGAGGTTTCACTAAGTGGGAAAAGTAACCCTAAAACAGGGTTTATACAATGCTTTGTTTTATGGAGGAGAAGAAGAAGAAGAAGAAGAAGCTCCTCAGTTGGGGCTTTGTTACAAATGAATGAGAGAACTAAGAATCCCTTTGCCTGAGTCCCTCTGCCCTTCCTTTTCGTTTTGTTCGTTTTTCTCTCTCTGTGTGTCTCTGTCTTTTGGCTGGGACTGTTCAGCGGTTTTTATAGCCGTTGACACGCGTAGCTCCACCCTGGTTTTCCGGAGGAAAAGTGTTGGGTGAGCTCCGAGCGCCGCTTATCTGTCACTGGAGAGGTCCGCAGCTGTACGGGGAAGATGACATCCTTTAATGCTGATACTCTTATGGGGAAGAGCGTCTATACGGAAATCGGCGGAGTTAGGTGAAGCTGATTGTGACAGGCGTTACCTCGTACCCTCGGGTCCGAGGTTATGAGGGATGATCCTGGAACGTCGTGGTCGACGGTTGGGTGAATCCTCGTGCCCGAGGTTTGACCTGGGTCCATAGTCCTGCAAAACTGGGAGCTGAGTCAGCAAATCAATCAATCAAGTACAGGCCCGTCAGGCGCCACGCGTTCGGCCAGGATGCAGCGTAGGAACCACGTGTTAACATGAAGTAAAATAATATTTTTTATATTATAATTTATATAAAATAATTAAAAATATTTATTTATTATTATTATTATTGTAATTTTTAAAAAAAAATATTATTTTGATCCTCCCACTAAATAGATCATTACATATAAATGAGCTCCTTCTGCCACACCCTACACCCTCTCTCCGCCGTTTTCTCTCTCTTCTCATTTTTTATCTCTATTTTTTCTTTTTTGAGTACGCACAAAAAAATAATAATAGCATATTGAAATCCAAACTTTACTTAAGAAATTTTAGATCATTATCATTCTTGGCAAAAATTGTTTTGGGAGAAATTTAATTTAAATTTAATAGTGAATTTTCTTCATTTCACTTAAAATATTATTTTTTTAATTTTAAATTATTGATTTTTGTCATAAAATTTTATTTACAAATTATATAAATTATGTAAAAATTAATATTTTATTTATTTGAGAAATTATTTAATAATTAAAATTATTTTAATAATTATTAATAACTATATTCAGAAGATTCATACAGAGTTAAAATTAATTTTTGTTTATATTATTTAATTTTTGCTGGACACTAAGTATTTATTAGTCTTTAGGGTATTAGTTTATGGGCATGTTTAGCATGAACTTAAAAATAGGTAAAAAAATTATCATAATAATATTTTAAATTTATTATAAATTTTAATAATTTTATTTCATATCTAACACAAATTTTAATTTTAAAATTAATTTTATTTTACATTCTACACATCTCTTAATATTAAAATAAAATTTTTTCTCAGTAATTTTATAAAATAATTTTTTTTAACTCAAATTTATTCTTCAATCAAACGAGCTTAAAGATTTGAGTTTGATAAAGTAATTTTTAAACTATAGTTGAATTTTTTATTTGATTAAAATTTTGAATATTTATTTAAAATAAGTATACTATCTAAATTTTTTTCAAAATATTATATAAATAGTAAATGTTACTCCAAATCTTTTAGGCCATCGAAACGTTAGGCGCTGTGACACAGCCTATATTGGGACGGCGTGGGTTTTCTCTTCCTCTTGCCCTAGGAGCCCTCTGATCCGGGAATTGGACCAGTTAGGGCTTCTGCCCGGCCTTTCGGTACGCTCCTCTCTACTACCTCTTGCGAGGTTTTTGCCTTGATAAGATGGGAAGGGATATTTGAGATTTGTGTGGAATTCGAATCTAGATCGGAGTAGGAGAATGTTTAGGGTTTTGTGGCGGCCGTGATTTCTGATTTGTTGTTTGGGGGTTGATTACTTACTCCCTTGATCCTGTTGTTTGGATTTCAGCTCTTTGTTTGCATTTTATCGATGCGCGGATTCCACGAGCTAATCGGCGGTTCCATCGTTTTACATGATGTAGTTCTCGCCATTCATCATCACCATAAGTCCCGTGAACAGAGCATGCGCAGCGCCGTTCTTTCACCACTGCGAAGCCTGGCAGTCCTCCGGCCTCAGTAATCCGGAATATCCATGCTCCACCTAATCTTCCTCTCCTAAGTTTGATGAAAGAGTTAATTTTCTCCATGGAATTCACAAGAGCTGCGCGGCAACAATGCCATTGGTAGAAAAGACACTTACAAACTCATCTTGGAAAGGAAGGAAAAGACCACTGCGAAGGTGGGTGATATAAACATTGAAATAACTGGAGGGAGGTTCATACAATGAAATCTAGAGGAGTTTAAGCATTAGATTGTCCTTAAAAGGCTTGATGGCACCAAAATATTCTGTTTTGGTTAGGGAACAATCTTTCTTAGATCTCCAAGAAAGAAGGATTGGAACGCCTTGGCGGTTGAACTTGTTGACTAAAACATTAGGATTGCACGTTGAAATTGAAGGGTGAACGATAAAAGAAACATGCCTTCACATTTAAAATAATATCAATCGGCGGAAGGTTAGTGGTCAAAAGAACATTGTCTAAATAAAATCTATGAATTTTTATTCCTATTAACTATTAGTTGCATATACAAATTCAAGTACATTGTCGTTCGTTGTAAGACAATCATCAACCTCATTTCAACTCTTACAGCTTCTATTTTATCAATTGAGTTTAGGATCTCAAGAGCGGCAATCTTTTTATCTAACAAGCTAGTTGACAATATGCTTCAGCCCCATAGAAATTGAATCTAGAAGTAAGCCCCGAATTCCCGCTTCAAAGAGAGCAACTCATTGGACTTTGATCTTCTCATATTTGAGTTACTCCCTTAACAAGACATTGCTCGATTGACATTCCTCAAGCTATTGCCTCAAATGACTTCTTTCTCCATTAAGTTCCTTGAATCGGCTTCCCATCATGGCTTATTGAGAAGAGTTCAATGCTTAGGCAGAAAATAGATGTAATTCGCAGAAAATAGATGTAATTCAAGCTATTCCTTATCAGCTTGCTCTGCGATCAGAGCCTTCATGAGCTCTTTGATCTCACGAGATGCAGCCATTGCCTTATGTTCTATCCAAAACATGTGGAGGGAATTACATGAGACTTTGTATTAGCGGGCCCTTAAGTACACCTCTTCTAATTGACATAGCATTTGTGTTGCCAAAGACATCCCTTATACAATTCCAAATTGTGTGAGTACATACACTTGAAATGTCAAAAATGAATGAGGAATATTACATTGGCGAGGTCATTCACCACCTTGCGCCTAAGCTCATAATTACCGAGCTTTAGGCTCTCCTCGCAGGCAATAGAGGTGCTAAGTGCTAAATACATTTGCCATAAAGTAGGGCAGAATCTGCATCTAAACTCTAGGAATTCTCTTTCCTGGAAACTTTAAAAAAATAGTTCTCTGTTCCCCTTCAAAATCTTGACCTCACTCGTAACCTTGAAGTTTTTCTCTTGGACATTTGAGGGAGGTGCTCCCCCAAAAGCTTGGCCCTAGTAACATCTCATCAGGTTCAAAGGAGTAATAAGCTCCTTCCTTGAAAAAAGAAGGCGTCTATCATTTAGCTCATTATCGGTTATCTGAATGATTAAAAGAATTTTGTAGGGGACCCTCATTATCGGATGATCCCTCAGGGGTAATTCCCTCCTAATGATCGAGGTCATGCTATGAAGGAGAGCTCGTGGTCTTCTCTTTGAGCACCTCTAACAGTCAGTCATCAATCAAGGTCCACATCCTCGCCATCTTGTCATCTCCAGTCAAGGACTTGATTCTTTTCCTTTTGTGTCCCACTTCCTCCTCTGGTGGTGCCTCGTCTTCTTGGAGCATATTAGCATTACCCTCAAAGGGCGTCAATCCCAACCTTTCCTCCTTGGTAAGCCCCCCTTTGAATGGGGCAAACTTATTAATCAACTCTTCAACTAGCTGATAGTATTCATAGTTGAGTCTCCTGATACAAAAGTCTCTCCCTCCAATTTAGTTGAAAGGCGTGTCAAAAAACCTAAAGTTGGGAGATATGGCTTTAAAAACCACAACACTCGTGGTGGATTTGAAAACAACGCGGAAGCTGTCCTTGTTGAAATTGTCCATGTTGAAATTGTCCATGTTGAAATTCAATTTCTTCTCTTTTACTTCTTTTATTAGAGAGTTTAAAGTTTCTACTGAGCTTGGTGTCAACAGGGAAGGCATGAATTAGTAGAGCCACAACACCGTCGTGTACTCTTCTAAGAATGGTAGGGGAAGTCCAACATTTCACCGTGCCACAAAGAGAATGATAATCAGTTGGTAGACGATTTCGGTGATTTGAAGAATTAGCCTACATAACTTCAATCAAAGAATCTCTAGTAAACGCCTCATTAATTATGTCAAATTGTTCATTTGTGATGATGTAACCCTTCATGGAGCAGTCTTTGGTGTAGTTGGCCCATGATTTCTATTTGCTTCTTAATTATAGTGGAAACCATGAGTAAAGAGGGGATAAGAAGGTCCAATAAATCAAGTGCCTTAAGTAAAGAAGCCCTCTCTTTACCAAAAAAGGACATATTGACTATTTTCGTGGAAACCCTAAAAGCAGTCTCGAAGATACAATCGCAAAGAAGAGCAATAGTCTTCTATTTATAATTATGGATAAACGTGGATTTCAAATTTTGATTTTTTATCAACACATGTGGTAGAGTTGTCTTGTAAAGAAAATGGTTCAATGTATGTCATTCCTTGAGGAATGTCGACCGAGGATGGCAAGCTATCAGTCAATTGTCGACCACTTCCTGGTTATTGATGGCCATTAACATTCGAATCTCAGTGGATAAAAACTCTTTTGTTGGTTACACCCTCAAGGAGTCCGTCATCAATCGATTACTTATGTCCCAATCAACATCGACAGTTACAACACTACCTCCACTACTTTCATTTCATATCCAATGTAGCGATTATATGGACTGACAACTCCTACATCTCGGCATCAATTGTTTGAATGTGGAGAATATCGTTCCTAAAGTCAGTTACACTGAAGATGTATAAGTGGGAGCCACATCTCCCAAGACCAAAAAAGTGTCCAATCTCATATATTTCTTTTTACTGTCATCCCTTAGTGAGATTTTCAATATGACGCATAGATCCTATGTTTTTTCTCTTATTCATAGGGTTTTTACATAAAAATACTTTGTTCGTTCTTTTCTTTGTTTCAAATTCATTCGCTACATTATCTTTGCATAATTCCCTTCCTCCAAACAAAAAGAAATTCTTGATCCTACTAGCTTGACAGAGTTCCACATTAATAGCTACTAAAAAGAAATCTAATCCAACAGTAGGGAGATCGGGCATATGAAGTTTGGCTTGAAGGTGACTCCTCTATGAACATTATCAAAGCTACAAAGGATAGAGACCAGCAAGACATTTATTATGTTTTTGTACCTATTTTAAGCTCATTTAGAGATCTGCACTTGTGTATAGGTTTGCGATTAAGGTGGTTAATTATATTTCATTAATTGCTTGTTTGGAGCATCTCAATTGGGATAGGGGGCATATCCTACTCATTGAATTTTGTAACATCTTTCTAGGATATAGAACTTTTTGGATTTAATATACTTTTTACTTTTTATTTTAATATAAAATAGGCTAAGGCTGAATTTTAAGAAAAACAAATGTCCTTTTAACATTGGCTCATGCCAAATCCTTACAATCTCCTCGTTTTAGGGTCAAGAGCAAACCACCAATATTTTTAGATTTAAATTATAACTTGACTTTTTTTGTGCTCAAGCATAACTAAACTTTTTTCAAGCTTATGTCAAACCATCGTTGAGCTCTACTCAAGTTTAGGTATAACCCTAGCTGAACCTTTTTCATGGGCTAAGGTAAAAGTACTAAGGCCAAGGTAAAATCTTTTAGTGGAGATGCTAGATCATCTAGCTTACAAAAACGATACTAAAGGATAAGCGAGGTATACAAGAGGATTACTAATGTATGCATTTGCTTGCCAACATAAAAACCTGAATAAAATGATGGAAAGAGTCAAGCTACTCGGAATGTGAATAACTTTAAATTAAAGATGAGTATGAAGAAAATCCAATTCAAGGAGAATTTGTTTAAAATGGAACTTATTATTTTTGGTAACTATTCTACAAACTCACTTTAGAAAATCAGAGAATCCAGGAGAGTATTTTGAATAAATGCATGTTAATAAGAGTTTAAGGAAAGTAGCACAAGTCAATTTCAGCAAAGTGTTTGTTGACTTCAAAGTGAAACTTTGAAAACTCAACCAAGAATTTCTTTCTTGTAGAGGATTTGCAAGCGTTAGCTCGATAGGAGAAAATGCAAGCTTAAAAGAGCAAGGAAAGAGCTGGAATCTAAAAGAAAATTTCAAGTGCAGAAGTTCTTAATAGCTAGGAGAATAATATAATGGCAAAGGCAAGGTAAGCTCAGCCTGTTAGTTGATGCCAAATCATCGTTTAATTCAAAACTACCAATAGGAATACATGCAGGGTGGTGTAGAGTTGACTCACCAATAGAACTAAGGATTAGTGGAAAGCTGAGGAAATTATCCTTGGTTTAAGTTAAAGTATGGAGCTAATGTTAAATTAATTTGAAATCCTTCTTTTTTTTTTTGATCATGAGCAATATATGGGATGAGCCAAAATTTTCAGCTTTCCAAATCCACTCAGTTTTATTCCCAATGGCTAAGGAAAGGATTAGGTTCAGGATGAGAAAACATTTTAGTTTTCCATTTTGAATCATGATGGAATTTTGGAACGGTCCATCTTTTTTGCTTTTCTTCATCTATGCAAAGCCCTCTAATCTAGTGTTTAATCCTATATATTAGCACTTACGAGAGGACAAAAAAGTTTATTAGTTTGATAAAGAGGTAAAGCTCCAACAGTAGTAGGATAACTGTTCAAAATCGCTCGATTGCTTTGGTTGGGTACTTTACAGTTTAGTTGCCTTATACAAACCTGTACTCAAGAAGAAGGAATAGTTGTTCAGTCGATTTGGTTAGTCGCTCTTTAAATGGACTAGTCAATCTAGATAGTCCAATAATACACTTATAGAATCATTCACTTATTCTTTGCCATATCTCCTACTTAAGGACTTCATCCTTTGCTAATTCTATTTCTTTTAGTTGTTAATGTCTTTACACCTCATGGCGATGGCACATCCTTTAGAACTATTGAGTGTCTCGATTCCTCATCATCGTGCCCCAACTCCTTATCACCATGCCTGAACTCATTATTGTTGCCACTTGACTCCTCGTTGCCTCCCGACTTCTTGTTAATGCGCTACAACTACTGATCGCTGTGCCTTGACTCCTTTTCACTGCTCTCCGACTCCATTTTGTCATTCCCCTATTTCTTGTTTTGTTTCAACTTTGTTGAACCTAGTTTAATTTAATAAGCCTAATTACTGTAGTAATTATGAATTATTTTTCATCTTAAGTGTGATAATTATAATTCAAGATAATTTTGTATATAGGTCAGTAGTTGTTACATTTAGGCCATAAATCACTACAATTTCGCTCCAAATTATCTTTTTTAATAATGATACAATAACAACCAAGCTTTTATCCCACTAGGTGGGGTCGACTATCCATGCTATGTTTGCTCAACAAGTTTTACATTGACTGTCGACTGCCTAACGAGATGACTCATTTCTTTTATGATAGGGATAAATTGTTAGAAATAAAATAAAGTGAAATATCACCGAATTATTCAGGTGGTATGCTGAATTCGTCATTGAATCAGTTGCAGTCTCAATACTTTTACACCATTCAAATCGTTGGACCCATGAACTACTAGTTGTCACATAATTGTGCAACTCAATCTTGAAATCTCATTCTTTTTTAGTATATGTTTTTTTTGTCATCATCTTTAGACTCAAAAAAATAATCAGAAAATGAGCTATCATTATTCATTGATTTATAACCCGCGGCATGTTCTGTCTCCAGATCTTGTGTGTTGACTTTATAGTTGATGAATGGGCTTAATAAGTCGTGTACTCTAAATATTCCACTACATATGATTTGAATAATACATCACATAGATAAGTTTTTCTTTAATAGTTAATTTTTGTAGAAATGATCGGAATGAATGGTAAGAAATGACTTGCGATGCACTGGAAGGTAGCTTCACATCCTCTGTGTAATTGATAGGAGGGCGCTTTCTTAAGTCTGGTTAAGATCGACATGTTCTTGATTAGTATTGCCTAAACAGACTTGTTCATATTCCATTAGTTGTGGTCTCGATAATCGGCATAACCTCAATATACAAAGTCATGGACATTGTAGCAGCACAGTCTAACACCATTTCAAATTCATCATCTTTAATGTACCATGCTGTGTGCCTTGTATGCTCAGGGTATTTACATATAATCTTCACATCAAAGCTGCTCTAATCCATATGCATTACCCAACAGATGTTCGACTTAACATTGTAGAGTTTGTTATTAATTATAAATCAAACTTGTTTTGCCTTTTCACCAATATAATTTGGACAACCACCAGCCACAAAAATGATCCCTCCATCGAAATTCATAGTAGCATAAATAGAAGAAATGGCCATTGATTCTATAATAGTAGGTGAAAAATAATAGTAGAAATTGTATTACACGAAAAGACCACTAACTAAATTAACTAAATCAATTGTTCAAATCAAAATTATTTTGATCAATACACTGCACATGAAAGAACCATTAACTAAATTATCTAATAATTAAAAGTATAACTTTGACAGAAATGTATAATGCTCAATAAGTAAAAAGTGACAAATAACTAAATTAATTAACCCTAATAATTTACTAAGCATGAAAAAATAAAGGGACAATTACCTACATGCCATACATTGAATATTATCCACATGTCATCCTCTTTACAAAATTTAAACTATAGAGTGATATATATTTGAACAAGGGCGTGATATTTAAAGTTTTCAATGGTATGTATGTAACTGCCCCAAATAAATAACAATAACAACAACAACCACGACAACAACTAAGCCTTAATCTCACTAGGTGGGGTCGTCTATATGAATCCTTTATTTTCATTGCGCTCTATCAGTTACCAAATTTTTATCTAAGTCTAAGTAACTAAGATCACTCCTTATAGTTTCTTGCCATGTTTTCTTTGGTCACCCCCTTTCTCTTTGTACAGAGACAAAATCCAATGACTCAATTTTTCGAGCTTCAATCGGCCTACGATTTAGATGTCCAAATCATCTAAGTCGACTTTCTCTAAGTTTATCCTCAATTGGTACAACACTAATTTTTTTTCGGATATACTCATTTCTTATTCTATCATTTCGTGTATATCCACACATTCACCTTAGCATCCTTATTTATGCAATATTTATTTTATTTATATGTTTTCTTTTTACAGGCCAGCATTCAGCACCATATATCATCGCTGGTCTTATTACAGTTTTATAAAATTTACTCTTGATTCTGGATGAGATTTTTCTATCGCACAACACACCAGAAGCATTTATTCATTTTACCCATTCTGCTTGAATCTTGCTAATAACGTCATTATCTATTTCACCATCATTTTGTATTTATCCAAAGTATCTAAAGCACTCACTCTTCTTGACAATGTGATCACCAATTGTCACATCTCCAATATAAGTATTTCTTTTTTGGCTAAATGTGCATTCCATATATTCAGTTTTTGATCTACTGAGATGAAAATCTTTAAATTCTAGAGCATTCCTCCAAGGCTCTAGTTTCACTTTAACTCTCTCTTTAGTTTTCTCAACAAGGATAATATCATCCGCGAAAAGCATACACCAAGGCACTTCATCTTGGATATGTTCAGTTATGGCTTCCATAATCAAAGCAAAAAGATACGGACTTAAAGCCGAGCCTTGGTGTAATCCAACTGTAATAGGAAAATCTTTAGTCAAACCTCCTTGTGTCCGAACACAGGTAACAGCTCCTTTATACATGTCTTTAATAACTTGAATATACTATTCTTCGTGTTACTCATGTCTCTTTCTCTCCATGAAATTATTGATTGTTGCTGTTAGAATGTTGGTTTATTCTTTAAATATGTTTTTTCCCATCACGTTATTTCTCGAAGACTCTCCTTGGTTCCGTGAAGCTCTTCACACTTCAAGTCCTTTTCTTCGCCCTAAATATCTTTGAAAAAACAGTCACAAGGTTCAAAAAAATGTTTCAAAAAATCCAGTCACATTTCCTTTCCACTTGTCCATATGCTATTCAAAAGATTTCTCAAAGGTTGACGAACTAAAACTATTAATCTGTCATTTTGATAGAGTTCCCCTTTATTATTTTTGGGATATTGTTGCAACAATTGATTTTTTATTTCTTTTCATGTCACTTCCTTAAATTGTTCATTTTTTATTTTTTGAATGCAGCACAATGGTAGTTATTGAACGGGCAGTTGAACCTAAAAAAGAGGAGGAAACATCTACAAGCCACCAAATTCCGAGGCCGCCCTCGCCAGTGGTGTTTCCGAAACCATCATTGCCAGAAGATGGATGCTTGAGTGAGGATGGTCGCTTTGAGGATGCAGTAACTGAAGAAGAATTAAATGAGGTAGAATTTTGAATTATGGATAATATCAATTCAAACTTATTAGTTTTAATTTGTATATGTTATTGTGAATTGAAATTACAATTTTTGTTCAGCTATTAGGTTTGGAGTTTTTGTTTTTTGGTTAAAACTTACAGCAGCAGTAAGCATGAAAATATAGAATTTGAGAAAATGAGCAAGCTCACTTCCGTATGTGAGATCTTTATAGGCATGAGAATGACTTATTGTTCTTAGGAACCAACAATTAATATAGCTTGTTTTTTGGATTGGAATCAATTTGAAGTAACTTATTATTACGCCGCAGTGTTGTTGGATGTTGAATTCGTTTCTTTGTTGAAACTGCATGAGATGCTTCATAATGTTTTGTATCTTCTCGTAACAAGGATGGAAAATATTGTTTTCATTGTGAAACTATAAATATAATTGGATGTATGAGTAAAATTTTTCTATATGTTTGCAAGATTGTGATTTTGAATCTAAAAGGTCCTTTCAGATGGTTTGATTTTTTTTAATGAAAAGAGATGATTGATTACTCTAGGCTTGATGCTTCCTGATGAGAAGATTGTAACTATGATTTAATGTGATGAAGGTTAAACTAGAAGTCTAGAACCATATAATGCTTGTGCTTATTATATTCATTCCATTCTCCTTGATCAACACTTATAAGTAGGCATGAAAATGGATAGAGTCAACTCAAGTGTCTGACTTGATTAGGTACTTGATTGGTTAAAAAAAATTGATTGAACTATTTAAGCTCAAAATGGCACTAATTCGGTCCGGTTACTTCAATTTGTTATCTAGGTTGACCATAGCAATTGCTTAAGACCTGACCTAATGCTTACCTCCTTATATGTGTATATGCGCATGTGCATGCGCATTTGTAGTACCAACCATGATAAATGATCTGTCATATCATAAGTATGCATAAAGGATCATATGCTCTGAATATAAAGAATCATATATACATATCATCAAATATATATAAATAGCAAGCGAGCACATAGTTCAATCAAGCAATGGGTTTTCAGGGACCTGAAGCAAATGTATTTCATGATCACCACTTTTAGTGAAGTCATGCAAATACTATATAGAATATATACATTAGATAAGTAAGAACTATGCACCTAGAATGAAGTGCTTGCTTCGAGTTCAACTAGACCTAAAGCCATCTAGGGCTCTGTTTGGTTGGAGGCCATCTTGGCCATGTACATGGCCAAAATAGTTTCCAACTATTTTATTAAACAATTTTTTCATTTTTCATTCTCAATACATAAATTTTAATATAAAAAATTCACTTTATATTATATCTATTTAATTTTTAATATATTATACTTAATTTTTTATTATTATTTTTTTTAATAAAATGGTTGGAGGCCATGTCATTTTGGCCATGGCCTGGCCTCCAATCAAACAGGGCCCTAGTGTTATTGTGTGTGTTGTTTTCATGTGCGCATGCTTGCGTAACACTTGAAAATGTAAGTCACTCATCATAGTGTCACATACAACTTCAAGTAAATATCTAATAGTTATGTTTCTAACATTTCAATATAAAATGCAGTTGTTGGTAAATTCAGTATAACATATTTTATGCAAATTGTTTATTTCAACTTGGAATTTGGCATATCTTTTTATAAAAGTTAATGCCTTTAATGTTTGGTTATTTTGTTTGATCCTAATTTGGCACACATCCAAGTTCTAATTCATCTGAAACAACCTTGATCACTTTCTGTTCCAGACCTAACTTGAAGATCTGCTTGTTCGGATTTGGAATGGTTGTGAAGGGATTTGACCCAACCCTTTTGTTGACCTACTTTGAGGCGAGTCCTTTTATACATGAATAATCAGTAAGTTGCTTTGTGATGAATTGATTGGACTGGTGTGAAGAGTAAAGCTAGATATGAGACAAATTTGTGCCAGTGAATATAACCTTGAACTCCTTTTTTTGTGATATTTGAACTCCAAATTTTTGAGATATGGTGAGCTTGAACTTGAACTTGAATTTGGCTTGTGTTAAGTCAAAGTTGAACTAAGAAAAAAACTGAAGTTAGAACTGAATTTTGAGTTGATTCAAAATGCAAAGACACAAGATAAATCTACTTTTAAACAAGCAAATTTATAAGATTTATTAAAGGTTTGCTGCTCTTGCTTTTTTGCATCCTAAGAACAAACCACAGGTGCTAATGTTGGAGTATTTAGAACAAATATGGAAAACAAGACACACAAGATTGAGAGTATGGATTTTTATTTATCACATTAGGGGGGGTTTGAGTATTTGCATACATGCCACCAAAAAATTTGGATATTACACCTTTCAACTACATGCCGCTTTATAGTTCACGTTTTGTGAAGAGTGGGTTGCATATAGGTAACATTCAAAGTTTTGAGTGGTATGTAGATGAATGTCCCCCCAAAAAATACACATATATAGTGAAACACTTAGCAAGATTTATAAAAAAATGTTTTAACGCGTACGAGGAAATCCAAATCACAAGCTACTAAAACTAAACAAGAACCTTGGGTTATGGCGAGCTGAATGAAGCTTTTCTAGTGTAGAAGAGGATCTTGCTTTGTCTTTTTTGGTCTTCTCCTTCCTCTTTTTAAATGGGCAAGATCCAATAATTTAATTTTTTTCACTGGTGCTTCTATTGGCTTATGATTTATATATCCAAACCATCTAGGCCAACACTCTCTGAGCTTATCCTCAATTGAGGTCACTCCAACCTTCTCGCAGATATACTCATTTCTCATCTTTCTCTTTGGCGTATACCCGCTCGTCTGCTTTAGCATCCTCATTTCTATGATATTTATTTTATTTATGTTTATGCTTTGTAAGCTAGCATTCAACACCATATAACATAACCACTAAAGTGGATAAAATAATTAATATTTGCAATTGTACTGTTTTTGTTAAAACTTTGTGCAAATGTAATGATTTATGGTAACTTCAAGACAAACTAAAGCTAGGCAGAAACTTTTATTGGTGAAATTTCTGACAATTTGACAATGCTTCTAGACAAGACATGCATCCATGACCGATTGACATTGTTTCCATTATTTGTATATATGAGGGACTGTACTTCTTTGACAAATTATGGTTGATCTATTCTCTGAAGAGTACGTAATCTTCATCTTTTCTTCACAATATTTAGTTCTTCTAGATGAGACGCTTGAAATAGTTTTCTTTGCATCCTTGCTATTATGAACTGCACAACTCTTCACATCTAAACATATCATAGTTTTGATATGTTTTGTTTAATTATGTCTATTGTGAATCTTCTTTTCCAATCATTATTTGTGTGTTGCTTCTTTTTCATCAGAAAGCATTAAACCAGGCCAATGATGCTAAGACAGAAGGAAATAGGTTATTTGGAGCTGGGCAGTATGATGAGGCATTATCAAAATATGATCTTGCTTTGCAAATTGCTTCTGAAATCACTTCATCTGAAGAAATCCAATCCATGTGCCACGCAAATCGTGCAGCGTGCTTCTTAAAATTGGTATTTGTTCTTTCAGATTATTAAGGAGATTGATATTTAATCAAATGCTTTTTTCTCTTCATTTATTATCTTCCTGGAAGGTCCACTTCCTGTGATAGGATTGTCAATCATTTGGTTTTCCATATTTCCAGTTAAATAATCAAACTATGTGCTTATACTATGTATCTTTACTTCAAAGAAAAGTGATGTAGAACATTCATAATGCTGATTCTAACATCGATATCTGACTTGAGTGTAGGAGTTTCATTTGATCTTTTCTACTATTAGCTTTTATGATGTATTATTGTGTGAGATTTTTTTTATTGTTATTTTAGAGTGAAAAATATTTTGGATTAAAGGCTTGTATGTTGGGTTAAGTTGACCAAAACCTCTCTTAAGTCATGGTTGGCCACTCCATCCCTCCATATTTCATGGGCTTGCTACCACTTCTGCTTGTTTCGTAGATTAGCCTCTCCACTCCTTGTTTCATGGGTTAGCCCAAAGAAAAGCATAGCTTGAGCCTTTAAATAGGCATGTCATGAAGTCAATGAGAGGGAATTGCTTGACACGTTGGAACCTCTCCTCTTGGAGTGATCGTTGACCATCTTAGAATCCGCCACCAGAAGCCGCCGCCACCACAGCCACAGCCACAGCCGTAGCATAGTTTTCTACCGCCGCTGTCGCCATGTTGCTGCCACCGCCACCTACAAATCTAATGGAGGGACCTCTAGTTAGACAAGTTTGGTATGAGGGGTCATTTCTTTTGGATTTGACGCCGGTTTGAGTATCAAATTTTAGGATTTAAATCCTCTCCTGTCTCTATCATATTATTTATTATTTATATGTTTTCATATTCATTATTTCTATGTATTGCTCCACGTTATTTCTCATCTCTAGTATAATATATTCATCTCTTTTGATTTAGCTTGTTCGTAACATAAAATTAGTTTTTTTGTGTACTTTATAATCTCTGTATTTCTAGATATTAATATTTAATGAATATGATAACTATGTTCATGAATTAACTTGTTAAAATTCTATAAAATCCCATGGCTTAACCCTACTTTGATCAAGAGATAATTAAAAATATAATTTTCTTATAATCTAAAAGTGTGAAAATAGTGTTCCGCATTTCATTTTACATTATTTGGTGTTAGGGCAAGTTAAATTAGGGTTTCTTATTGCTAATTTATCTTGTTTTGTGTATTTTAGGGCTTCATTTAGTTGTTTCCATTAAATTCTAGAGTTAATTCTGTAATTTCAGAAGTTTTCTGCAATTTCAGAAATTAATTCTGCAATTTTCTCGGTTCTGTTTGCGATTTCTGCAAATTATAGATTGTTTCTACAATTTGCAGGGCATTTCTGCAATTACAGAGTTATTTTTGCAATTCTGTGATTGTTTTATCCATTCTGCATTTTATGGGGATTGTTTTGCACTTTTGCAGCCATGTTTGCCTATCTTATTTCTACATTACACCAAGGTCTATTTCTGCATTTTATTTAGGTCCATTACAGCACACATAAAAAGCCCACAAATTGACTCAAATTTTTTTATGTTTTATTTTACAGCCATGATATCTAAAATGGTAGATTATACCAAGACGGCTTACCAAACGAAACACTTGAGACTATTGACTCAAATACGGGATCAACTTAATAATCTTACGACTGCCATGAAGAATTAAGAGCTAGAGTTGATGGATTAAACTTAAGCAAACCATTACAACAAAATTCTCAAAACATTGCAAACTCAAATGGCAACAAGGGAGAAAATGAAGTTGACCCCCCACTACATGAAGTAGAACTTGTTCATTGACCTATTATGAGTGGTGACCGTGCCCGTAGAGGACAGCCTTTTCGTCATGAAAATGGATGCCCTGGTCCCATTGAAGTTTAGGGACCCTAATTTGACGAAACCTAGGCGACTTGCATATCAAGATCCATATCATGATTATGGATTCCCTATGCATCTTGGAGGTGACAAGGATAGGTAGACTACTGTTTTCTCTGACCATTATGAAGTCACGAGAAGAGTGAAGCTCGACGTACCCACCTTTGATGGTAGGATGGACCCGTAGGAATGTAAAAAAAAAACGGATGGACTCGAAGGGCTTCACTAATTGGATCACTGACATGAATTTTTTGATTGGATTCTAATGTCAGAAGAGGCAAGGTAAGATTTTCACGCATGAAGTTGTTTGGCTATGCCAAAACTTGTTGGATCAATGTCAAGAGATAACTTCTACATTTAGGTCAACCTCCAACTCTGCATTGGGAGGAAATGAAGGAAACCTTAAGACAAAAACATCTACCTCTGACTTATTGAGATTAGTTACTCGATGAGTTGACTTCTATTTGACAATGCGCCAATTCTATAATCGAATATATGACACGCTTTGGCGAGGTAGTCATATGATGTGACTTGGTCGAGGATGTAATTGCACCGTGTATAGATTTTGTATTGGTCTACATTCCGAAATCAAATGTGAGATGACTTTCTACAATATCCCCAGTGTTGAAGCAGCCAATTGGAGAGCCCTTCAAATCAAACAATACTTACGAATCCCTATGAACCGTAACCAGGCAACTTAGTTTTCAGGACCACCTCGTAGGATTGCCTCAGTGTAGACTACTACGACTCAATCAAAAAGGGGTAGCCCAAACCCAATGGATTATAAAAGTAAAGGGATTGCTTCACTTGTAGCAAAGTAGGTTACTATGCTAATTCCTACCCAACCCGAAACTTGTACATGAAACCAATAAGTTTGGATGAAGAGGCAAGTGAAATAAATGAAGAAGTCATTGTGATAGCACCTTGTGAAAATGCCAGTGACGGAAAGGAAGATCTCACTGAGTCATGCATAGCCATGATGTTGTTTGTCCTAATTACATCCTATAAAGAAACTGGTTGGAGAACTGTCATTTTTCAAACGTATTTTAAATGCAAAAACAAATCTTACAAATTAATTATCTATAGTGGTAGTTGTATGAACGTTATCTCATTGGCCGCTATTAATAAAGCAGGCCTGCAAGCGGAACCCACCCACAACCTTATAAAGTTGCTTGGGTAGACCAAACTACAATCGCAGTAAACCATATAAAGTTGCTTGGGTAGACCAAACTACAATCGCAGTAAACCAGCGATGCAAAGTCCCCATTACACTCGCCACCTACAGTGAGGACGTGTGGTGTGATGTGATACTAATGGATGTGACACATTCGATTAGGTAGACTTTGGCTATATAATTATAATGTCACTCATTATAGTCGTTCAAATGCTTATGTATTTAAGCTTAAAACAAGAAAATTATCTTAACCCTCACATCTCCTCGTAAAACTAAAAATGGATGGTCAAAGAATCTATTCCTCCAGGTGAACAGAAGAAAAATCTCCATCTGATTACACCAAAACAGTTGGAGTATATTAGTTGTGAGGGACCACCAGTTTATGCTCTTGTAGCACTCCATACTCCTGAATTAAATTCTGGAAATCTTGAAATTTTTGAGGAAGTCAATCCTCTCTTAAGTAATTTCAAGGACATATGTCCTGAGGAGTTTCTTGATGAGTTACCACCCCTTAGAAACATACAATATGCTATTGATTTGATACCGGGATCATTACTGAATCTTATTATAAGATGAATCCCACAGAACACGCTGAATTAAGACAAGTGCAAGATCTATTAAAGAAAGACTTCATTCACAAAAGCCTCTCCCCTTGCGTTATCCCTGGTCTCCTTACTTCTAAAAAGGATAGTAGTTGGAGGATGTGCGTAAACTCTTAAGCCATTAATAATATGATAATCAAGTATCGTTTCCTAATCTCGAGATTGGATGGCATGTTAGACTTAATGGTCGGAGCACAAATCTTCACGAAAATTGACCTGCATAGTGGTTATCATCGAATCTACGTTCATGAAGGAGATAAATGGAAGACTGCATTCAAAATCAAATATGATTTATATGAAGGATTCGTAATGCCTTTCGGTCTTTCAAATGCTTCAAGCATGTTTATATAGGTAATGAACCAAGTATTATGACCTTTTATATATGTTTTTTCAGTCATTTATTTTGGTGATATCTTGATTTATAATAAATTAGAGAAGCGACACCTGGATCACCTGCGTGGGGTTTTTGTTGTCTTGAAACGTAAAAAACAACAAAAATCTCTACGTTAACTTAAAGAAGTGTCATTTTATGACGTCTCTCATATTTTTGAGCTTCATTGTTTCTAGAGAGGGACTCTTTGTTGTTCCCTCCAAGATTTTCGCTATAAAAGAATGGCCAACTCTAAAAAGTACTCATGATGTTCGAAGCTTTCATGGATTGACAACCTTTTATTGTCGTTTTATCAAAGGCTTTCGCTCCATAATTGCTTCCCTTACTGATTGTTTAAAAGGGGGAGAATTTAAGTCCCTGGCTGTCGAGAATTCCTTCCATGAGATTAAATATCGACTTATGGAATCCCCAGTCTGGTGACTTCTCGACTTTGAAAAAGTCTTTGAAGTATCATACAATGTTTCAGGCATTGGGA
Organism: Apostasia shenzhenica; assembly: GCA_002786265.1. Lineage (NCBI taxonomy): Eukaryota > Viridiplantae > Streptophyta > Magnoliopsida > Asparagales > Orchidaceae > Apostasia > Apostasia shenzhenica. The sequence goes on along the minus strand of KZ451944.1, from coordinate 2,536,311 downwards.
TTGGTGGAGTTTAAGTCAAGGACGCCCTATTGCCTATTTTAGTGAAAAGACAAATGAGGCAAAGCAGAGGTAGTCGACATACGACAAAGGGTTTAAGCTATGTAGACTATTAGGTATTGGCGATATTACCTCATCGCTAGTGGAATTTGAGGCAGCCACATTATTGATATAATTTTTCAACAGTTGTGCTTGTTTTCAAAGATTAAGCTAGAAGGGTTTATATTCTCTCTTATGGAGATTGTTAGTTGTTCTGTTCTCTTTGTTGTGGTCAAGATTTTGTATTGGTCTTTTATTAGAATTATTCTTCTTTTTTCATCTATTCTTTTCTTAAAATCCATTGTAAAAAGAAAAAATTTCTGCTATTTTTGGGATCTGTGACTTTCCTACATGATTTGGAACGCATTTAAGTAAGATATTCTTAAAAGCTTTTATTTGTGATGCCAAGAAAAGTATTGCTACTTGGATTTTAGGCTTTGAGGAACTGTATATGTTGATATTGATCTGATTCTCTCGGTCTACAAGATTTCAGAGCTACACTGCCTCTTAGTGCATTTTCGGTTTTCTGAAAATCAGTTTTTTTTTTCTGAAAATCAGGTGCATTTTTTATTTTCAGGGAAAGTATGATGACGCCATTAAAGAATGCAATAAAACATTGGAGTTAAATCCATTATATGTCAAAGCTTTAATTCGGCGGGGGGAGGCTCACGAAAAGCTTGAACACTATGAAGAGGCTATTTCTGGTATACCTGAATTCATGCTGTCATGCTTCTTTTCTTTAATTTGCATTTCACTATTTCAGGTTCCCTTTAGACAGTATTTTGTTTAATTCATTTTTTTATTTGTGGATTATACTTCAAACTTACAAATAATTGCAGATATGAAGAAGATTATTGAGCTGGATCCTTCAAATGCGCAAGCGAGAAAGAACATAATGAGGTTGGAGCTTTTAGCAGCAGAAAAGCGAGAAAAATTGAAGGAGGAGATGATTGGTAAGAGACTACTCATAATAGTTTATTCACAGATGTTCCTATGCTATTTGGGTTTTATTAGTTACACAGCTTCTAATTTTCTTTAATAATAATTTGTATTGCTGGAAGTTCTTAGGAACACAGATTTCTACTTACGAATCCTACTAACTGGTGGATTTCAAATGTGCATTGCAAATTGCTTGGAGTTGATTTCACAGAATCTGAGCGTCTATATTGATCTGAAATTTGGATGAGCTTTTGCGTGTGGTCTTCAGAATTGAACTATGAACTGTTGATCTATATCTCATATGTTGATATAAACTCTACATTTAAACCCCAAGAATGGCTTACTAGTTCATCTTCTGTGCTGCATTTTATTAATTAATTGAAACGTTTATTTATTTATTTTTTTCCCTTTCAGGGAAGCTAAAGGATATGGGGAACAATCTACTGGGAAGATTTGGAATGAGCCTCGACAACTTCAATGCAGTGAAAGATCCAAACTCAGGTTCATATTCCATCTCATTTCAACGCTAAAACATAGCAATAAAGTAGCAAATGTTTCAGTAACTCTCCGCGGTTTTTATTATTTTAATTTCCAGTGAAGAATTATATGGTTCATGTCCTTGTTCATTATATTCTTAAGCATTCCCCTTTTGTGAAAGGTTATTATTTATCATATTGAACCTGGAGATTGTAAAGTAACAGATTAAGGATGAGGGATATTAAGTAATCAGTGAGTTTGTTACCTGTGTTCGGACACAAGGAGGTTTGACTAAGGATTTTTCTATTACAGTTGGATTACACCAAGGCTCGGTTTTAAGTCTGTATCTTTTTGTTTTGATTATGAAAGTCATGACTGGACATCCAAGATGAAGTGCCTTGGTGTATGCTCTTCGCAGATGATATTGTCCTTGTTGAGAAAATTAAAGAGGGGGCAAAAGCGAAACTAGAGCTTTGGAGGAATGCTCTAGAATTTAAAGGTTTTCATCTCAGTAGATCAAAAACTGAATATATGGAGTGCACATTTAATCAAGAAAGAAATACTTATATTGGAGATGTGATAATTGGTGATCAAATTGTCAAGAAGAATGAGCGCTTTAGATACATTGGATCAATTATACAAAATGATGGCGAAATAGATAATAACGTTATTAGCAGGATTCAAGCAGGATGGGTAAAATGGAGAAATGCTTCTGGTGTGTTGTGCGATAGAAAAATCTCATCCAGAATCAAGGGTAAATTTTATAAAACTGTAGTAAGACCAACGATGATATATGATGCAGAATACTGGCCTGCAAAGAGAAAACATACAAATAAAATAAATATTGCAGAAATGAGGATGTTAAGGTGGATGTGTGGATATACACGAAAGGATAGAATGAGAAATGAATATATTCGAAAGAAAGTTGGTGTTGCACCAATTGAGGATAAACTTAGAGAAAGTCGGCTTAGATGGTTTGGACATCTAAATCGTAGGCCGATTGAAGCTCCAGTTAGAAAAATTGAGTTATTGGATTTTGCTTTTGTACAAAGAGGAAGAGGGAGACCAAAGAAGACATGGCAAGAAACTATAAGGAGTGATCTTAGTTACTTAGACTTAGATAAGAATTTGATAACTGATAGGGCGCAATGAAAACAAAAGATTCATGTAGCCGACCCCACCTAGTGGATTAAGGCTTGGTTGTTGTTGTAGTGAGTTTGATTAATAACCTAAGTTGTGTTTATACCTTAGCTCTTGCATGCTTTCAATGTTTTATTTGTGCTTGCTGAATGTTAATTTTGAAAGAAAGAAACAAAGACAGAAAGATTTACGGTACGTTTATTGTAATTCCATGATAATAGAATTGTCATTGCAAGGAGAATGAAATGATAATTCTTATATTTATTTTGATGAAATAGAATGTAGAATAAGAAGTGAATAGAAAAAAAAAGTATTAAAATACTCATAAATATAATTTAATAAGATTTTATATTATTTGTTATTATTAAATTTAATTTTTTACAAATAATTAGATTTATATAAGTATTTTTTTATAAACTATATAAGTATATATGTCCATATAATTAATATATATATATATATGTGTGTGTGTGTTTATGCATGTGAACAACATAATTTTAGTTACTGTCCTTGAAATAGATATATAAAGAATAAGCAAACCATCAGAAGATTGGATTGTGTTTTTTTTTTTATGTGATAGACAGAAAATAGTGTTTGAATAATACTAGTAAAAATAATAATAACAATAATAATAATAATAATAATAAATAAAATTTTCTAAGCAGTCTACACGAATTTAATATAAAAAATATTATTTTACTTCGTATATTTAATAATTTTTAATAAAAATATCTACTTTATTTTACATTTTAAATTAAAATATTTGAATTGAGTTTTTTGATTTAGGATATAAAATAAAATTGATATGTGTGAAGTAAAATAATATTTTTTTTATATTAAAATTTATGTAGAATGTATTATTATTGTTGTTTTTCAAATTAGTATTATTTTGGTCGTTGCGCCAAACAGGGTGAACAAAGTACTCGAAACTCAAAAATTGCTTGAAATTTGAGTTAGTTTTGAATTGATTTGAATTGTGAGTTGGATGGCTTGATTTTAATTTTATTTAAAGTTTGATATGGTTTGCTCGAATCTTAATTTGGGCCAACTCAAATTTATTTTTATTTTAAACTATCAATATTGTCCACATTAAATAAAATTAAACAAAGGTTTACTTCCTGCTCTTCTTTTTAACGTTATAAAATTTAATTTTATTTAAATTTAAATAAAAATATTTTTTATTAAAATTTATGAATGATGAAAAATAAAATTAATTATTATATTGAAATATGTGAAGAATGTGATATAAGTTTGTTATTACTTTGATATATGTAGGACGTGGAATGAATGTTAATTTTTAATATTAAATTTTATTTGTGATGTGATATATTAATTTAAAATTAATCAAGTTAATTTTAGATTGGCTAAATAAATTTTAATAATTAAATCATGGTGATAAATTTTGAGCTACAGTTAGGCTTGAGTTACGAACTCGACTCGATGTTAACCCCTACTTGCATCTTGTAAAGTAAAAAATGCTTAATTTATATTAGAATTCTTAAAATATATGTATGCTGGCAAAATATTTTAGCCAAACGAAATGATCTTTTTTATTATTTTATTTCAAACTAATTATGTATTTAAAATATTATTGCTATTGATTACTACTAAGTTACATTATACTTTGAGGTATTTGGTTAATTTTTTATTTTAAAAAATTACTTTATTTAATAAGATGTGTTGATAATTTTATAAATAATTAGAAAATTATTGCTCAAAAAATATTATTTAGATATTAAAATTTTTAAATAATATAGTATAAAGATAATATTTTAATCAAATGCAAAATGCTACTCAACATTGCTAACAAGGAGGAGCTTCACATAAGCAGCTTAAAGGGTTGTGTGGCAGCAATTTAAAATTTAGGGCAGATTATGCCCAAGTTCTTGAATTTAACACTTAATATCAGCAGGTTCACATTTTTAAAATTATAATATCGAGATCTTTGAGTTTTAATAAATTATCAAATGGGACTTTTTTATATTTTTATATTATTAAATTTTTTAAAATTACCATTTTACCTCTGTCATTTTCTATCTCCTCCAGATCCGATGCACTCGCGTGGTGCCAGCGATAGGAAGGAGAGAGAGAGGCAAGGGTAAAACGATAATTTTAAAAAAAATTAATTATAAAAAATTAAAAAAAGAGCCATTTGATAATTTATTAAAACTCAGGGACTCGATGTTATAATTTTAAAAACGTAGACCTGGTCGATATTAAGCGTTAAACTCAAGGATCTAGGCGTAATTTGCCCTAAAATTTAAGCGCACAACAATATTAATTATTGACTTAAGAATAAGATTAAATAAGTTTATATACTTTAATTTTTTTAATTAAAAGATATTCTAAATATTTTTCCATTTGTTCAGCTTAAAAGAAAAGTAGAAAGAGAGTTTAATTACATATTTAAAATATTGCTATGTTTTTGAATTATCATTTAAGACTAGGCTTTTTTTTTGTTTACATGGATTAATTTTAATAAAGTTAAAATTAAATTTAAATAAAAAAAATTATTAAAATTTATAAATGGTGTGAAATAAATTTAATCAACATGTTAGGATATATGAAAGATGTGATGTAATTTGTTATTATCTTAGTGTATATATATGATATAAAATAACATTAATTTTTTTATTTTAAGTTATGTATATAATGTGAAATATTAGATTTTATATGTGATGTGATATACCTGGTTAAATTAGCTAAACAAATAAGCCAGGTCTCTCAATTTGAATGATCGTTTACATTTGGTCATTAAAATTGCATTTTTGATCCTCCTATTTTTCTTTTAAAAAGTTCTATAGATCAGTTTACACGAAATATTATGTTGAGAAAAGCAATAATTGGATGACATGATTGTAGTCCTCACTAGCTTGCTACTATCACACTGCTTAATATAACTTTAAGTAACTATCCCTCTATCAAAAAAAGATTGAGTTAGTGCACGCAGTATAATAAGTGAATTGGCCTTGTGTAACGACCTTGATTTTTATCTCGGTCGTTACTTAATTTCTTTTTTTTATCTTCAAATAATTTCACTATATCTTAATGTAAATCTATCCTTAATATGCAATTATTATATTACACCATAAATAAATATAAGATTTTAAACACAAATAATCTTCCAATTGTCTCTTACCCATGCCTCTTATATTTTTGCTAAACCTGTAAAAATATTATCAAAAATAGCATCAGTCCACCAACAGGACTCAGTAGGAAATATCAACTAGCTATGGGCCATATAAAATATTTAATAAGGTTTCATGATTACAAATTTATTATTTTGAGATTTAAGAGAATTATTACATGCATACACAACAATATTCATGAACTTATATCAAATAAATAAATAGCATGATAGCAATAACTATGATAATTATGTGTACTTAAAATGTATAACAGAAGATATCAAATAAGAATTTATAACATGAGTACTATCAAATAAATTAGCATGTATATCATGAATTTCTTATGAACAATTGAACAGTATAAATGCATGATAGATAATTAGCACAATATGAATACTAAACATAAACAAGTGCAATATGATTGGCCTAATAATTATAATGTAAACATGATAACAGAATAATATAAAAATATAATTAATGAGTAAGTTCTCTTTTAATTAATTTTATTTTACTTTTTTAGGCCCGTGATTTCTCGTACTACGCCTCAGCTACCTTTTACATCTTTGGGGATCGTTACCCTCCATGAATAGCCATCCGTAGGCATATCTAATGGACGCTGTCGCACCAAATATCATGTGAGGACCTCTAGTGGACACGTATCCACAACAGACATATATCTGCTTTGGGGATCGTCACCCCTCATGACAGTCGGAAACTACTAATGGACACCGTCGTGCCAAATATCATATACTCGAGCTAAGGCAGATGCGCAATCCCATGGAAATCACATTTCATTTTTAATTTATTATCGCCTTTAAAATCTTGATTATAAATTTAGTCACATAGCAAGCTTATACACTTGCCTAAATATTATATTATATCTTTGAATGTGATGACAAGTCCGTACACTTGCCCTTCCGTAGGTGTCACAGACATAAGAAAATATATTCTCATCAAATGTGACAACAAGTCCGTACACTTATTCTCCCATAAGTGTTACAGTCATAAGTCAATATATTCACATCGAATATGACGACAAGTCCATACACTTGTCCTTCCGTAGGTATCACAGTCGAGGAAAAGAGACATATCATTATATAACATATTTATCCTATCATTTAAGAAACAAATAAAGCTAGCGATTAATTTATAATAATTTACATGCACTATATATTATCCAATTTTCACAAATCACTTTTTACATCATAACCTCGATAATTTAATTTTAAGTCATCTCTTCTATTTGAATCAAATTTCTATAATACTCCAGTAATCACCAATAAAAATAATCATAATATCTTCAAAGATATTTTAATCTAAATTAAAAAAATCATTAAATCTTCACGTATAATTTGTGAAACCACAATCAAAGTTTAATGAGAGTATGATTAGAGCTAATAATATAACTATAATCTATATTTGAGCTTCATATTAAAATGAATCAATTTGAATCATAATCAATTCCAAATTTTACATTTTTATCGCTCTACGATTATAAAAATATCATCACTTTTCTAATCAAATTATCTATCAATAAATCTATTTAGCTTAAGTTTTAACCTCCAAATTATCAAAAATTAATTAAATATCAATCCTTAATATCTCATAGCATTTAAAATCGATTTCATAAGTCCAATTCTTTTAAATATAATAGCTAATACCACTGCCAAAGTAACTCAATTGTTTGGACTTCTAATAACAAAATATATATTTCTAGGCTAATTAATAAAAATATTATATAAATATGATAAACAATCAAATAATCTAATAATCTCTAAATTCATATTTAATAGCAATCATTTAACACAAAAAATCTCCATTTAATCTATATGAGATGATAAGCTCTTTCAAATACAGATTTTTATACCAAAATTCTCTGCAAAATCTCATCCAAAATAAACTTTTTAAAGAAAAATTTCTATATAAAAGTTGTAGTATAATGTGTCATCTATCTTCATAAAAAATTTTATATCAATCCGAATTCCTTTTAGTACACTAAATCCCCCATGAACTAAACTCGGTCAGAAAATCTAAATTTCTATCAGAGTTTACTAATGACATCGAAACTATACTTTTTATTTAGAATTAGTCAAAAGTTTCTTCACAAAAAAGTGTAGGTAACTTCAAGATCTAACTCACCCCAAATTTTATCAAAATCTGAGATCATTTGATACCCTAAACTAATGTTATAATGCTCAGATCTGAAACAAAAAATTTTCCAGCAATATACAATCGTGCGTATATCTAAATAAATTTCTCTAATAAGATAATTTAAGCTCTTAAATGAAATTTACAGTCATAAATATGAAGAAATTATCAGCAATGTAATAAAATAAAATTTTACAAATAATTAAATATTAAATTTATTCAATTCTTGTCAAATTATTATAAATCAAATTATGTGAATTCTTATTTGTGATTAATTTAAACCCTAATAGTTAGAGAAATCTCCTACCTCAAAAAATTATGGAAATATCTTATTTTTCTTCCTTCTTTTCCTCTTGTCTTCTCATCTAAATTTTTGAAATCCTTCTTTCGTGATTGTCAATTGGAAGGAGAAAGGTTGTGATGCTTCGGATCTCTAATTCTCTCTTCTCTTTTCTCTTTCTCCTCTTTTTTCTCTCTCCCTCACCCTTTCTCACCCTCTTCTCTCTCTTTTCTTTTTCTCTCTCTCCTTTTCTCATTTTCGGCCAAGGAGGGGGCTAGGGCCGGTAGTTACGAATCAAGAGAAAGGGATGAATCGATGTGTGAGAGGAGAAAAATATTATTTTCTCTAATAACTCAATCTAAGGGCAAATCTGATATTTCTTTTAAGGCTAAAATTAAGAGATAATTAAATCTCATAAATTCAAAATTTAAATAATAATAACAAATCATCCTTTGACCCATAACCATATCCCTTAAATATCTCTAATTTTAATAAATATCCTCATGAGAGTTTTAAATCAATAAATATCTAAATAAATTATGAGATTTTAAATAAATTCAAATTTAAATCAAGAAAATAATTTTCTAATATTTCTCTTAATATTTTTTAAATAAATACTAGATATTACAAAAAATTATTTCTATATTCAATATTTCTTTTATCATTCTTTCTTGGTAATTTTTGGAGATCAAATAAATCAAAGGTATCACCCAAAATTTTTTCTATATTTTCTATACAAAAATACCGTAAATATCATTTATCACCCAAATTTGTACATACAATTCTAATTTGTAATACACATCAAAATCTAAAATTTTAAAATGTTACACCGTGTCATTCGAATTAGTTTAGATTTTTGAGATAGTTAGTAACACCAGGAATTCTAGGACGTTACACAACAAGTCCTTGATTCTTTTTTTTTTTTTAAGATTTGTGGATTCATCAAGATGTACGTTAAAAATTAGATCATGATGAATAACCATAGTTTAAACTGATTAAATGAACAAATATATTTGTATATAAAATTGGGTGAAGAGGTCAAAAATTCATCGAAAGTCAAATAAACTTTGGCTCATATATCGAACTCTTTTCATTCATTTTTTAAATTGAACCAAGATCAAATTGAAAACTTTTAATTCGATCACGAGCCAAGATCAAATCGAAATCGGATTGTTAACAGCACTAGCAAGAAGAGAAGCTATTGCAAATGAATTAATGCACAAATTTTCTCATACTTTTTAAAATAAATACATTTATTATAAAAACTTACAAAATATAATAATTAATTAATAAATACTAAAATTATTTAAAAGCCTTATTATTTCATATCATAATAAGTCATGCTTATTGTGTCATAAAACAACAAGAAATTTTAGTTAATATTGACAGCTATCTAAGGATAAATAACAGGCTAATATTTCACATGCTTATAGATAATGAAGTAAATATTAAATTTAAAAAATAAAAAATTCACCTGTTTTGGGAAGTCAAATTTGACCTTTTTATGGATAATTAAAGATAAGTTAAAATTAAAAAGCTAATATTTGAAGGTTAAAATTGAAAAATCAAAATTTGAGCTACTTATAGCATTGTCTTTTATAGTATAGTATAAGATTAGATTGACCGCATATAAATGGCAGTAATATTTGCTTCATTATTAATTTTCTCTTTCGCATTTTCTTGGGCGAATCAAATGCTTCAATATTGTCATCGCATTGTCTGTGTTGAGCGTCATAGTTGATTACTCAAATACCTCGAAAGTCATTGAAATCATATGCCTCTTTGGACTGTTGTATCTCTACTAAAGATATTTGGGTTTTCTCACTTCTTGAATTGTTTAAAATCAACTTTGATTGTAACGCCCGTGGTCGAAGAGGGCGGGGAGTGGTCGTCGGGTGATGTCCTAAGAGAAAGGAATCATTGAGGCAAAGTGGGGCTCCTGGCAGGCTTCTAGGCCGAATAATGAGTGGTGAGAGGGGCACATGAATGAATCATCCCACATCGAAAAGGGAGGGAGATCCTGAGTTGTATAAGTAGATAACGTGATCTCAAATGCTAGAGGCGCCTTTTAGGACAAAATCGTGAGGCTAATGATAGAAAATTTCATAGTTGAGCCAGCATAGGCTGGAGTAATACTGGGATGGGTGACCTCCTGGGAAGTGCTCAAGTCACACAGTTTTTCTAAAGCCAAAGCGGACAATACCTCTATAATTATTTACATTGATGGTCCAGTAAATCATAATATTATTCAATTATAATTAGTGAATATTTCTTTCAAAAACTTAAAAAAAGCCTAAGGTCTTATTTGACCCGAGAACTAAAATTAAGACTAAATTAGTACTACTTTAAAAAATAATAATAAATAAATTTTTTAAATCATTCTACACAAATTTTAATATAAAAAAATATTATTTTACTTCACATACTTAATAATTTTTAATAAAAACATAAACTTTATTTCACATCATAATCTAAAATACTCAATTGAATATTTTGATTTAGGATGTGAAATAAAGTAGATATTTTTATTAAAAATTATTGAGTATGTGAAGTAAATAATATTTTTTAATATTAAAAACTTGAGTAGAATAATTAAAAAATTTATTTATTATTATTATTATTATTTTTTAAATTATTATTCTTTTAGTTAATTAAACTAACCATCAAAATTATTTATCTTATCAAACAGGACCTAATATGTTGTATTTTGAAGGTTTGAGAAATTAAATTGTAAAATAAAAGATAAAAGATTTAATATATATATATATGTTATTGGAGAAAAATTTAAATAATTTAATATCACTGAATTGAATTATGATTGATTGAAAATTTGATGTGATAATGGCAAACGAATCGGTTAATATCACTGAGTCAGAAAAAAAATTCATTTATTTATTAAATTTCACGGTTTCGGTGGCGTATGTTAGCAATTGCGGCCTCCTCCGAGTCTCCGACATGAATAAGCTCACAGGGAATGGTAGGCATGGCCACATAGGGCTCCTCTGGCTTCAGTGTTGGCGGTGAAGCAGCTACCATTGGCCTCCATCGGCCTGCTGGCTTCGGATCGCACTCCATTTTTTCTGGTACTCTTTGCCGTTGCCCTCTTTCACCCCTCCTTTCTGCTGCCCAATCGCTTCTTCTAGGGTTTACCTGCCCTCTACTCGCTTGCAAGTAGAGCTGCTGACGTCGTCGGAGTTTTGGAGCAGGAAACGAAGCTGCTTGACAAGAAACGAATCATGGATTCAGCCTCGAGATCCAGTAAGGTACTCGAGGACGACGATGACGACGACGAGGAGTTCGGCAAGGGAGACGGTTCTTCCCTGAAAGGTCGATCATTTTGTGTTCTCCATCTCTCTCTCTCTTTTTCTGTCTTTCTCCTGGGCGATTCTATATAAATCTACTGTTTCTGATTTTAAACTTTTATTTTGCTCTACTGAATGATGGAACTTTTGCTGCAGGGCTGGCTGTGAAGTGTGGAGGGAGGAATAGTGATCACAAAGCCAACACACCACGGTCAAAGCACTCTGCCACGGAGCAGAGGCGCAGAAGTAAAATAAATGATAGGCAAGTTTCATGAAGAAATAATTTTCCCATTGTTTTGTTTCTCTTTTATGTCATGTATTTGTTTTTTTTTTGTATTCTTGTTTTTGATGACGGGCCTGTGTCAATATATCTCTGCATTGACCTCTCTTATTTGATTATGCCTTCTGATCATGGATCAGACAGTTGGAACTTACATAGATGCATTTGGAGACACCCATATCAAGCCGCCCAAGATCAAGAAGCCTAGTTTATTGGGTGGAGCAGGTGAATTTATTAGCCAGTGTTCAGTAAAATAATTCAACAAACAGAGACTAAGGCTGGATTATTCAATACCGTTATGTGATGTTTTAATGGGTGGCTAGGGTTAGATAAATACATTTGGAGACACCCATATCAAGCCGCCAAAGATCAAGAAGCCTAGTTTATTGGGTGGAGCAGTGGAATTCATTAGGCTGTGTTCAGTAAAACAATTCAACAAGCAGAGACTAAGGCTGGATTATTCAATACCATTATGTGATGATTTAATAGGTGGCTAGGATTAATTTTGAAACAGTTAGGGAGGAAAGTGAGTGAGGATTAATTTGAAAGCTTGTCCAATTGAGGAAACAGTGAATTTATTGAGGGATACTGCATTACAGTTAAATCCACCATTCAATAAATCATCCAATAAAAAGCACTGTATTGGAAATTCCTTGAAGGCATTTAATGCTATATTCATATTAAAAGGAGGAAGAAGAAGTTACACGTTGTAGGATGTGTGCCAATGCAATTGATTGAGATCAGCAAACTAAAGGGCAACTTATGAACTAGTGCAGTAGTCTTCAAAATAATGTTTTGATCGAACATTTACTGGCATTCACTTATTTCCATTAAAAAAAGTGAAGGATGAACTTTTTTGAAACCTTACTTGCTCATATTAGGGCAAGTGGAACTCAATAAACAGAGCTAGGATCACATTTTTAGCAGGTCCTATAATTTCAAGGAACAACATTTCTATTGAAATTTAGATCAATTTATTTAATGAAGTTTGATTTGAGTTCAATTGGAAGACCATTAAGAGGTTGAGATGTTTTGTGGATATCAATTGGGTGGTATGATGTAGGATATTGGACGGATGGTATGGAAGTCGACATTGACTAGAGATGCAGTTGTAGGGAAGAAGCATAGCTTAATGGCGTGGCACTTGTAATGGAATAGTTAATGGGATGGTGAGATAGTTGTGGATGGGACTAAAATTGGAATTGACGACACTGTGAGACACAAACAAGTTTATAGTAGCATGTTGATCAGGGTGGAAGCTTGTAGGCGAATGTGGAATAGTATCAAATGTTGGAGAAAATAGCATGATCAATGGCGTCACAAGACATAAATGGAGAAAAAAAAGGAAATTAGATGTTGAAGGAAAATGGTGTCAATGGTAGGTTGACTGTGGGATGCTTTCGGACAGTTGCTATGGTGTTGGGGTCAAAGTGTCTCCATTGATTATGGCTTTATTATTTGGTGACATGTGGTTGTTGGATGGTGTAGGGGATGGTTGGTGTAGTTAGTAGAGGCAGAATGATCAAGCACGAGGTGGAATTGAGCTTTGGAAGCTTTCTTGATTTGTATGGTGGCATGCGATGAGGAGTTGCTGGTTGTATGAATGAAGTCTTAGTAAGTGTGGCACAAGAGTGATGGTAGGTGGCAACAGTAGTTAAATAAAAGATGGATAGGAATATGGTTTAACTTCATTCCTCGATTTCATGGATTTGTTTTATCCATTCAGTTGTGCGGTGAACAAGACTTTTCTTTAACATGAGTATAATATATTGTCATATTTAGTGACCATATCCTATGGGCAGTTTTGGTCTTTAGCCTCTTCTTTTTGATATTGTGACTTAGGTTTTCTCACATTTACATGTAGAGGTCGAAAACTACAGCAGTGCCCTCCCTAGTCTTATTTTTTATAAATTGTCATGCTACTCTTTCTCCGATATGATCATTTTTTAATGTTGTTCTTTCTAGTCTACTCATCAATTTCAGCATTCACATTTCAACTACACTTAGATATTTAAGTTTTTTTTTTTAAATTTAGATATTTGTAACTTGATTGCCCAACATTTACTCCAATGTAACATAGTGTTTAATAATCTATTTAATTTACGTTTCTATTTATTAAGCATCTTTTTATCACATAGAACTTTTGTTGCACTCTGTCATTTATTTCTCACACTTTGATTTGTGGTTTTTTAAATTTAGATATTTGTAACTTGATTGCCCAACATTTACTCCAATGTAACATAGTGTTTAATAATCTATTTAGTTTACATTTCAATTTATTAAGCATCTTTTTATCACATAGAACTTTTGTTGCACTCTGTCATTTATTTCTCACACTTTGATTTGTGGATCGAATTCAACAAGTTGTAGGTTCTATTTAAAATGCTAACATCCTTCTTTATTCATTTTGTCTTTTAAACATGATGTGTCAGTAAGGAGAACCACTGATACATGTAGGTTTGATAGGAATTAAGTAGACGCCTTTGAAATCATCTTTGATTTTCTTATGCACAAATCTCTTATTTTACTTTGGTTGGTCCAAAATTAATTTACTTTTGTTTGAGAAAAGATTTCCTATGTTATAGAGAGATATATAGAACAATAAAAAAGTACTCTGACACTCCGTTAAACTTGACGTATAGGTATTACTAAGATGCAACTTCTTTATTTAGCTTGCAAACTAAAAATTGATAATAATATGATGTAAAGATGTCAACAACTAATTTTAGTAGATACATTTGGAATAGAAATCTTAGATAGTTTTACATCAATCACAATCAATTTCAATGTTTGTTTTGCTTATGAAATACATGATTATAGACGATATAAAGAACAACTTGATTATTGTAAGTTGCAAGGCATATGGGTTTAGAATCTGGAAAACATTTCTCCTAAAGAGCTCGCATTATTTTGGAAGTTGTGTGAGCCATAGCCGTTCATTCTTGTAATGCATAATTATAGGCAGAGAATTTGCAAAACCAAACTCTTTAATATGTGTAAGACTGCCATATTTTAAAAGTCGTGAGCCATAGCCATATGTTTGGCTGCAGCACTTTAGGTAAGCCTAGCCGTTAGACTGATGCCATTGGTTTTGGGTGCCATAAACTGATATAATCAGTCTCGACTAGTTCACCACCCGATCGGTTCCGTTTTGGCCTTATAACAATTACCTGTAGAACCACGCTAGAATTGAGAATCAACCACCATTTTTAGACCGATTTTAAACCAGTTGTTCATATTTAAAAGTCATCCGTCTTGGCTAGAGATTGTCTTGGTGGGAAAATAGAGATGAAGAAGGAATCAGGAAGCCGGAGCTCCATGTCATGAACCATCCGGTGACAATTAGGGCAACTTGCATGGAGGCAATGCTAGGGCCTCTTCCAAGCTGAAGGGTAAAGCATTTAGTAGGAGAGAAGACAAACTAGGGTTGGCAGTTTCATTAGCTATAGTGCCACAACTAGTTACCATCACTTAGAGAAATGTTGCAAAGATGGGGGAGAATCTCTTAGCAACCTCAGACAAAGAAAATATGGATGAAAAAAAGACCGGCCTTACTCACCAATCATCACGGGCCTTTTGACTCCAAATATTGTTCCATTGCCAATGTCTATAAATTGAGTGGCAGTGGAAACGAGAATGGAAGAGGAAGATGAAGACATTCAAAGGTAGAAAGATTTATATTTATGGAGAGCTAAAGATGGCGGGAGTATAAACCTCAACGCTAATGACAACCATTCCTAGTCCACTGAGTAGGAGCAGAGCTAGCTATCCCAGCAGCTTTGAATGGAGACCATGGAGAGGCAGCTTAGAAGGGGCAAACAAACTTCCTTATATCCAAGGAACTCATCACAACTCCTCTATAGCAGGAGGAGGAGGTCATAAAGCCTAGCCAAGAAAATCACTGTTCAAATTATGAGCGAATAGGAAAATGCCCCCTTGCGGGTTAAACTGTTTGGAAGAAGAACCCCTCTTTGTTATTACATTATAAGAAGCACACAAGAAATAGGACCAACTTCCAGGATTTAGAATGATGGATATAGGTAAGGCTACTTCTTGTTGAACTTTGTGAGTGAAGAAGATAGAAATGTCATTTGGTGTGACCCTGGTTTCTTATAGGCCAATCTCTAGCCGTTGACAATTGGATACTAGCCTTTAGAAGGGAGCCGCCATAACTGCCACCCCATTTTGCTTGAGATTACTGGAATTCCTTTGGAATTTTGGGGGCATAAAACCCTAATGAGAATTGCATCCAAAGCAGGCACACAAGTACAGTTTGACTAGGTAACAAGGAAAAGGCAAAAAGGAATATTTACGAGAACCTGTGTCTAGGTGGATCCAAGCAAGTCTGTGGATCAAAGATGGGTTTTACCAAAAAAATTGAATATGAAGGTCAGACAAACTTGTATTTCAACTGTTGCTTTGTTGGTCACCAAAGCTCAAGCCCATGTAGTAGAACCAACAAACTGAAAGAGAGTAGGACCACAAGGGACGCCAAAAGTAAACTTAAGTCAAATGGAACAAACCTGGATGAGCATCCTAAATGCCAAAGAAGTCTCAACCACCCTATTGAGCAACAACATCCAATTTAGGTCCTTACTTTATTGGAAATGGATTAGAGAAGGAACATGGAAGATCGAGATCATTGACCATTATTACCTGCAGAAAGAGGGGGAAGAGAGATGACCATAGAGGGAGGAATGACATAGCAAACAATAAATCACTAGGCATAGAAGGAATGTCCATCAGTTTCTATTAGAAATTCAGGACAACAATCAGATCCAACATTGAGAGAGCTGTGTTAGGGTTTTTGAAAGGAGCAATAACAACAACTGAAAGGAGCAATAACAACAACAACAACAATCAAGCCTTAATCCCACTAGGTGAATCAAAACTAGTCAATGTGTAGCTGCTTCAGTTATCTTGCCTCCAATCCATCTTCCTCTGTCAATTTATTGCACCACCAACTCCTCCCTATTTTAAGCATCCTCATCCTAGTTTGTCATCTCTCCCATGGAACCACCACTCTCATATGTGCTTCTGCCCACCTTTGCTATTGTTGAGAGCCTCGCATAATATTTTCGGTGGCGCTTCGGCACCTTTCTTAGCTGAGCCTTGCCAGACACATTATTGCTGCGAAGTTATGACCATCGAACCGCTACACTAGTCTAGCGACACGCTAGCACTATAATATTTTCACCGTTAGATCCTTGACTATGATGCCTCACCATGCCACCTTGCCGCTACTAAAACTTTGATTGTTCTGCTCAACCACGCACTAACGGTTCCACCCCATCCTTCGATCCTAATCCCCTTTTGGACTAATGTGCCCCTCGCATTCCTACGCCCACAATTGCTATATCACTTGAGAATGAAGCTGGTTCCCATGCAACCCAGCTTAGTAGGTGCACCCATCCTAGCTGATTGTTGGTTTGAGTCTAGCGACTCAAATTGACCTAGATATAAATCGAAGCTTTTGATTTAGGTATGATTTTCAGTGATTCATTTAATTTTGGTTATTGAATTTCTATCGGTTTCTTTTGTTAATTTATGATTTGCTTGAATTTCTTCATTATGTAATCTCATATTATTGAATGCTAGTAATTAGTATTAGTTAATGTTGCACGAACCTTATTTTTATTAAGTTATTTTTTATTTGTAGAAAACAGAAGTATATCCTAATTTAAGTTAGTAAATTTTCAGTTACCATTGATTTGATTTACTTTGAAATCTAAAAGGTTAATCTCGCATGATTGATTAATTTCTGAATTATCACAAAGTTGAATATAAAAGATTTTACATTTGACTGTAATTCATTTGCTAATCGTACTTGCTGATCTTCGCATTTGTATTTCAAACTATTTGTTCTGCATCTCAGTTCCTTTGTATAAGTAGAGAAGCCTATATATTTCTTCACAGAGGTAGGCAAAAAAGCCTTTACAGGAACTCCTTCATAATATAGGTGGAGACACCTTTACACTAAATCTCTCTCTGTGATGGTGAGATTATACTTTGCACACAATTCTAGAAGACTAGGCTTCAAGTTCCCCAGAGTTAACCTAGACCTTGGTGAAGAAAAATATATACAAGAAAAACTTGTTTCGAAGCAAAAAAACAAATTTGCTTCATAGCTAGCAATCCAATGCGGACTCTAATGAGTAATTATAGAGAAAATCCTAGCTCCAATCCTTTCACGTTTGAAACAATCAACAAATTGAAACTTAAGAACTAGAGCGCTTCTTTAGTGATTTTGAAGTTTAAATACTAATGTTTTTTTTCAAGGATAAAATATTTTTTTTATTGGTTTGAGAAGTTATTTATATGTTTATTCAAAGCGCCGGTCATATCCTCGTTGGAGCAAATATGGGAGATCACTCAAATTGGAATAAAAATAGCCAAATATTCTTTTAAGGAAACGGACTTGATCCATTTTAGAGGATTCTACCGACCATTCTTTTAGCTGTTGGACTTTCCATGTCATGGCATCTAACCATTCGATGCACCCATCAGATAGCATGCGCAACTTCACAAAGAATTGCACCTACTAACCATTAACAAAATTATTATATGCAAATTCAAGGCGAAGTAACACATGGTATCAATTCCTCTCATTTTATCCCACCAAGGAGCTTGTTGTATGAGTAGATGCAAAGAGTAAATTATCCATTCCATGTTGTAACCACAAGTTTTGTACTTAAAGATTTTATTTAGAATTTTATAGTTTTTATCTTTTAACATAGTTTAGACAACTTTAATCTTCATATGTGTTTTAAAAATACTTTTAATTAAAATACGTATTAATTTAAAGTTCTATATCGTAGGTTGTAACAAATCACTCATGATCCAATGGTTCCTCTCCATTACCCTTGCATTTTTTCCTTTTTTTTTAAAGGTGTTATAGCCATACATTTTTTCCTAGTTTTGATCCTTGGTATCTACAAACTTTTTTATCTTGATTTGAGCTCTTCCTTGAATTCTTTTCTACAATCTTCCTCCAAGGTGTCTTTTTCAACTTCACACAAACTCTTTCTTTAGAGATCTTCAATCTTCAAACATCCTTCAAGGCATCTTTTAATCAAGCTTTTCTTCATCTAAGTTGTAAATCATCTAAGATTTATTTAAGCACAATATTAGATGACATCATTAATTGTTATTTATCATCAAACAAGGTAGGGCCATGTGCTCTTCGGGCTAACAAGTTGGTGGTTTTACCTGACCCTAATAGAGCTCGTTTGGTTTGAGCTATATTTTTTGCCCAATACAAATTTTAACTGTAAAATTTAATTTTATTTCATTTCTAATATAAAAACGAATATTAGAATTAACTTTATTCTACATTTTACACACTTTCAAATATTAAACTAATTTTTTTTGCTATTAAATTGATAAAATAAATTATTTTTTCTCTTGTCTAAAATTTAACCCTCAAACCAAACGTAACTTTTCTAGTGTTGATTCTGAGACCACTTATTATATAGCATGTCATCTACTTAACCCTTTGGAACGTGCAAGCAAATAGCTGTTAAAATTTCAAGAATAATCTGCTGGCTTCCATTAAATTTTTCAAGAAAAAATGTGCTAGCAACCATTTGCTTTTTGCAAGCAAAATGAGTTTGACATAATTTTACTATGCTTTCTAGAAATTGTGCAAGGAGTGTAGTTTAAATTTATTATTTTGAACTTTGTCAGGTTTCAAATTCTTCGAGGACTTCTTCCAAATAGTGATCAGAAAAGAGATAAAGCTTCTTTTCTTCTTGAGGTACGTTTGTACATACTTGGAGCAAGTGCCTGTATTCCTTTTAAAAAATTTGCAGTTCAAATTGTTTTGCTACTTCCAACGATCTTCTTATAGGTCATTGAGTATATTCGCTTCTTGCAAGAAAAGGTTGAGAAGTATGAGTCTATGTATCCTGGATGGAGTGATGAAAGTGCCAAAATGATGTCATGGGTAATGTTTAACTGCTCCCCAAACCCACTCTTTCCCTTCATGGTATAGGAATATCTTTTTAATGTTAAACTAAAGAATGGATATGGGGTTGTCATTTCTCTTTTGACCCACCATGATAATGCTCATTGTTTTGTTGTAAGGCTATCTCTTCGGGACCTGCAGAGTAATCCAACTATTTATTTGAAATTAAGATGGTTGATTTAAAAAAGAAAGGACAGCTGCAGAGATCATCTTACAACAAATAGCAATATTCATACAGGAAAGGATAAGCCTACGATACTAAAAGGCTGACACTACTGCAAAAGGGTATTAAACAAAAACATAAATAGGATTACAAGAGCTAAAATTCGGAAGGAAAGTAATATGATTAAGAAGAGCATTACGAAGCATTAGACAGAACCTCAAACTCCAGCAATGAACTAAAAAGAAATCATTCTGAAATCTAACCTTAGACTGTTAGCCATGTAATAAAATTGGATGAATGAACTATATTGATATCTTAGTTGTGATGAAATTTCCATTACAATTCTTGCGATCCTTAATAAGGGAAGAATAATATCGTATATTCTCAGTCTCAATTTTATTCCATGTTTTAAGCCAGAACTTCATATAGCAAATGGGTTCAAATTCTTATCCAAACTCCCTAATCCAATTTGCAACTTTAATCGGGTGCCACACTCTGATCATTTGTTTCTAAAATAAAAAACTATTGCATGGAAAATTTACAATTTAATTGTCAATCAAACAGCTTTCAGAATAAAATGGTTTTGATACCCACTAACAACCAAAAGAATTTTTCACTTCAAGGTGAAAATTAATCATAAAATTTTAAGATTATTCATAAGCGCATTTGTTTAAATCCCAAACGGAGCAAAGTGTGAAACTCAGTATTTATGTTAGTAGTGATAGGAGCAGAGTCAGTTTCAGGATTTTCGTGGATAATTAGTACAATGTAAAGACTAAGAACAGGAAATAAAAGATTACAGTAAGAGGGGTAATAAGAATAAGCCCAGTTCATTCTCGTCCAGGAACTTTATGTTCTATTCCACAATTTTCCATCTAGTAGTTATGCTTTTGATCTTGAAACTGATGTCTTTTTTTTTTTCACTGTAAGAACATTGATTCCAGGATTTGTGTGTAGATTTTTTATTTCTAGCTTTTAAGGGATGCCAATTATGATGAAATTGGTAATTAGAGCTTGAAAAGACTGGCTCGATTGATTTTTTCCTCGATATTGTGAATATCATGCATGATTAAATAAGTTTTACAATTCAGAAAAATAAATCAAAATCTTCTTAGCCACCCACCTAGTGGATGCAATTGAAGAGAAGGTACCCATGGCTTTCTTGCTCATTTTGATTGCATAGATAACAGATCCTATCATGATCCGCTTTTCTAGTAACTAGCATATCCTTATTCTTAACATAACTGATGATGGTTGCGAACATACTTGGTCTTAAAAGTAACCCAGAACTTATACCTTCTAGATTTTACTGCAGTAAAGATCTTTTTGGATCATTTGGGAAAATTGTTGGATTTTTTTTCAATGAAGCTTACACTAGGGTTTAACTGGGAATTTGTTTGCATGTTTTCCTTTTATTCCTTTTATGATAATCATTTCTTGCTTGGTCTAATTTAATGATCAACCTTTTTTTTTAAAGGAGCAGAACAATCATCGAATCACTGGTGATGTCATGGCTGATGTTCCTGTTATGAAGAATGGTTCTGCCCCAGGATTCATCATTTCTGACAATGGAGTCCCAGTTTCACCCGTAATTTTATCTGCTGCACAGAATCCAATAGAGTCTGATTTACTTGCAGGTCTCTTGATGTGATAGAAAAATCTTCTGGTTTTGAAATTGACTCTGCTTCACGTGCAATTACCATCGAACTTGTACTCTGCAGGAAGGGGAGCTGGTCTCTGCCAGCCTCAGCAAACTTTTATTTCAGAATCACATCATGTGGGACATCGGTCTTCCTGGCTAAGAACATCTAGCCCTGCTGATTGCACTATTAGCAATAACACATCAAACGAATATGAGGAGCTGACAATCGATGAGGGGACAATTAATATTTCCTGTGCATATTCTCAGGGGTACGTTAAACTGAGTTAGCACAGATATTTTCATAAACAATTAGTGTCGCAATGCTTATATGTAATTAGTTATTTTGTATAATCATGATTCTCTCTATGCAATGTGGCTATAGCTCTTTCAGGCACACAGCAGCTTCTTCATTGGTTGATGTGTCAACTGCAGAGGTTGATCATAAGGACTTGTTTTCTTTCACTGCTTGTTGCTTCCAGTTTTCTCATCTTCTCTTTGTTTTCTAATCTCGTGTTTTCCCCGTATTAGTCAAACATTTTCCTAGTTCTCGTTAGACTCGTCGAACCATAGTTCATCAGCTTTCGATTCAAAGGTCTTTCTGAAATTTAGATTTTATTCAATCTTCTACAGGCTTTTGAATAATATGAGCGAAGCTCTCCAGAATTCTGGTATAAACCTCTCACAAGCTAGCATATCTGTGCAAATTAATTTGGGGAAAAAGGCAAAAAATAGGATACCTAATGTTTCTGCTAGTATGTCTCTTGCAAAGGTATGCACCTTGTCTTTCTCTTAATGAGTTTCAGCTTCTTTTTAGTGTTACCGTTTTCCTTAGTTTTTGGAGAAAAATATTATATATTTGTATGTTAGCTCTTCCTGAAAAATAATAATATTATTATTCTCTTTGTTTATCTTTATTTTACTTTTTTCTTTTATGGGGGCTTCTCTTAGTTTTTTCTACTTTGGTCGACCTTTTGGTTTGTTTTTATACAACTAAACCTTAGGCCCTGTTTGGAAATGGACTAAAAACCATGGCTAAAATTAGCCATGGCCAAAATCTTAAATTTATTTTAAAAAACTTAAAAAATTATTTTATATTTCATCTCACACAAATTCCAACATTAAACAATCACTTTATTTCACATCCAACACAATTCTCAATAAATCAATGCGAACTGCTTTTGATTTTCACACTTCTATCATAGATTTTTAGTATATACCTTACGTTATGTTCGAACTTCATACACAATTTTTCAAAGCATGACTTAAAAATTTCAACCAATCTTCTCTTTTTTTTCGTTATTACCAAAGCAGAGCGCTTAATCATGCTATTTAGCGGGGTTGGCTTATGGACTTCTATTTTGCATTGGCATTCGATCAACATAATGTGCTCCATTTGCTTCCAAGTATGCAAAATCATTTCGATTATAGTTCACACTAAGAAAAAATAGCGTAAAAGCCTTCACATAAAGCTTAGGTGTCCGATTTGCTTTGTTATATCTTTTTAATTCTAATGGCCTTGAAAGCATTCGAAAACTATTTCTCAGGATCAGGATGATGACTTTGATCGAATCAATGCTAGCAAAGAGGCATAAATAGATCTGCAGCTTCTGGCGTTAGAGAAGACTGCTTTGTTAATCAGAGTCGCCGGTTGTCTTGTAGAATTTACATTGTTTTTTTTTTTTTTGTTTATTTCACCCTTTTTTGTTTTCTGGCCACTATTTCCTGTCTGTGATATCTTTTTATATGCCTCTCTTGTGAACTGGTTATAATATAAATTTTGTATTGATTGGACATTTTCTGTCATGTTTATTATGTAGATCTGCAAAGTTTTCTAGAGTCGAGTTTAGATTAGGTAGTATATTTATAGTGATTGTATGTTTTGCCTTCCTCTATGTTCTTAAAAAGGTAATTGCATACATGTGTGCATTGATGTCATATTTGTACTAGGATGTAAAGGATGCTTATGTCATGGTGAGTATTGTAATGTACTGCAGAGATGTTCGGAAATGGAGCACTGGAGAGATATTAGTGGACTGTTTTAATATGGTGGGAGATGAGAGTGTTTTATGGATTGGGTGGAAGTATGGTGAGGTTAGATAGATTGAGTAATGTGTCGCTACAGCGTTAAAGTAGTGTTTTGTTAGTTGGGCTTCCATTAGTATTATATTTGTATATAGTGAAGTAATAGAGTGAATGTGAGCCGTCATAGATGTAATAAGAGTCATTACTTATGATTAGACGCTCAGACTTACGAATCGGTATATATTATAGAAATGTGCGTTATAATATTAGTGATTGTATTATATATTATATATATATATATAATATGTATGTATGTTTAGATGCTGATGGATGACAAAATTTGAGTGAATATTTGTGAAAATTAAGGCCCTGTTTGGCATGAGGATCAAAATCAACATTAAAATAGTATTAGTTAAAAAAATAATAATAATAATAAATAATTTTTTTATTTATTCTACATAAATTTTAATATAAAAAATATTATTTTATTTTATATATTTTAATTTTCAATGAAAATATAATTTTATTTCAGAGATCAAAATAGTGAAATATGAGTATTTTGGTTTAGAATGTGGAATAAAGTTGATATTTTTATTGAAAATTATTGAGTATGTGAAATAAAATAATATTTTTTATATTAAAATTTATGTAGAATAATTTAAAAAATTTATTTATTATTATTATTATTATTATTATTTTGTAAATTAGCATTATTTTGGTCCTAGTACTAAGCAGTGCCTAAGATATTAACTATGTTGCAGTGAAGGAATGTATTGGTGGCACGGTTTGAAAAATATACACAATTTTTCTCAATTTTATTTTAATGAAATTTTTATTCCTTAAATATAAGATTAGTATTATTTTTTTCAAACTTATTACATAAATATTTTTGAAAATATTATGTTTATTTATATGTCTACAGTTTTAAGTGTGGATAGTGGTAGTTATATGGGCCTACTTTGTGGCAATTTCAAATTTATATTTTAATCGTGTTTATGGTTCTCCATTTTCAGTGACTCCGCATACAATTATGTCAAATCAGTAGGCCCACCACGAAGCCCACTAAGAAAAACTGGGCCCAGCCCAATTATAGCTTCCATGATATATTTAAAAATGTATTTTTTAAATTCAGAAATTAATTGAGTCGGTGGCAGTTGAATTTGGTTAAACTCAGTAATGAATAAATTTTATGGGCTCTCCAGTCTGTCATCCTAAAATGAATTTTTATTTTAATCCAACTTTTTTTTGGAAAATGAACTGGCTATTTACATTTTTGCATCACATTAATTAGTATTTTGCAATTCTCCTAATGGAGGGAAAATGAAAAACTAAGATTTTTCAGAAGGTGAGATGTAAATTTCTCAAAACAGCTACATTACATTTTGACCCCTTGGTTATTGGGAATTTTAAAAAAAGATATTTACTCGGAGAATATTTTAAATACAAAAAATTATATATTTTATTATGAAAAATAAAGAGATAATTACCTACATGTCACACAATTTAATTTTATTTATGTTTTATCCATTCATTCTTAATTAATTATGCTATGCATACTCAAAATATTATAAAATTTTACATATATATATTTTAATTTATTTCTATTATAATGAGTCATCATAATTTTTCAATAACCTAAGTATAATTAAATTACAAAAAATTTGAGCCGTTCATCATATTATTTTAAGGATATTTAAATATATTTTGAGTGAAAATTCTAAAACCTTAATGTTTAGGTGGCAGCAAAGGAATGTTTTGAGTGTGCATAGTATAATTAATTAAGAATAAATGGGTAAGGCATAAATAAAATTAAATTATGTGGCATCTAGGTAATTATCCCAAAAATAAAATATTATGTGTATTGTACTGAAATCTTATAAAATTACATATATTTTGTAACATACTCTAAATTGTGAGTCCGAAAATTATAATTTATAATAAAAAATATTAATTCCTATATCTCTAAATTACTTGAATACTAAAAACTAAATCTTAATTCTGAAACCTTAAGTCTTAACATTATACTCTAAATACCATTTGTTTTATAGGTTAGATATATATACATATATATAAAATCGTATTGATTTTGATGATTATAACTATTTAGGTTTAATATTAATCCTCCTTTTAGCATGTTGTTACAGGCTAATCGTTTTTTATAAGATGAATACTCTTAAGTTCAAGTGAAGCGAAGCTCACTAGTTGCTATTTTTTACTTTTCATAGAACTTTACGTAAATGGGTTAGTTTTACTAAAAGATTACTTGTATTTTTTTAGTTATTTTATTTTTTTTTCACTTGCATTTATTGGCCTGGAATAATATCATGTTGCATCTTTTAAGTGACAAAAAATTCTCTCAAAAATCTCTCATTTTTTAAGTCAATAAAATACAACCGGTCAATTTCACCAAATCAACTGATTGTCTTTGCTAGGCCTAGACTAACCTGCTCAGTCAGCCCAGAATTCCATTTGACTGTTAATTATCATTATTTTGGCTGATCTAAAATGTATTATTTGAAATTTTTCAAAACTCTGTGATGTATTAGATTTCCTCTTTCATGAATTGTCCATAAAGCTTCTTGTTTCTCTTCTTTTGTCACTTTTCATAAAAGAAAAATGAGTTAGTTAATCTACCAATCCATATATTTTGGCTCAGATTTTTTATACTATTTGCTGAGACAAAGTGGTTCTTTTTAGAATATTTTAAGTGCAAAATAATTCTAACGAACACAGTGGCCACGCTTTCCCAAACGATGAACACCTTCCTC
>KZ451944.1:2473161-2509832 GCA_002786265.1 Apostasia shenzhenica | reverse complement strand
CCCCCCCCCCCCCCCATGGATAGAATATTCTCACCTGCCATAATGGCAGCGCCGGCACCACGTGCCTACAAGGCCCCCAGGGTCGGCGATTACGATGGCCTCACCAACCCGGCCCAGCACATGAAGCGCTTCGAGAAAGCCTAGGCAACGGGCGACCCTGTCTCAAATGCATACAAGTGCCATTTGTTCCGGAATACTCTGACGAGCCTGGCGCTGGATTGGCTCTACGAAATCCCCCAGGGCTCCATTCAAAGCTTCTTGCAATCCTCCGAGCAGTTCCACACCAGATTCGGAACCTCAAGGACTACCTCTCGAACAATCCATGAGCTCTGGCAGATAAAGCAGGCCCCTGACGAATCATTGCGCAACTATGTAGACCGGTTCTCGAAGATGAATGCAG
Organism: Apostasia shenzhenica; assembly: GCA_002786265.1. Lineage (NCBI taxonomy): Eukaryota > Viridiplantae > Streptophyta > Magnoliopsida > Asparagales > Orchidaceae > Apostasia > Apostasia shenzhenica. The sequence continues at coordinate 2,509,432 of KZ451944.1, read as the reverse complement.
AGACGAAAGACACTACTGACGACAGATCGACTATGATCTTCGTCCACTGCATTCTGCCCGGGGAGTTATATAACTCTTTCGAAGATAACATGCCGAAGACACTGATGGAAGCAAGGGCCTGCACCGAAAAGCGAATTTACCTTGAGGACGCGAAGGCCCTCAAGTTGAAAGCCAAATAGGAGGGCGCTTTGCCCCAAGACAAGAGGGGCGAGACCCCGTAGACAGACTCCAACACTCCCAGGAGAAACTTCCGAGACCGGAAGTTCTCATCCCACGAAAAACGCAAGTTCGAGGGTGACTCCCTGCATCCTACGACACCGGTTTACATCATTGAGGAAATATTCTCAATCCTAAGTGACAAGGGGTTCATCAAGAGCCGTGGCGAACGCCAGCCACCGCAACCTGGTGCGGACTCCGTGAAGTTTTGCAAGTTTCATCAGTATTACGGTCACCTTCTCTCCGAGTGCCACTCTTTTCGGGCACTTGTCAATGAGTATATACAGAATGGCTACCTCACCGGCTATAAGAAGATAGAGGGGCTCCCATTGAAAGCGGCACGGGCGCTTTTCCCTCATGACGAGCCACCGACGGTTACTCCTTCGATGCCAGCGATGTCGAAAGCCAACGGCAAGAAGGTCGTCCTATCAATCTTTGGCTACGACTGCAATCTCCAAGCTCAAAGGTACCGAGAAGTATGCGCCGTCGAACTCCCCCCACTCTTGCCTGACATTGTCTTCACCGCAGGAGACCTTCCCAGAGAGGGGGTCAATCGCGATGACCCCATCGTCATCATCACTGAGATCGGAGCCTGTGATGTCCACCGAACCTTGGTCGACACCGGCAGTTCGGTTGACATACGATATCTCTGCACCTTCAACAAAATGGGCGTGTAAACTTCTTCCCCCCTCCATGACCATCTCCAGTTTCTCCGGCGACATCTACCGACCCGCAGGCTATGTCACCCTACGTGTCACTCTCTAAGAGGGCCCCAGGAGATAAGCAAAAAAAATTGACTTCATCATCATGGATGCCCCCTTCAGCTACAATGCAATCCTGGGACGGCCTGCAATGGCGGCATTCCAGATGGTCGCGTCCACCCGCCACATGTGTCTGATGTTCCCCACACCGCTCGGCATTGCCACCATCAGGGGGGACAATGCCGGAGCTAGAAAATGCTTCGAGATAAACGCGCGTCTTCACATAGACCACCTGGACCTAGAGATCATATTCTACCGTCGATCGAACAAAATGGTCATGTAACCGTCGCCGATGGAAAAACTGTATTAATCTCTAAAGATTTTCCTGACAATGAAAAGCCTGCTTTGGCGGCCCTTCTTTCTGAGTATTTTGATGTGTTCGCCTGGGAATCTAGTGACATGCCAGGGATAGAAAGGGCTATAGCCGAACATCGGCTAAGCCTCAAACCAGGAGCAACCCCCGTCAGACAGAAGAAGAGGAACTTAGGCGGCAAAAAACAAAGACCAATTCGGGAGGAAGTCAAAAAGCTCCAGGCCGCCGGATTCATCAGGGAAATCGCCTACCATCATGGCTCGCAAATCTTGTGGTGGTTAAGAAGAATTCCGGAAAGTGGTGGATGTGTGTGGACTTTACAAACCTAAATAAAGCCTGTCCCAAAGATTTCTACCCTTGCCGAAAATAGACAGGCTCGTCGATTCTGCGGTTGGGTATTCAATGATGTGTTTTGTCGATGCCATCTCGGGCTACCATCAGATTCGAATGACCGAGAATGGTGAAAAGCACACCTCATTTATCACCGATCAAGGAATTTTTTGCTACAAGGTGATGCCTTTCGGCTTGAAGAACGCTGGTGCGACCTATCAACGGATGATCGATACTGTGTTCAAAGAGCAAAAGGAGCAGAACATAGAAGCCTACATCGATGACATATTAATTAAGAGCAAGTGTGTGAAGTAGCACATCGAAGACCTCTGCAAAACGTTAGACACTTGCCAAACTTACAACATCAAACTCAACCCCCTCAAGAGCATTTTCGGTTCAGCATACAACAAGTTTCTGGGGCACATGGTGTCGGCCAAAGGCATTGAGGCGAACCCTGAGAAAATACAGGCCATACAAGAGATGGTGCCACCTCAAACAATTGAATATATACAAAAATTGAACGGAAGGGTCATGGCACTCAGCAGGTTTATATCGAAATCCGACGAGCGCTGCCTCTTTTTCTTCAAGGTCCTTCAAGGCGAACACCCAACATGGAACGAGGATTGTGGGAAAGCTTTACAGTCATTAAAAGAGTACTTGCTGTCGTCGCCGCTGCTCTCCGCCCCAATCCCGGACGAAGAGCTCTTCCTCTACCTTAGCTCTACTGACAATTTGGTATCGGCAGTACTTGCTCGAGAGGAGGCTGGCCGGCAACACCCTATCCATTATATCAGCCACGTCCTCCACGGTGCCGAAGTGAGGTACCCTCCCCTCGAAAAACATTTTTTTGCGCTGATCTCTGCCGCTCGCAGGTTACATCATTATTTCCAAGTTCACCCCGTCAAAGTAATGACGGATCAGCCCCTCTGGAGAATACTTCACTCACCCGAAATCTCCGGAAGGTTGCAGAAATGGGCCATGGAGCTCTCCGAGTTCAACATCGATTTTCTTCCCTGATCGACCATGAAGATCCAGGCGCTCGCCGACTTCGTCGTTGAACTGACGACAACTGAACAGCCTGAACTTCCAGAGAAGCGACAACCTTGGATCCTTCATGTCGACGAGGCCTCCGGCGAGCGCATCCAAGGAATTAGCATTGTCCTCACCAGTCCCTGGGGAATTTGACTTCAAAGATCAGGGAAGATACACTTTCCCGTCATGAACAATTAGGCCGAGTATGAGGCCCTCATCGCTGGGCTCAAATTCGCCAAGGGCCTCGGAGGGCGACACCTCCATGTCTACAGCGACTCAAAGCTAATTGTGAACTAACTAACAGGATCTTACCAGACGAAAGACGACGTACTCATAAAGTACTTCCAGTTTTCCAAAAATCTCCTACAACATTTCGCACAAGCCTTCCTATTTCACATCCCCCGCGAGATGAATTCGCTGGCGGACGAGCTTGCCAAGGAAGAAAACGGCGATGCGCTGAACATCCTGTTCCTCGCCTTTGAAGACTCTGAAATCTTCGACATCGACTCCAGCCCCGAAAGCTGGATGGATGGCATCCGGCATTATCTCCAGACGGGTGAGCTTCGAGACGATAGGCATAAGGCTCGCTTTGACTCCAAAAGCTGAAGCCTGTTTTCCTTCTCTTTCCTCTCTTGCGCCATGGCTTTCTTGGTAAGCTGCTCCACTTGATGCCTTACCACGTCCAGCGTATCGACGGCTTGAGTGCCAAGTTTGGTCACTGAGTCAGACCTCCCTTCGGGAAAAACTCTCGGAGGGTCATCCCTAACACCATCCCCAGACTCCTCGATGCTTTGACTAGCAGAAGCCAGCCCCTCGGCGCCATAGCCCATCTTGTCTTCACGCCTCTCGCACTGCTCTTCGGGATCGTCACTAACTTGCAGGTCATCTATGTACGCCAAGTCATGCTCGCCCTCCTCAAAAATAAGTGGCGCCGCCGAAGAAGCCTCCTCCGCCGACACTCTGGGTACTGCCCGCCTCTTCTTCGCCGGAAGATGAGAATGCCCTGGCCGATCATGGGGAACCCTTTTGTTCCCAATCTGTCAAAGTCGGAACCAACCCAGTTCAAGCTCTGGCTGACCTGCAAACAACACGGGCACGAGATCAGAACCAAAAGGAGGAAAAAGGGCAACCACAGAAACCTTACTTGTATAAACCCTCACATCATCTTCAAGCTAGCGCAGGTAGTCCTCTGCATCATGCACATTTTTTTGAATTTCGTCCACTTCCCGAAAACGTGGATCCTCAAAATCTACTCCTTCCCCCCAAAAACCTCGCCTCACCTACCCTTTGTGGAACAACAAAACTCACTCTGCTGGGTTCGGGGAAATAAAACCTCTTGTACCAATCTGCAAAACCGGTGTCCCTAACCTTGAACACCTGGCAATACCTGCCCTTCAAGACGAAGCATCCGTGTAGTCGAGGATTCGCCTCCCACCGAAAGTCCTCCTTGAAGATGTCGATATCCCAAAGAATCTATCGGCGTTACACCTCCTTGATGAGGCAATAGATCATGGTGACCGCGTTTGGCGGGAGATGCATAGAGACGATGCCGAAGTGGTTGAAAATGTTCACGAACTCTAGCTGGAAGGGAAGAAACAGTCCGCCGTGAAGGTGGTGGAGACATACCGCAATCTTTCTTTTCTGCAAGGTTGTGAACCTCGCTTCCGCCGAAGGATACTCCAACCCAACCTCCGGGTTCCTCCCCCACACCTGCTGCACCTCCGTCTCGAAAGTATGCGGAGGAAGGACAGAGCTCAGCCCGAAATGCATGGTAGTTACTCCACATTTCCTGCACTCTGCTCTGCGACTTCTTAACCTGTAACATCCCATGATCTCATTGTAGAAGTATTGTCCGCTTTGATTTTAGAAAAACTGCGTACTTGAGTACTTCCCAGGAGGTCACCCATTCCAAGGCTACTCCAACCCAAACACTCTTAATGCCTCTACCATTTGAGATCACATTATCTACTTATATAGCTCAGGATCTCCCTCCCCTTCTGATGTAGGACGATTTATTCTTGTGCCCCTCTCACCACTCATTATTCGGCCTAGAAGCCTGCCAGAAGCCACACTTTGCCTCAGTGATTCCTTTCTCTTAGTACATCACCCGACGATCACTCCCCGCCCTCTTCGGCCACGGGCGTCACAGGCTCACCAGCTTCCATTTGGTTCGTCCTCGAACCACATCGTGCTATGAGAGGTCTTCTCTGATACCATATTGTAATATCCCGTGATCTCATTGTAGAGGTATTGTCCGCTTTGGCTTTAGAAAAACTGCGTGCTTGAGTGCTTCCTAGGAGGTCACCCATCCCAATGCTACTCCAGTCCAAGCACGCTCAACTATAAAGTTTTTCATCATTAGCCTCACGGTTTTGCCCCAAAAAGCGCCTCTACCATTTAAGATTACATTATCTACTTATTCAGCTCAGGATCTCCATTCCTTTTCGAAGTGAGACGATTCATTCATGTGCCCCTCTCACCACTCATTATTCGGCCTAGAAGCTGCCTCAGTGATTCCTTTTCTTATAGGATATCACCCGGCATCACTCCCCGCCCTCTTCGACCACGGACATCATAGGCCCACCAACTTCTGTCTGGTTCATCCTCCAACCACATCGTACTGCGGGAGGTCGGCACTGATACCATATTGTAACGTCCTGTGATCTCATTGTAGAGGTATTGTCTGCTTTGGCTTTAGGAAAACTGCGTATTTGAGTACTTTCCAGTAGATCACCCATCACAATGCTACTCTAACCCAAGCACACTTAACTATGGAGTTTTCCATCACTAGCCTCACGGTTTTACCCCAAAAGGTGCCTCTACCATTTGAGATCACGTTATCTACTTATACAGCTCAGGATCTCCCTCCTTTTTCGATGTAGGACAATTCATTCTTGTGCCCCTCTCACTCATTATTCGACCTAGAAGCCTGCCAGGAGTTGCACTTTGCCTTAGTGATTCCTTTCTCTTAGGACATCACCCGGCGATCACTCCCCGCCCTCTTCGGCCACGGGCGTCACATAACTATTGTGAACCTAGGAAAATGACGGTAGTAGGGACCCATAGTTGGGCCATGAACTTTTTTATATTTTGTATCCCGACGGTTCTGCTCCCCGAGGATGGCCTCTAACGGTCTAATCCTAGGGACTCAGACCTGTCAATAGTCACCTCAAAATAATAAATAATAAAAAGGGAGGCACATTTCACAAATAAACATTTCATTAAGTTCTTTTACAATTCGCCAAAAAAAGGGACCACCACCGCCCTAAGGAGAAAGCCCGAACTCCGACTCCGCGAGGAGACCCCGAATTGCTCACACGAATTCCCTTCGACGACGGTTCTCTTCTTCCAGCTCTTCAACCTGGGCCGCCAGAACAGCCCTCTCTTTCTTCAGTTCCTCAACTTCGGCCACTACCGACTCCGAGTCTCCCTCAAAGCGAGCGCACTTCGACTCCAACTCCATGATCGTTTTCTCCGCCTCAGACGGCTCTAGCCTGTGAAGAAGGGAACGCACCTCCTCCATCTTCTGTTCGAGCGTCGCCGCTTGACCCTTGCTAGCTAGTCGCTTTTCGACTTGGTCAATGTGCGAATAGATGCTACGTGCGAAGAACTGCGTGTTCGAACTACCAGAGCTAGGTCCCTTCGCTTTTCTTGTTCTCAAGCTCTTACTTTACAAGAGGTGATAGAAGAGGGATCTTTGTTCCTCCTGGTTGTTGGCCTTTTTCCGATCCGATCTGATCTGATATGATCTGATCTCCTCCTTTTTGCTCGAGGACTGTTCAGAGGTATTTGTAGGCAGTGGGTGGTGCAGTTTCATCTTGGTTTTCCGGAGAAAAGGAGGTGAACAAACTCTAAGTCATCGCAGCTTGTCGACCGCCGGAGGGGCCAGAAGTCGTAAAAGGAGGGTGCTATCTTTTAATATTGGTACTTCTTATGGGGATCGTGATAGCCGGAGTATGCGGATCCTTGATTTGCGGGTCTAGAAAAAGCGCCTTGTACGGGGAACAGCGTGGTTGGGTCAAGCTTGATTGTGACAGGCGTCGTTTTGTAACATCGGGGATGATGTTACTAGGGATGGTCCTGGCTCGTCGTGGACGAGGCTTGGCTGCACCTTCATGTCCGAGGTTTGACCCGGTCAGAAACCTGTGAGAACAGAGTTAGCAAATAAATAAAAGAGCTGGAGGCCAGCAAGGCACCACGTGTACGGCTGAGATGCAGTGCAGGAACTACGTGTTAACATCAGCCCCCCGCATTGTCAGGGTGTGAATATTAATATGGGTCCTGGAATGCGAACCATCGCGATGGTGGACGTGCTGCCCGAGGCCTGCAAGGATAAGATGGGGGCGGCGCCTGCCGATTCGCATTCTCTTCCTTTGGCCTCTTGAAAACTTCTGTGAGGGAGGGCAATCTGTTAGAGAGATGGCGGAGAGGAAGAAATGGACGACTCTAGCAGGCATCACAAAGAAGAGAGCCAGCGATCCTCCAGCTGATGCTCCTCCTCCTGACAAGAAGAGGCTACTAGCGCTATCTGAAGAATTGCCGAAACCGGCGACGATAGTTCCTGTTGAGGCACCCCAAGAGGAAGGAGTGGGAGCCACGGTTGTGGATCTGGAGACGGAGGCTCCGTCAGTCAGGGTTGCCGTTGTTCTAGCATAGACTCTGGAGTCTGTGCATAAGCCGGCAGGTGTGGAGACCACAGTGGTGGTAAATGTTTCTGATTCTCCGGTCAAGCTGTCTCTAAAGGCTAGAGAGCTGAAGGAGGTGGCCCTAGTGAGCAAAATAGCTACTGGAGAGAAACTGGCGTCTGGGAAGATCCTGCTCAAGGATGAAGAGATTGAGCGGCTCCTTCCCAAGTTTGGGGCTCCTGTAGGGGGTGTGAAGAAGTCACCCCTAATGGTTTGCAGTCCTGCTTCTCTTAGTTTCTTAATTCCTCCTTCTGAGAAGAAAAGGAAGCCCCTCTTCCCTTCCCTCCTTCCAGCAAAAATGACGAGGAAAAGGAAGAGAAGGGGAGGAAAGACAGGATAACAAAATGGAGGAGATGATTAAAGGGTAGAAGGACGTGCCTTCCCAGGTCGCTCCTGAAAGCACCCTTGGCATTGAAGGGCCAGGCGGCAAGATGGAAGGGGCGATTAAGGAGAAGGAGGGGGTTCCTCCAGCTACCTCCAGTGTTGCCCCTGGCAATGAAGGGACATGGAGTGTATTAGGGGAAAGGTTATTCGAAATAAGGAGGGAAGAGGAGAAGATTCTGGGGAGTACTTCCAAGGTTCTGGAGGTAGTGAGATCTCTGAAGCGTAAGGAGAAAGTGGAAGCTCGCCACCTTCAGAGGATAGAGGAGTTGGAGGGCACTTTGTTGCACAAAGCGTTCCCAAGGCGACCACAGGGAGGAGCTAGGGAGGCTGTATAAACTGAAAGATAAGTTGGCTTCCCTGGCTCTGAATAACGCGGAATGGGTTAGTAGAAGTGAGGCTGCGAGGAGGGAGTTCCATCGCAGCCTATCGGATGTGAGCCAGGCTCATTCCGCTCATGTCAAAGACCTCCAAAAAAGAATAAAAGAGTTGGATGATGAGAGGGAGGCTTTGAAAGAGGAGAGGAGCTGGCTAAGGGATGAGCTAGACAAGGCCCGGGAGGTTTCGTCGGAGGCGAGGGAGGCGACCTCCGAAGCTCTTTGCCTGGAGGAGTTGCTGAAGTCTGAAGTTCACTCCTTGCGGGCCCTGGTGGAGAACAGCTCTGGATGGCAAGGACGACGTATGGAAGATCTGAAAGAGGCAGTGAGAAGGGCGGTGAATGTTGTCAGCGCCTCACCGGTGGGTCACCACGTGAAGAACCAGGCAGCTTTTGATGTTCTCCTGCAGACATTAGTCGATGTAAGTATCTTAAATCAAAAGAACATCAGAAGTCCTGCGGTTCTTCCCTTTTGTGGTCCTAAGGGACAAGACAGGTTCTTCGACGCCGGTAGCCACTGCCCGGAGGAGGTTTCTCCAACAAGGTCCTACGTTTGCTGGGATATCACCTATCTCCCCTATGGAGGAGTCCTGAAGAGGGCCAGATTACTCCACTTGAGGCCAGGTGGCTAGGCCGAAGCGCTCTTCCCGAAGCCCAGCAGCAGGATCAGCTAGGGTGCTAAAAGTGATTTGCCTCCATCCTCAGCTAGCTTCTTAGCCTCATCATCAACGTAACATTTGAAGGAACCATAGTTGATGAGAGTTCTGGCAGCTCTGCTGACTGCTGTCAGGAGTATAATAGATTGGCCTTTTTGTCATTTTTTTAAGGTTGGCACTATTATACTAGGTGTTTAAGTTCTGAAGCTTTATACTCTATTTTTTCTATACTCATGAGAGAAACATGTAAGAGAACAAAGAAAATGAAATTGTAATAAATTTTATCATTAATGAAATGCATTTTCTTTTTAAAAACTTATTTTGGGTGAATTCTGTTTATGTTTGTCTTTTCTTTCGTGTTTGAGACAGGTACCACGAAGTTAGAAAAGAGATAACAGGAATTCATTAGTGAAAGTATGAAAACCAAGGGTAAATTCTAAGTTAAAAGTTACTATCTTCGTGCACGATTATAAAGCATCGGAGGATAATAATAAAAACCATCGTTTTGAAATATCGTACACGATGTATGATGAAATGGGGGGAAGCGACGCTTCGATAACTGTGTGCCGCTTTGAATCCTGAACTTGTCAGAAAGCACGGACGATCTAATTGCGTCCGCGCGCTGATCGAAGAGATCAGACGGCCAGAAGATGAAAGGGCACAGCTGTTTCCCATAAAAGGCTTCCCCAAGAGGGGCAACTGGCGTACTTGCCCGTCTTCAAACCCCAAGAGAAAAAGAAGGTTTCGCCCTGTCCGTTGCGAAAATCAAGCCATGGGAGGAGGATAGATCGAGTGGGTCGAGCTGGCCGATCAATTCCACAAGGATTCTAGCTACCAGGAGAGTCTCCTGATGGAGCACGAAGTGCTCAACACGACCAGGGGATTTAGGAAAAATCCCAATCTGACGATTATCCCCACTACCATTGACTTCCAATCGAACAGCCCTCCTGAGGGGGCGGTATGCATATATCGGGAGCAGGTGGAGTACGACCTGATGCTGCCGCGGCAACCGAAGTTCAAGGAGATTCTGAACTCATTTCAGATTGTCCCGGCACAACTCTCCCCCAATGTCATTGCCTACGTGTATTCCTTCCTGAAACTGCTGCAAGCTCAGGGGATACCGTGGACTTTGACATTGTTTTGAAGCTTGTTCAGCTAGATGGCGGTGCCAGGGTGCGGGGGGTGTTTGGCCTTGCAGTCGAAGACGAGGAAGGCAATGTTCTCAGGGGGCAAGTAGCTCTCATTCCAAATGGAGGGACTACTACTTCTTTGTCGGAGGGCATTTGGGGATCCCCTTAACGCCTGGGACGTGCCCTCCTGAGTTCATCGACGACGCCAAGTGGGTGGTCGGGTCAACCACCCTAAAAAATCTAGAGAGGCTAAAGGGGCAGAGTTGGCCCTTGAGGGACTTCCTCAGATATATAAGGAATGATGTATTCATGCACGCCAAGGCGTTGGGGTATGCCGTTTTCAAGAAAGTCGTCCCACCTCCTGGTACGATTCTGATGAAGAGGGCCAGGAGGGGGCAGCCTCTTACCACCCAGCTCAGCAGAGAGATTATTGAGGTGGGGGAGGAAGAGAAGACAGGGGTTCCAGAGCCGGTCGGTGGCGGAACCGCCGTCGATGTGGGATCCTCTCCTGAGGATACCACAGATGATAGGAAAACCTTGGCTGAGCTGGGGTACACAGGAAAGGGGAAGGAACCTGTGTCAGCTGTCAAGCCCCGGACAATCCCTAAGGGTACCACAGGGATTGTTATAGGGGATAAGGAGGAAGGGAATAAGGCCGATAGAAGCCAAGAAAAGGAGAGGATGGAGGGACCCTGTCTAGTGTTAGTTCCCAGGGAGGTTCCCGGAGAGAAAAGGGGTCCCTCCGGAAGCACAGGCCCAGAGCCTCCATTAAAGAAGGCGAGAAGTGCGGAGGAGGAAGGCCTTGCTGCTGGGGGGAACATGACTGGCAGTGGAGCGTAGAGCCCCTTTATAGTACCAACTTTGCTGGGATCTTTGGGGACGAAGGCACAAGGATGTAGGTGAGGACGAAAGGGGATGACAGAAGATTGACTGTCGTCACTATGCCAACCGTGAATAAGGGATGTGCCTACCGAGGAGAGGTAGGTTTGGCTTTAGGGGGCGGTCTAGTGTCAAAGGATTTGGAGGATAAATTAGAGACGACCTCCATACCAGACCTCTATTCAGGTCTTTCCAACAGGATAGCCATAGTAAGGATCTTCTCCTGGGCTTTCTCTCCCTTTTATTCCTATGAGTTGACTTGTTTTCGTTGCAGGTCCTCGCTCGCTTGCCGTTGGCTTTGAACAGGGCTATGAGGACCGAGGAGCAGGTGCTAGAGCAAGGATGTCAGCTTCATCAAAGGGATGAAGAGATTAAGGCCTTGAGGGTCCGGCTTGCGATGAAGTCCTCACAGCTCGATGGAGCCCAGGAGAAAAAGGTTAAGCTACAGGAGGAAAAGGCCAAACTGCAAGAGGAACTTGCAGCGCGTCAGTCTGCAATGGGCATGATGAAAGCTGACAATAAAGCCCTATGGGAGAAGCTTGTTAGAGTCACCGAACACCAAGAAGTCGTTGCTATGGAGAGGTCTACGGCTGCTGTGGAGGCTTACAAGATGAGCTTATCTTGCAGGAAGGAGAGATTAGAAGGGATCAAGTGATCATGGGAAGGATTAGCCTCCACTTTGATCCAAGGGGGCAAAGTCGTTGCCGCCGATCTTGGAGAAGTGGATCCCTTTCCTTGTATGGCCGCTGACCCTACTTACAGGAAAGAGGGTTTCGACTTAACTGATGACCTCATCCATTAGGTGTTCGATCTTTTGGATGGGATCAGTGAAGGCTAATCCTCTCTCCCCATAAGATGAGTGAATTGTAACTTTGATTTTTTGTAATCTTGAAAATGAATAGAAAGTTTGTTTTGTCTTTCATACCTGTGTTATTCTGATATGCATGAAACGAACAGGTACCTTTGTATGAGACTTGAGATATTCTGATTGTAACTCTGAGAAAACCCCTTGTAATAAAATAATAAGGGACTTTGAATTATATAGGATACCCCAAGTTTGACTTTTGAGGCTTCACAAGTCCACATGGGAAGGGAGCAGTGATAGTAGAAAAGATCCCGTCTAAGAGGAATTATTTGACCCAATACCGAAAGGACGGAGTGTCTTAAACATCGTGTCAGATGTTTGTACTTAAGGCAAGGGATGACCTCGGGGGTCTCTTGAATTTGGGTTAAAAGTGTATTCCTTTATATACCTGCACAGGAAAAGTAATAATAGTAGTGGAAATCCTGCCTAGAAGGGGTTATCTGACCCAATGCCAAAAGGACCTGATCGTCTGAAACATCGTGGCCGATGTTTGTACTTGAGGCAATGGCTGACCTCCGTTAGAACGGTAGATCCTAGTGGGAAGCGAAGACACTCTGCTTAGGGGGACCTGTATCATAAGTAGATAGAAGGGACTGCCCTAAGGTTACGAGCAAGCCTTTAGACCTTCCGCTAGCTAGATGGGCTTATGGAGGGGGTCCAGATGTATGTAGGAGACCCCGCCTGCCAGGCATAACTAGGCTCAGTGACCGTCGTATATGCAAGGTTAGTTATAACGAATCATTATGTACTAGGTCCGGAGCCTTGGGTACGATGGTTCAGAGTTTTGAGGTCGAAATCATACCTGAGCGATAGATGTTAGGCTGATATGAATACCTCAATGAATTAATAGGTGTGAGATTCATTATTTCAAGAACTCTGAAGTTTGAGATATAACCTCTAAGACATCACAAAGAAATCCAGATATATTTTGGAAGAACTCAGATGTCTATTAATAAAGTGTCTCGAACTTTTTGACTGAATCCGTGTAATAAATTTTTGAATAAATCTGTACAAATGAATGCCTCATAAGGAGTATAAAGATGAACTACTGCGAGGAATTAGGCATAGAATTTCTTTAGATCATCCCCACTCCAAGTTCTGGGGAGCTGGATGCCTTCAGAAATCATAAGATAGTATGCGTTCGGTCCAGCAATCTCGTATGGGCCTTCCTAGTTAGGCTCAAGCTTGGGAACCCCCAAATTGCTGCAAGTGAGAAGACACCGTTTAAGTACCAAGTTTCCTTAAATGAAAACCCTGGGATTAACCTTACGGTTGAAATCCCTTTCAATCCTGCATTTGTGCTCCAGGTGCTTGAGTTCAGCCAGCTCTCTCTTTTGTTCCAAGAGATCTAGATCGATGTGTCGTGAATCATCGTTTTCGTTCACCCAGGTTGGTAGATCTTCGAGATTGAAGTTACCTGCAGTTTCTACCCTAGGAAAGTAATGCTCTAGCTCAACTGGTATGACAGCGTCCGCCCCGAATGAAAGGGAGAAAGGTGACTCCTGGGTGACCTCGGAAGGAGCTGTATTGTAAGCCCAGAGAGCACCTGGTAGTTCTTCTGGCCAGCGGGCTTTGGCGCCGTCAAGGCATTTCTTCAGAATGTTCAGGATATTTTTGTTGGCGACCTCCGCCTGCCCGTTGGTGTGGGGGTGCCAAACGGATGCATACTTAAGATTGATTTGGTGTTTGCCGTAGAAATCATGAATCCGCTGATTAGCAAATGGGGTACCATTATCTGTGAAAATCACCATTGGTATGCCGTATTTGCAGACAATTTTAGCCCATAGGAAATTCTCCACATTTTGAGCAGTAGGATGAGAAAGTGGCTTAGCCTCAATCCATTTTGTAAAGTAGTCGACGACACTAGTATCCATTTATAATTCCTCATGGCCATTAGCATTGGGCCCAAGAAGTCCAGCCCCCACATGGCGAAGGGCCAAGATGAATTGATGGGTTTGAGATAGCCTACGGGCTGCCTTTGCATGTCAACGTAGTACTGGCACTGAGAACATTTTTCTACGAATGTCTGAGCATCCTTGTGGATGTTTGGCCAGAAGAATCCCTGGTGGAGGATTCGCATAACCAGACTTCAGCCTCGAGCATGAGTTTCGCACTCCCCCTTATGTACAGCCTCCATGACCTCTTGGATTTCCTCAGGCCTTAAGCAGTTAGTGAGGTATTTGGCATAAGATCTCCTGTAAAGCTCTCCACTGATGAGGTCGTACTTGGCGCAGTCAAGCTTCAGCTTCTTCGCCTCTTGCCTGTTATCTGGTTGTGTCCCATCTTTTAGGTAATTGAGGATCCTGTCCATCCAGCAAGGCGGCTACTCCTCAGAGCAAACTCCTGCGCATTCGAAGCTAGGCCTTTCGAATATCTGGGTCCGGCGGAGGTCAGGGAGCCCTACCGTTGCGAGCCGGTCCGCCAGTTGGTTTTCCTCTCTGGGAATATGCGTCAAGGAGAAATCTTCGAACTGAGAGATCAAGGACTGGGCTTGTTGCAGATATTTTTTCAAAACCTCGTCCTTCATTTCAAATGTATGATTTACCTGATTGACGACCAATAGGGAGTCGCTGAATACCTGTATACACTTCACAGTTATACTGAGTGCGAAGTTCAGTCCTGCAATGAGAGCTTCATACTCTGCCTGATTGTTTGTAGCCTTGAACTAAAGCGTCACGGCCTGGTGCAAAGTGGCTCCCACTAGGCTAGTTAGGAGAATCCCAGCCCCCTGAGATTGCGATCCGGATGCACCGTCGACATGAAGGGACCAGAGGTTTGTCCGATGCCTGACGAGTGGTGGCTCTGGAGTAGAAAGTTTGGCGACAAAATCTGCTAGTGCCTGAGCCTTGATTGTTGTCCGTGGGACATACTTGATGTCATACTCGCCCAGCTCAATGGACCATTTAAGCAGTCTTCCTGAGACCTCCGAAGTGTGCAGTATCTTTAGGAGCAGTTGGTCAGTGACAACCTGGATAGTGTGGGGCTGGAAATATAGTCGTAGCTTCCTTGCCATCGCTAAGAGAGCCAGAGCAAGCTTTTCCAGCGTGGGGTATCGGTTCTCAGTGTCTAGGAGTATGTGATTGATATAAAAAATTGGATGTTGTACTCCTCGATCGTCGTCCACGAGGACTGCTGAGACTGCAGTGTCAGACACACTTAAGTACAAAGATAGGATCGCTCCTTCCTTTGGTGCCACTAATATCGAGGCCAAAGTTAGGTATTTCTTCAGTCCTGTGAAAGTAGCTTTGCACTCATTGGTCCATTGGCCCCCTTGTTGCTGCGCAGGCATCGAAAGAATGGCGAACATCGATCCCCGGTTTTCAAAATGAATCTGCCCAGGCTGTTGATCCATCCTGCTAGTTTTTGAAACTCTTTTGCCATTTTTGGAGAGGGCATGCTTAGGATCGCCGAAATTTTATTTGGGTTGACTTCTATTCCCCTGGCTGAGACTAGATAGCCAAAAACTTTTCTAAGGCTACACCAAAGGTGCACTTGGCAGGGTTAAGCTTGAGGTTGAACCTTCGGAGGGTGTCAAGTGTCTCCCTGAGATTGTTGAAGTGTTCCTCCAAAGTTTTGCTTTTGACTAGGATGTCGTCGACATAGGATTCAAGATTCCTCCCCCTTTGATCTTTGAAGACGGCATCAATCATGCGTTGATAGGTAGCACCGGCATTTTTGAGACCAAAGGGCATGACATTGTAGCAGTACGTGCCAAAGTCAGTGATGAAGGCAGTCTTCTCTTCATCTTCCTTGGCCATCCGGATCTGATGGTACCCAGAGAAAGCATCCAGGAAGCTCATAACCTCGTACCCGAAGGTACAATCTACCATCGTATCAATGCGTGGGAGAGGATAGGTGTCTTTGGGGCAGGCCTGATTCAGTGTTTGAAAATCCATGCACATTCTCCACTTCTAGTTGGCCTTTTTCACCATAACTACATTGGTGAGTCATTGGGGGTATTGAACCTCCCTGATATAACATACTCCAAGTAGTTTGTTGACTTCTTCTCTGATAACGTCCTGCCTTTCTCCTGTCATCACCCTTTTTTTTTCTGTGCTATAGGAGAAGCAGTGCTAGATATGTCAAATTGGTGCTCGCAGACTACCCTGACAACACCTAAAACATCTTCAGGAGACCATGCGAAGACGTCAATATACTTAGAAAGCAAGGTGATGACGTCCGCCTGCTGCTTGTTATTCAAAGAAGATGATATATTTACAATTTTAGAAGAGTCTTCCCTTCCCAAGGTTACATTGATGACCCCCTTCTGTGGCACAACTGGTTGAGACTCTCTAGGATCCAGTCAATCGACGACGAGTTGTGCCGCTATCTGAAAACAGTGGATAGCCTGCCTGGCATCTCCTCTAATGGTGACAACACCGCCGGAGGTGGGCAACTTAGCGCATAGGTGAGGCATGGAATTGAGTGTTGTCCTTCCCAGGATTGTGTTATAGCCTGACTTAGCTCTGATGACAGCGAAGTTTACCATGTTCATGGTGTAGTTGTTGTCATCGCCAAAGGAGACGGGCAAGGCAACGAATCCCAGAGGTTGAACCCTCTCCCCGGAGAAACCAAGTAAGGGGTTTCGACGCGGAGGAGGTTTTTCTCTTTAAGTCCCATCTAGAGGAAGGCAGATTCGAACAGGATGTCGGCGGCACTCCCCGAGTCGAGGAGCACCCGCCGAACATCGAAATCAGCTATGCGGGCAACGACCACAATCAGATCGTTATGTACATTGCCCTGCTGAGGGAGATCTTCTCGGCAGAAAGTGAGAGGAATGGACAGAGAATGCTGCTCAGAGATACCGCCAACCTCGGCTCCCTGGCAGTCAGCAGTAACAGGGTCAATGCTAAAAATGACATTGATCGTTCTGGCGACAGGGGGGTGAGGACGCCCCGATTGACTGGGGCCTGGAGACGGTATAGTCTTAGCAAGGGCCTCAGTAATTTCGGGAGCCTTTCCTTTCTGGGCAGCAGTAAAGGTTGGCGTCATATGCATGTATTCTTCTAGCTTGCCCAGATTTAACAATTTGTCAAGCACAGCTCTGAGGCCGCAACACTTATGAAGCATGTGCCCGTAGTTCCCGTGGAACTCACAATAATTGTTGAGATCTACTCCGACCGGGGGTGCTGGCTTGGGTCCGATAGGTTGAACCCACCCTTATTTGATGGCCGCCGCATAGACTTCGGGGAGCGGCCGAGAACAAACTCTGAGTCCGAGCAGCTTGTCGACCGCCGGAGGGGCCAGAAGCCATAAAAGAAGGGTGCTATCTTTTAATATTGGTACTTCTTCTGGGGATTCGTGATAGCCGAAGCATGCGGATCCTTGATTTGCGAGTCTAGAAAAGCGCCTTGTACGGGGAATGGCGCAGTTGGGTCAAGCTTGATAGTGATAGGCGCTATTTTGTAACATCGGGGACGATGTTACCAGGGATGGTCCTGGCTCGTCGTGGACGAGGCTTGGTTGCACCTTCTTGTCTGAGGTTTGACTCGGTCAAAAACCTATGAGAACAGAGTTAGCAAATAAATAAAAGAGCTGGAGGTCAGTAAAGCGCCACGTGTACGGACGGGATGCAGCGCAGGAACCACGTGTTAATAATATGTAATTCACTTTAAACTCAATCTAGTAAAATGAAAGCCGATAATATGAACTTGTGAATCATACACAATAGGATAAGATTTATGAAAATACATCAGTAATTTAATTTATAAGTTTTTTTCAAAAATTTCATATGAAAAATTATTTTACAGTGAAATATGTAATTTTTTATAATTAAAATATTCTCTATGTAAATCTCACTTTAAAACAAATTTACTTTACTCCCACTTCTAATAAGTTAATGGGGGCTGAGATGCAAAATATAAATATAATTATATTTTACAGTGAGAAATGTGGTTTAAATAAGTACTAAGGCATTGTCTTCCAATACCCACAACTACTACAATGTAGTTTAAAGAAAAGAATAAAGTAAATCACAACAAAATGTATTTAGAAACAAAATAAAAAAATAACGATGCAAACTCTTATTCTCAAATACATATCGAAATTCTTAAGTTGTTATAAATGTACGTGTGCACTCTTATTCTCAAGAACGTAATGCCAAATTGTAGGTTTTTGACAGCCTGAACTATATACATGCACTTTAGAAAACTACCACAAGGTCGCTAATCGTTTTAAGATATCTAGCTCTAGTGGCCAGACCTTGTTCATGTCGCTCAGGCATTTTGTAATATTACATGTGCCGCAGGAGTTGAAAGGGCTTGATCAAGAAGCTAATGCTATGGCCTCCAACAACACTAAGCTTGTAAAGGTCAACGGCCATTGAACTAAAGTTGAGTTTGATCGCATTGAAAATCATTAGCATGATTATTGCTGTTGTTGCAATTGGATCCGCGCTTCTTCATCTAGACCGTCCAGGTGGAATCTCACACAGAGTCCACGTAAGCAAGGCCTCCGAGTCGAACAAGAAAGGTATCAGCCCGAACAGCAGACTCCGAAAAGGTAGCATCCGAAAGAACAAAGACCCGACGTGACATCTAACGATTGGGAACCGTACTGCACTGGGGGAAGATGCGGTTTTCCCGCCGACGGGCCGTAACCGCTGACACGCCGTATAGCAGGAGTCGCATACTAGCCATCCGTAGGCATTAATTGAGCTGTCACTAGGGCTGTAGATTATTCGGCTAAGAGTGACTAGACAGAACAGGCCCAGGGTATATATACTTCCTGTACACAGCCTTCAAAGGGGCTGAGATCCAAAAAATCCTTTGAACACTCTGTAACCAAAAAGAAAAGCATTTTCTAGTGATCTTTCAAGCCTCCTCGAAAAGGAGCCGTGGTTTTTCCGCCAGTCGGTTTTCCACGTAAAAAATCTTTGATTGTTTCCTGTCTTAACAGCTGTAGTGGGTGTAGCAACCTTTGTTTGGGTAAATGTGATGCTCGTGACTAGAGAGGGCAATGAGTGATTGTCGAGTAATGTCCTAAGATATAAGAATCACTGAAGCAAAGTGCAGCTTTTGGCAGGCTTCTAAGCCAAATAATAAATGGTGAGAGGTGCACAAGAATGAATCATCTCACATCGAAAAGAGGGGAGATCCTAAACTGTATAGGTAGATAACATGATCTCAAATGATAGATGCATCTTTTAGGGCAAAATCGTGAAGCTAATGAGAGATAACTATATAGTTAAGCATACTTGAGCCAGAGTAACGCTAGGAAGAATGACCTCCTGGAAAGTGCTCAAGTCATGCAGTTTTTCTAAAATCAAATCGGACAATACCTCTACAATGAGATCACGAGATGTTACAGTAAATCTCACAATGAGTTAAATCAGGTGCGAGTGAGTATGCAATCTTTTGGCGGCAGATTGACAAAAAGAAAAAATAATAATAATTATAAAATATGCACATCTGTTTAGAATTTGGTGATTATTTAAAAATATCACAATATTAATTTATTTCATAAGCAAAAAAAAATTTATTTTCTTATAAATAAAAATTCTGCCACATAATTTTAATAATTATTGACGTAGGATGTGGGGATCCCAGGAAACACCAAAGAGGGAGAGAGTTCCGGGAGATGGCGGCGCGCAAAGGAGGTGAGCCTGTTAACGGAGGCTCAAGGAGAAGATTAGTTCAGAGCAACCAAAAAAACACACAGAGGTTTATGGTGGTTCAGGGAGGAAATTCCCTACGTCCACCGATCGATCAGTAAAAAGATTCACTAAGTGGGGGGAAAAGATAACCCTAAGACAGGGCTTATACAGTGCTTTGTTATGAAGAAGAAGAAGAAGAAGGAGAAGAAGAGGGAGAGAAGAAGCTTCTCAGTTGGGGCTTTATTACAAAGGAATGAGAAACCTAGGGATCTCAAAGCCTGAGTCTTTCTCTGCCCTCCTGCCCATCCCTTTGGCTAGGACTGTTCAGCAGTTTTTATAGCCGTTGACGTGCGTAGCTCCACCCTGGTTTTCCGGAGGCAAGGTGATGGTTGGGCTCTGAGCGTCGCTTGTCTGTCACCGGAGAGGTTCGCAGCTGTACGAGGAAGATGACATCCTTTAATACTGGTACTTTTTCTGGGGAAGAACGTCTATATGAAAATCGGCGGGGTTAGGTGAAGTTGATTGTGACAGGCGTTACCTCGTACCCTCGTGCCTGAGGTTACGAGGGTCAATCCTTGATCGTTGTGGACGATGGTTGGCTGAATCCTCTTGCTCAATTTTTGACTTGGGTCAAGAGTCCTGAAAAACTTGAAGCTGAGTCAGCAAATCAATCAATCAAGCACAGGCCTGTCAAGCGCCACGTGTTCGGCCAGGATGCAGCGCAGGAACCACATGTTAACATCAGCCCCCCGCATTGTCAGGGCGCAAATATTAATATGGGTCCTGGAATGCGAACCGTCGTGAAGGTGGACGTGCTGCCCGAGGCCTGCAAGGATAAGATGGGGGAGGAGTCTGCCGCCTCGCATTCTATCCTTCTTTTGCCTGCTGAGTTTTGCAATAGTGTGAGAGCTTCTCACAGAGATGGCGGAGAGGAAGTGGAAGATCGCCTCCGGCTTCTCTAAGAAAAGAGCCGGAGCGCCTCCGGCTGACGTCCCTTCAAGGAAGAAGAGTCTTCTGGAGGTACCCGGAGGGGTGCTGGAGTCGTTGGAGGCAGAAGCTCCTACGGCTAAGGTAGCCGCTGCTCTGGTGCAGACACTGGGGTCTCTTCAGGGCCCGGCGAGCGTAGCGGCCGCGAAAATGGTGGTAGAAGTTTCTGATTCTCCCGTCAAGCCACCTCCAAAGGCGAAAGGTTTGCAGGAGGTGGTTTTGGTGGGGGAGACGGATGATAAGGAGAAGCTGGCACCCGGGAAGATTCTGGTAAAGGATGAAGAGCTCGAGCGGCTCTTGCCCAGATTTGGAGTTCCTTCTATTGAAAACTTGGAGAAGGGCCCCCTGGTGATTTGCAGGCCTGCCCTAGGTACATCAATTTCTGCCCCTGAGAGGAAAAAGAAACCCTTCTTCCTTTCTCTCCCTCCGTTAGATCTTGAGGGGAAGGGAGGGAAAGGCAAGAAAAGCACAGAGGAGGAAGGTTCCAATCTGGAGGAAGGGACCCAGGGGAAGAAGGAGAAGATCCTCGTTGCCGCCTCTGCAGGCACTCTTGGCATTGAAGGGCCAGGAGATAGGATGGTGGAGGAGACTAAGGGGAAGAGAGAGGCTCTTCCAGCGGCTCCCAGTACTAAAATTGGTGAAGAGATCTGGGGCACGCTGGGAGACCGCTTGAGCGCTCTCTGACTGATCAGAGGGAGCAGTTGGGGAAGGTATACCACTTGGAGGATAGGTTAGCTTCCCTAGCCCAGGCCAATGCGGAGTGAGCTAATAAAAGTGAGACTGCGAGGGGGGAGTTTAACCGCAATCTGGCGGGCGTGAATCAGGCCCACTCCGCCCACGTCAAAGACCTCCAAAAAAGAATAAAGGATTTGGACGATGATAGGGAGGTTTTGAGGGAGGAGAGAAGGAGGTTAAGGGAGGAGCTGACTAAGGCTAGGGAGGCCCTGTCAGGGGCGAGGGAGGCGACCCTCGAAGCTTGTCGCCGGGAGGAGTTGGTGAAGTCTGAAGTCCGCTCTCTACGGGCCTTGGTGGAAAACAGCTCTGGATGGCGAGGGCGACGTAT
Source organism: Apostasia shenzhenica (assembly GCA_002786265.1). NCBI lineage: Eukaryota > Viridiplantae > Streptophyta > Magnoliopsida > Asparagales > Orchidaceae > Apostasia > Apostasia shenzhenica. The sequence goes on along the minus strand of KZ451944.1, from coordinate 2,488,164 downwards.
GGAGGATCTGGAGGAAGCGGTGAAGAGGGCGGTGAAGATTGTCAGCGCTTCGCCGATGGGTCGCCATACGCAGCATCAGGCTGCCTTTCATGCTCTTCTGTAGACATTGGTTGATGTAGGTACCTTGAACTAGGAGAATATCAGGGACCCAGCGGTGCTCGCCTTCTGCGGTCCTAAGGGGCCAGACAGGTTCTTCGGTGCTGGGAGTTGTCCTTTTGAAGAGATTCCTCCGCCAAGGTCCTACGTGGGTTGGGGAAGTTGGCCTCCTCTGCCCTGGACCTCGGGAGAAAGCCCTGCGACTCCTCTGGAAGCCAGGTGGTTAGGCCGACGCGATCCTCCTGGAAGTCAGTAGCAGGGGCGCCAGCTGAGCCAGGCGTGATGGGTCTTCCTCCTCAACTAGCTCCTCAGCCTGACGGCGTAATCTTCTCCCCTCGCAGCACTTGAAGGATCCATTTTTCAGATAAACAACCTGCAGGATGTTGACAGAGGAGAGGAGGAGATCCTGGGGAGGAGCCCTGCTTAAGAGGTCTGAATTCGTCAGACCAGGTGTTTAAGTTCTGAAGCCATGTATCTTTCTTTGTTTTTTCAGTACTCATGAGAGGAACATGTGAGGATAAAGAGAGAAATTGTAACAAATTCTATCATTTAATGAAATGCATTTCTCATTTTCAAGAATTTGTTTGGGGATGAATTCTTTTGTATGTCTTCTTCTGTGTTTTGAAACAGGCACCACGCAGTCTCAGAAGAAAATACGTGAATCCATAAGTAAAGATAAAGAACTCAATGAGAAAAAGAAAAATTCTAAGTAAAAGGCGGAATAGCTATTTCTGAACTCTCGTGCATGATATATGGATATCGAACACAAGGAAGAGAATAGTCATTCCTCGAACCATCATGCACGATATATGAATATCGAACATAGGAAAAGAATAGCTATCCCTCGAACCATCGTGCACGATATATGAATATCAAACACAAGGAAAAGAATAGCCATCCCTCGAACCATCGTGCACGATATATGAATATCGAACACAAGGAAAAGAATAGCCATCCCTCGAAGCTTCGAGCACGATATATGAATATCGAGGACGGCAAAAACGGCGGGATGGAGAGGAGTGGCGCCTTGTAAACCACGTGCCGCTTCGATTCCCGTGCGCTGCTTCGATTCCAGGGATTGTCAGAAGGAACGAGTGTTCTGATGATGCTCACACGCTGATCTGGAAGATCAGATGGTCGGAAGGTGAAAGGTCACATTCGTCCCCCATAAACGACTGTCTGAGCGGGAGCTTCTTCTTCCGTCCAAAAACCCTAAGTCTTTGAGAGAGAAGAAAGAGAGTACCTGCTCCACCCGCTCGAAAGGAAGAACCGAACAAAATGGGAGGAAGAGAAATTGAGTGGGCCGACCTGGCCGAGCAATTTCAGAAAGACAACTGCTACCAGGAGTCCCTCATGATGGAACATGAGGTTCTCAACACAACCAAAGGGTTCAGGGGGAACCCTCGCTTGATGGTCATCCCGCCTACCTCCGACCTCCGGCCAAACAGCCCCCCTGAAGGGGCGGTGTGCGTGTACAGGGCCAAGGAAGAGTATGGTTTGATGCTGCCACCCCAACCAGTGTTCAAAGAAATCTTGAACTCCTTTCAACTCGTGCCAGTCCAGCTTTCCCCCAACGTCGTCGCCTACATATACTCCTTTCTGAAGCTTCTGCAAGCCAGGGGGATGTCGTGGAGCCTGGTGTTGTTCAAAAATTTGTTCAGTTGGATGGCAGTGCCAGAGTATGGGGGGTGCTTGGCCTTGCAGTCGAAGTCGAGGAAGGCGATGTTCTCCGTTGCTAGCAGTTCTCATTCTGACTGGAGGGATTTTTAATTTTTTGTAGGCGGGGATTTGGGGATCCCCTTGACGCCTGGGGTCTGCCCTACCGAGTTCATCGGCGACGCCCAATGGATGGCAGGGACGTCCGTTCAGAGGAACCTGGAAGCTCTGAAAGGGCAGAACTGGCCCTTGAAGGACTTCCTTAGGCTAGTGAAGAATGACGTATCCATGTTTGCTAAGTCACAGGGGTACACTATTTTCAAAGAGATTGCCCCCCCCCCGCCCCCCTCCTGGGATAGTTCTGATGAGGAGGGCTAGGAAGGGGCAGCCCCCGACGACTCAACTTAGCAAGCAGGTCGTTGAGGGGGGAGAAGAGGAGGAAAGAGTGGGAATCCCAGAGCCTGTTTGCGGTGGGATATCTATTGACGTGGTGTCCTCGCCGGACGACTCTGGAGATGATAAGAAGACTCTGGCGGAGGTGATGGAAGAAGCTGGCAAAGGAAAAGAGCCTGCGTCACTGGCCAGACCTATGGTAATCCCTAAAGGGGCTGAGGGGATTACAATAGGAGGAAAGGGAGGCAACGAAGAGGCCCAGAATGGCCAAGAGAAGGAGACGGTGGAGGTACCCTGCCTAGAGAGGAAGACAGTGGTTACCTCTAGCCAGGCTTTGGTCCCCAGTGAAGCCTTTGGAGGGAAAAAGACCCTCTCTGGAGAGAACAGCCTAGAACCCCCTCTGAAAAAGGGTAAGAGCGCCAAAGAGGGGGGTAAAACTGATGAAGGGCACGAATGGGAGAAGAGCGTGGAACCCCCGTTGTGCCTCAATTTCACCGGGGAATTCGCGGGTGAGGGGTCAAAGTTCATCGTGAGTACGACAAAAATGAAGAGGAAAATGATCATCACCTCCAATCAATCTTCGAACCTGTTCAATCCTGTTCGAGGGGACCTGGGCCTGATTCTAGCAGGGGGATTTGCGACCAGGGCGCTGGAGGAGACAGTTGAGAGGACCTCCACAACAGACCTTTTTGCTCAGATGTCTAACAGGGTGGCGACGGTAAGGACTTACTCTAATCTCTCTGGCTATCTTTCGTAGATGCTAATCTTGCCCCTTTTATAGGTACTTGCCCGTTTGCCCTTAGTCTTGAACAGGGCCCTAAGGGTGGAGGAGCAGATGATAAACCAGACTGGCCAACTACACCGTCAGGAGGCTGAGATTGAAACCCTGAAGGTCCAGCTTGCGATGGAGTCCTCTCAGCATAGTGCCCTTCAGGAAGAATTCGCAGTTTATAAATCTGCGATGAGTGCACTGAAGGAAGATAACAAGGCTCTGAGGGAGAAGTTGAGCAAGGTTGATGGAGACAGGGAGGCTGCAGTCGCTAGTAGCTCAGCGATGGCTGTTCAAGCTTATAAAACAAGCTTACCTTGCAGGAAGGAGCGGTTAGACGGGATCACGCGGGCCTGGGAAGGATTGGCCTCCACTTTGATCCAAGAAGGCAAGGTTACTCCTGCCGATCTTGGAGAAGTGGATCCTTTTCCTTGCATGGCCGCAGATCCAATTTATAAGGAAGAAGGTTTCGACTTGGCCGACGATACCATCCAACAGTTTTTTGACCTCTTGGATGGAGTTAGTGAAGGTTAATCCATTTTTCTTATAAAATGATGTAATCCTTCTTGTAAATTTTGAGAAATAAATAAAAAGGAAGTTTATCACATACCTGTTCATTCTGTTGTGTATGAGATATATAAGTACCTTGGTTTAATTTTGAGATGTTCTGAGTGGTTTCTGAAAAACACATTAATAAGGTAGAGCTTTTGAACCAGGCAGAAATAGCCTAAGCTTAATTCTGAGATGGGCCTGACTTGAAAACTCCCCGAAATCCATACAGAATAACATAAATTTGATTTGGAAATTCTGAAATCTGTATAGAAATAGGAGGATATTGATAGCCAGGGTGGATCCCGCCCGAAAAGGTATCTTCGACCCAGTGCCAAAGGACTTGTGCGTCTGAAACGTCGTGTATGACGTTTGTACTTAAGGCAAGGGCTAACCTTGGGAATCCCCTTTAGTAGAATTTATAAATATTCCTTTGTGAACCTGCACAGGAGAGAAGTAATGATAGTAGTGGAGATCCTGCCTAAAGGGAGTTTATCTGACCCCATGCCAAAAGGACTTGTTCGTCTGAAACATCTTGTATGATGTTTGTACTTGAGGCAAGGGCTGACCCTCTTGGAATGACAGTTATCCTAGTGGGAAGCAAAGGCACCCTGCTTAGGGGGGAACTGTATCTTGATTCGATATCAGGGACAGCCCTAAGGTTACGAGCAGGCCTTCAGACCTTCCGCTGGCCAAATGGGCTTATGGAAGGGTCCCAGATGTTTGTAGGAAACCTCGCCTGTCAGGCACTATTAGGCTTGATGATCACCGTATTAGAGGGGGTTAGTATGTACCATCGTGCGTGAGGTTTGCAAAATCGGACACAATGGTTTGAGTTTTGAGGTCATACCAGAGTGACACTATGGTCGATTCATATATATATTTCTTAGTATATGTTAACACGTGGTTCCTGCGCTGCATCATGGCCGAACACGTGGCGCTTGACAGGCCTGTGCTTGATTGATTGATTTGCTGACTCAGCTTTAGGTTTTTCAGGACTCTTGACCCAAGTCAAAAATCGGGCACGAGGGTTCAGCCAACCATCGTCCACAATGATCCAGGATTGACCCTCGTAACCTCGAGCACGAGGGTACGAGGTAACGCCTGTCACAATCAACTTCACCTAACCCCACCGATTTCCGTACAGACGTTCTTCCCCAGAAAAAGTACCAGCATTAAAGGATGTCATCTTCCTCGTACAGCTGCGAACCTCTCCGGTGATAGACAAGCGGCGCTCAGAGCCCAACCATCACCTTGCCTCCGGAAAACCAGAGTGGAGCTACGCACGTCAACGGCTATAAAAACTGCTGAACAGTCCCATCCAAAGGGATGGGCAGGAGGGCAGAGAAAGACTCAGGCTCTGAGATCCCTAGGTTTTTCATTCCTTTGTAACAAAGCCCCAACTGAGGAGCTTCTTCTCTCCCTCTCCTTCTCCTTCTTCTTCTTCATAAAAAAGCACTGTATAAGCCCTGTCTTAGGGTTATCTTTTCCCCCCACTTAGTGAATCTTTTTACTGATCGACCAATGGACGTAGGTGATTTCCTCCCTGAACCACCTTAAACCTCTGTGTGATTTTCTGGTTGCTCTGAACTAATCTTCTCCTTGAGCCTCCGTTAACAGGCTCACCTCCTTTGCGCGCCGCCATCTCCCGGAACTCTCTCCCTCTTTGGTGTTTCTTGGGATCCCCACATCCTACGTCAACATCTTCTAGTGCTTTCATTTAGACTTGGAAAGATGGTGGCTAGAACGCGCAAAACCAACTCTGCTGCCCGCAGTGTGCTTGCGGAAGAACCCTCTGTCCGGGCGCCGGACGACGGTGCGTCAACTTCCACTTCCCGGCAACGCACCGGATCTATCTCCTCTTCCAGAGGCACCCGTGTTTCAGAGCTCCAAGAGATGGTCGCAAACCTCACTGACATGGTCACCGGCCTCATGGACACCGTCATCCTCAGACAGACTCAGCCGGTCTGTGCAGTACTTCCTCGCCCGCCGGTAACGGCGGTCCCTTCTCCCCCTCCGTCGGTTGCGGCGATCCCAGAGGTGATTTCGACGCCCGCAGCGGCCCCGGCTCCGCTCCTTCCGATTCCCATGGTGGCCGAAGCCCTTGCACCAGCGCCCCAAGCCGCACCACTCTCCATCAAATCTTCTGGTTCCTCCAGACCACCCATACGCCCTTTCCGTTTCCAGGAGGTTCATCAAAACCCCCTCCCACCTTGTCCACTACCACAACCTGCCTTTCTCCCACCTGCTTTCCCTCCATTTCTAGCCGAAAGAGACCCCTTCTTTCCTGGCGCTCAGGCTCCTCATCATGGACCCGATCCCTTCTTCGGGCCGATGGACGAAAATGCTCCTTTTTTCCGACGCCATCCGTTTGGCCCCCATCCCAGAAGACTTCCGACCACCCAGGTTGGAGGTTTACAGAGGCGCAACAGACTCCCGTGAGCATGTGCAGGGGTTTGAGGCCGTCGTCCGATACCGCCGGCCGGACGAAGCCACTAGGTGTCACCTCCTGGCCAACACACTGAAGGGGGCAGCATTTAGCTGGTTCATCAAGCTGCCCCGGGGTCACATCACCTCCTATGAGCATCTGAAGTGGGAGTTGATCGCCCGTTTCATAGGGCGGACCCGTATGGTCATGTTCGACATGGTCCTCGCCAACATCAAGCAAGGCGCGAGAGAGAACCTTCGGGATTACACCAACCGCTTCTTCGCCGCTGCAGCAGAAGCTGAAGATGTAGAGCATACAGTGGCCATGCATAACTTCCGGAGATGACTCAAGGTAGGGGACTTGTCCAAATCCCTATAGTTGGCCAAACCTCGGAGTTACCCAGAACTGGTGGCTAGGGCCAGTCAGTTCATGCTCCTAGAGGATGTTGCATCCTCCCCCGCAGGTGCATCCGGGAAAAGAAATAAGAGAAAACATCGGGGTGTCGAACCCCCGGTCATGAGGATACAAACGGTCAGAACTCGCGATCGAGAAGAGGAGAAGCCCCGGTAAACTCAACCCCCGAAGCTCCTTCTATCTAGGCCACTCCCCGAGGTCTATGCGGCAGCCGTTAAACAGGGCTGGATAAGGCGCACTGGACCTAAACCGGCGCCGCCACCTGGAGTGGACCCTAACGACTACTGCGAGTTCCACGAGAACTATGGGCATAGGCTTCACTGCTGTCGAGGCCTAAGAATCTTGCTCGAGAAGCTGTCAAATCAAGGAAAGCTTGAGGAGTTCATGAACATGGCCCCAACTTTCACTGCCGCCCAGAAAGGAAAAGCCCCCGAGGCTGCTGAGGCACCTACCAGAGCCCTACCACCCGTAGGCCCTAGCCAGCAGGGGCGCTTTTACCCTCCAGCCGCCAGAACTATCAATGTTATCTTCAACATTGACCCAACCGCTCAGCGCCAAGGAGCAAAAGTCGGCGGCATCTCTGAGCATCATGCCTCATCCATCCCCCTTACGTTCTGCAGTGAAGATCTCCCCCAGTAGGGCAACTTACATAATGATTCGATAGTGGTCGTTGCCCGCATCGCTGATTTCGATGTTCGGCGGGTACTCCTCGACTCTAGGAGTGCCGCCGACATCTTGTTTGAGTCCGCCTTCCTCCAGATGGGACTCAAAAAGCCTAACCTCCTCCACGCTGGGACTACCTTACTCGGTTTCTCCGGCGAAAGGGTCCAACCTCTAGGATTCATTACTCTTTCCGTCTCCTTTGGTGATGACAACGGCAACGCTATGAGCATGGTTAACTTCGCAGTCATCAAAGCTAAATCGAGCTACAACGCCATCCTGGGGAGGACAACTCTAAACTCCTTCGGATTGGTGATTTCCACGCCCCAACTGTGCGCAAAGTTCCCAACCCCCAGCGGCGTTGTTATCATCCGAGGAGACGCAATACAAGCTACCCGCTGCTTTCAGATAGCGGCGCAGCTTATAGTAGATCAAATGGATCCCAGGGAAACCCAACCAGTTACACCACAGGAAGGAGTCATCAGCGTAGCTTTAGGAGACGAAGGCTCTTCCAAAATTGTAAATGTTTCATCTTTTCTGAATGAAAAGCAGCAGGCAGAAGTTACTGCCTTGCTTTCGGACTATATCGATGTTTTCCCATGGTCTCCTAAAGATGTTACAGGCATGGACAGGGCTGTTTGCGAACACCACTTGAATGTGTCTCAAATCGCCAACCCCGTCGCGCAAAAGAAGAGAGTAATGGCCGGGAAAAGACAGGATGCCATCAAAGAAGAAATCATAAAGCTGTTGGGAGCTGGTTACATCAGGGAAGTACAATACCCCCGATGGCTAACCAATGTGGTAATGGTGAGAAAGACCAGTGGGAAGTGGAGAATGTGCATAGACTTCAGGTCACTGAATCAGGCCTGCCCTAAAGACACTTACCCCCTCCCTCGTATCGACACGATGGTAGACCGAACCGTCAGGTACGAGGTTATGAGTTTCCTGGATGCCTTCTCCGGGTATCACCAAATCTGGATGGCCAATGGGGATGAAGAGAAGACAACTTTTATCACTGACTATGGCACTTAATGCTACAAAGTCATGCCCTTCGGTCTCAAAAATGCCGGTGCCACCTATCAACGCATGATTGATGCAGTCTTTAAGAATCAAAAGGGGAGGAATCTCGAAGCTTATGTAGATGACGTCCTGGTCAAAAGCAAAACTTTAATAGAGCACCTTGGTGATCTCCGGGAAACACTCGACACTCTCCGAAGGTACAACCTCAAGCTCAAGCCTACTAAATGTACCTTCGACGCTGCTTCAGAAAATTTTTTGGGGTATCTAGTCTCTGTCAGAGGGATAGAAGCCAATCTCGATTAAATATTAGCCATTCTGAGCATGCCCTCCCCGAAGACGGCGAAGGAGGTCCAGAAGCTAGCAGGGCGGATCAACAGCTTAGGCAGATTTATCTCGAAAGCTGGTGATCGCTATTCCCCTTTCTTTCGGTGTCTGCGCAACAGCAAGAAAGGACTCTGGGACAGCGGGTGTGAAGCTGCATTCACCGAACTGAAGAAGTACCTAACCTCGGCCCCGATATTAGTGGCGCCGAAAGAGGGAACGATCCTATCTCTTTATCTAGGAGTGTCCGACACTGCGGTTTCAGCGGTACTCCTAGACAGCGAAAAGGGGGTTCAGCATCCTATCTTTTACACCAGTCACATATTCCTAAACACCGAAAGTCGGTATCCCACTTTGGAGAAGCTTGCTCTGGCCCTTCTGATGATAGCCAGGAAGCTACGACCTTACTTTCAATCCCATACTATTCAGGTCGTCACGGATCAACCGCTCCTAAAGATATTGCATACTCCCGAGGTTTCAGGAAGATTACTCAAGTGGTCTATCGAGTTGGGAGAGTATGACATCAAGTTTATTCCGCGAACAGCTATCAAGGCCCAGGCCTTGGCCGACTTCGTCGCTGAGTTTTCCACGTCAGAGCCACCAGTCACCAAAACCTTGGCAAACCTTTGGATACTTCATGTTGACGGTGCGTCAGGGTCACAATCTCAGGGGGCTGGGATCCTCCTAACCAGCCCATTGGGGGCTGTGCTTCATCAGGCTGTGACGCTCCGGTTCAAGGCAACCAACAACCAAGAAGAGTATGAAGCCCTCATAGCAGGATCGAACTTCGCGCTCAGCCTTGCCGTGAAGCACATACAAGTGTTCAGCGATTCCCTACTAGTCGTCAATCAGGTGAACCAGACGTTTGAGACAAAGGACAAGGTTTTGAAGAAATATCTGCAACTGACAAAGTCCCTGATTTCTCTATTCGAAGATTTCTCCCTGACACATATACCCTGCGAAGAGAACCAGGTGGCAGACCGGCTCGCGAAGGAAGGGCTCCCCGACCTCCGCCGGACTCAGGTGTTCGAAAGGCCTAGTTTCGAATGCACCGAAATCTCTTCTCAAGGGCAACCACCTTGCTGGATGGATAAGATCCTGGATTATCTAAAGAATGAGACTCAACCTGACAACCGACGAGAGGCGCTGAGAATGAAACTCACTTGCGCCAAATATATCATCATCGACGGGGAACTTTATAGAAGATCTTATGCTAAACACCTCACCAAATGTCTGAGACCAGACGAGGCTTTAAAAGTGATGGAAGCAATATATCGAGGAGAATGTGGAACACATGCACGAGGTAGGAGCCTCGTCATGCAAATCCTACGCCAAGGTTTCTTCTGGCCCAACATCCACAAAGATGCTCAGGTATTTGTGGAGAAGTGTCCTCAGTGCCAGTACTACGCGAGCATGCAGAGGCAACCTGCGGGCTACCTCAAACTCATCAACTCTTCGTGGCCCTTTGTCATTTGGGGGCTGGACTTCTTAGGGCCAATGCCTACGGCCGTGAGGGGCTGTAAGTGGATACTAGTTGCAGTCGACTACTTCACAAAGTGGATTGAGGCCAAGCCACTTACTCAGCCCACTGCTCAAAACATCGAAAGCTTCCTCTGGACCAACATCATATGCAGGTATGACGTCCCAATGGTGGTTATCACAGATAACGGCACTCCATTCGCCAATCAAAGGATCCATGATTTCTGTGGAGAGCACCAGATCAACCTTAAATACGCCTCTGTTTGGCATCCGCATACCAACGGACAGGCGGAAGCCGCCAACAAAAACATCTTGAACATCTTAAAGAAATGCCTAGATGGCGCGAGGACCCACTGGCCAGAAGAATTGCCAGGAGCTCTTTGGGCTTACAACACAGCTCCTTCCGAGGATACCCAAGAGTCTCCCTTCTCCCTCTCATTTGGAATGGACGTTGTCATACCAATTGAACTGGAGCACCTCTCCCCCAGAGTAGAAGCTGCGGCCAGCTTTGAACCCGAGGCTTTGCAAACTTGGGTAGACGAGAACGATGACTAGGCCTGTAAATGGGTCGGATCTTGATCCGATCCTATCCATGATCCGAACCGATTATCTTATGAAACAGAATAAATTTTTGACCCGCACGAGTGTTCCGAAAATCCGACCCACTCCGTTTAAGTATTGCCAGGTCGGATCCGAGTCAATGCTGATCCGATCCGAAAAAAATCCGATCCGAAATTTATAAGTATGAAATTATTTTACTTACTAATATATTTATTATTTAATTGCATATATTAATTGTTGTTTTATTTTATGAAAGTTTTGAAATGTAACTGAGATTTATAATTATTAAAAAGGCTATTATAAATTATTTTAAGTGTAGTAATCAGGAAGTGCTTGTATTGTGAAATGAGATAAATAGCTACAAATGTTTTTACCGTTAAGATAAAATATTTAGTGCTAGTTTTAACAGAACTGCACTTTATTTTTTGTGTAATATTTTCATTCAACTGTTGGTTCTATGTTTTGTAATATTGTAATATAATGCTGATGTCAGTGATATGATCTTTAAATGTTTATATATTATCCTTATATTTTCTACTACAACGGAGTTATATTGTAAATTTTAGTAATCAAAATTTTATTTAAAAATATAAGAATATATATACAACTAATAGTTGTAGTCATTGAAAAAATAGTGTTAAATTATGTAAAAAAAAATTTCGGGTCGACCCGAAATCCGATCCGAAAATCCGAACCGTGACGGGTCATGGAACGGATCTGGGTTGACCTCGATCCGATCCGATTTTTAATCCGATCCGGATATATTGGAATCAGATCCGGGTCGGGGTCAACCCGATCCGGATCCGATCCGTTGACAGGCCTAACGATGACTCACGAAGGGTCAACCTAGACCTCCTGGAACAAAAAAGAGAACTAGCCGCGCTGAAGCGCCTTGAGCATAAACGTCGGGTAGAACGATATTACAACCGAAAGGTCAGTCCCAGAACTCTCAATCAGGGTGATTTAGTCCTCAGACGGCGACTCCTCGCCGGCAGCAATTTGGGGGTTCCTAAGGTTGAGCCTAATTGGGAAGGCCCTTACATCGTGCGCGAGGTCGCTGGACCTAACGCTTACTACCTCATGACTTCCGAAGGTGCCCAGATCCCCAGAAGCTGGAGTGGGGACGACCTGAAGAGGTTTTACGCATAATCTCTCACTATAGTTCATCCAGGTGCACTGTGCTCATTCATTTGTACAGATTCAACTATGGGATTCGTTTATAAAGGATGCAAACGCCAAATCCTGGCTTTACTCTCAATCTGGGTTTCTTTATATTGGAAGATTTCATATTTCCAACATCCTTATGGCGAACGATCTATATATACCAAGAAATATATATATGAATTGACCATAGTGTCGCTCAGGTATGACCTCAAAACTCAAACCATCGTGTCCGAGGTTGCAAACCACACGCACGATGGTACTTACTAACCTCCTCTAATACGGTGATCATCAAGTCTAGTAGTGCCTGGCAGGCGGGGTTTCCTACAAACATCTGGGACCATTCCATAAGCCCATCTGGCCAGCGGAAGGTCTGAAGGCCTGCTCGTAACCTTAGGGCTGTCCCTGATATCGAATCAAGATACAGGTCCCTCCAAAGCAGGGTGCCTTCGCTTCCCACTAGAATAATTGTCATTCCAAGAGGGTCAGCCCTTGCCTCAAGTACAAACATCGTACAAGAAGTTTCAGACGAACAAGTCCTTTTGGCATGGGGTCAGATAAACTCCCTTCAGGCAGGATCTCCACTACTATCATTACTTCTCTCCTGTGCAGGTTCACAAAGGAATATCTATAAATTCTACTAAAGGGAATTCCCAAGGTTAGCCCTTGCCTTAAGTACAAACGTTATACACGACGTTTCAGACGCACTTTAGACTGCACCAAGTCCTTGGCACTTTGGGTCGAAGATACTCTTTTCGGGCGGCGATCCAACCCTGGCTATCAATATTCCTCCTATTTTTATTACATGATTCAGGAATTTCGAGATGCAAATTTATGTATGTTGCGTGTATGGATTCGGGGAGTTTTTCTTTAGTCAGGCCATACTCAGAATTAAGCTTAGGCTTATTTCTGCCTGGTTCAAAAGCTCTACCTTATGTAATGTTTTTGTTGCAGAAAACCACGGTGATGCAGTAACATTGCAAGGGTGTAGAATGCCAAGGGTACTTATAGAGTCTCAATACACATGAGCAGAAGCGAACAGTGTATGTGATAAAACTCCCTTTTTATTTATTTTCAAAATTTATCAAGTAAGGATTTACATTCTTTTATAAGAAAAATGGAATTTAATCCTTCACTGACTCCATCCAGAGGTAAAAAATCTGTTGGGATTTTTTTTTGAGTGATTGAGGTATTCAGTTGACGCGAATTAAATCCCTTACATGATCTGAGACTGTTCAGCTGCATGGTGAGACAGGACCTCTCCTTATGTTCTTTGTTATATTTTGACCTTAGCAAGATGTTAAATTTGGTCATTCTATATTTCTGGACGGCGGAATTCAGCCCTATCAGCTACATTGCAGAGTGACCGCTTACTCCACTCATAGGCATCTGAACAGCGTAGTTATAATCTGTGGCTTGTATGGCGAATCATAAAGTTCAGCAAGGGAGCACCACAATGCTCTTTACCCAAGCGAAGCTATCTTGATCTCTTCTTCCTTACCAGTCTCTACTCTTGGGCAAGCGAGTTAGACAACGACGCTTAGTGCTATATAGTTTATGATCGCTTGCTACACATTAAGAAAAAACACGAGCTTTCAGGACTGTGTGGAGGTCTGTAAATGGTAAAAACAAAATTTACTTCTACGAATGAGCCAATAAATGAATTCTCCTCTTGGTGCTCATATAACTCAACTAACCATCTGTTCTGACATTACTCAGGTATTCAGAAGATTTCTTGATATTAACTCGTATCACATTATGCACGTTATCAACTACAGTTGGAGTTTCGCTAAGTATGTAGCAGTGAATCTGCTCTTACAACACCGCGCAACTATGCTTGAAAAATAAGCAAAATTCTACTGCATAAGGACACGCGCAGATGAAACAACAGCTTACAGAGGATTTACAGTTCATATGACTGGACACATTATTTAGACACTTGGGTTGCTGGATGTTTAGGTGGAGTTTGGGCATTCATCACTTCACTGGGTTCTTAGGTCATACGCCACTGACTTCTACCCACCCCAAACCCGTTGTCTAGCCCAGTTTAAACTTGACAGGAGCATTGCAAAACACTGCTTATCAGAGAGGCATCTACGAAGGATTAAAATAAGCACACAGGGTCTAGTGTCTCACTGCATAATTAGATAGGAGGCAAGAGCTATACTACTTATCTAGCAAATAATGACTAAAGATTGAGAGAGGGCAAAAGTTCTATGAGTATAGTTATCACTTATACCATATCCTCGCCCGGTCTCTGTTGTTCAAACATTTCTCTAGCATTAATCCCTCTCCTTATTGGAGTGCTTAAAATCAATTTCCCTCCCATACCTCATAAAAAATCATATATCCCAAAACAACAAAGAACTTTGAATATAAGCAGGTTTTAATCATTACCAGACGCTGTGTTACAATACCTATTCTACGAAACAATTGTTGGTCATGAGAGGCAGAGGAGTTACTATCAGATCTGTTCCACCTCATGATAGTGCCCGCACTTACAGTGCTGAAAAGAGTGCGCTAACAACCAACGGCATCTAGATACATCAGACACTGCCACACCTCAGGTTGTTCCCTCAATCGACAAGCCAATTCACAACAAAGTAGCTGTGCGATAAGACAGGATATGATGCAATGGAAAGTGCATGATTGGCCATTATGTAACCTCTTCTTATTCATCTATCATACATTATCGAGTAAGTACCTAGCCAGTAGAGAATCAATTATACTCTCTACCGACAATAAACAAGGACAATAGGACAAACAACCGCCTCGCGAATATAATTTAAGAACGCATGATCATAATGCTCATCAGATGTCTCTCGCTTATTATGCTCCTATTCAAGGCGGCACGGTTTCTCTATCTATCTCATGTCTCACATCATCTTATACAGTCGTGATACATTATTACAAAGATAGTTCCAGAAGATGAGGCGTTTTACTTTGTCAATCCCAATGAGTGCGTAGTTCTCTCTCCTCTTTCCTCATCATATGCCTATTCATAGGGTCGATCTCTTGTACTAATAGCTGGCTAGAAAGGAACGCTAGAATGCACTAAGTCGCCTGACGCTCGATTCTCTCTCTATAAGGTGGAATGCAGATGAGTTCATCACGAGTGTGATCACTACCATAGGTTCGTCCGATGTGTTACACTGCGTATTGTCATTTGAGCTGTACCTTGAACGTGCCTAAAAGAGTTCTTCCTCTCACACCTAATACTTATACGTAGAAACCGGCCAGTCGTCCTAAGTGCACTCCATGTATAAAGGCGGTATTCACGAGAGCCTTCTCCATGAGTGCAGACAAGTCGCGTTGACCTATTATACGCTAGGTAACTAAGCACTGTATGCACAGACCCACATTAACATCGCCAGTACTCGCATATTCCTTTCCATATCTATGTATCTCGATTTGTTTGGGCTCTTACGCACATATGTATTAGATCGCCCATGTTGATAATACAACTCACTCTAATCATTCTTCCAAGGGTTAATAA
>KZ451944.1:2422328-2468695 GCA_002786265.1 Apostasia shenzhenica | reverse complement strand
CTGTAAACCTCCAATCTGGGTGGTCGGAAGTCTTCTGGGATGGGGGCCAAATGGATGGCGTCGGAAAAAGGAGCATTTCCGTCCATCGGCCCGAAGAAGGGATCGGGTCCATGATGAGGAGCCTGAGAGCCAGGAAAGAGGGGATCTCTTCCGGCTAGAAATGGAGGGAAAGCAGGTGGGAGAAAGGCGGGTTGTGGTAGTGGACAAGGTGGGAGGGGGTTTTGATGAACCTCCTGGAAACGGAAAGGGCGTATGGGTGGTCTGGAGGAACCAGAAGATTGGATGGAGAGTGGTGCGGCTTGAGGCGCTGGTGCAAGGGCTTCGGCCACCGCGGGAATCGGAAGGAGCGGAGCCGGGGCCGCTGCGGGCGGCGGAATCACCTCTGGGATCGCCGCAACCAGCGGAGGGGGAGCAGGGACCGCCGTTACCGGCGGGCGAGGAAGTACTGCACAGACCGACTGAGTCTGTCTGAGGATGACGGCCTGCTGCGCCGTGAGGCCGGTGACCATGTCAGTGAGGTTTGCGAGCATCCCTTGTAGCTCTGAAACACGGGTGCCTCTGGAAGAGGAGACGGATCCGGCGCGTCGTCGGGAAGTGGAAGTTGAGGCACCGTCGTCCGGCGCCCGGACAGAGGGTTCTCTCGCATGCACATTGCGGGCAGCAGAGTTGGTTTTGCGCGTTCTAGCCACCATCTTTCCAAGTCTCAATGAAAGCACCAGAAGATATTGACGTAGGATGTGGGGATCCCAGGAAACACAAAAGAGGGAGAGAGTTCCGGGAGATGGCGGCGCGCAAAGGAGGTCAGCCTGTTAACGGAGGCTCAAAGAGAAGATTAGTTCAGAGCAACCAGAAAAACACACAGAGGTTTAAGGTGGTTCAGGGAGGAAATTCCCTACGTCCACCGGTCACTCAGTAAAGAGATTCACTAAGTGGGGGGAAAAGATAACCCTAAGACAAGGCTTATACAGTACTTTGTTATGAAGAAGAAAAAGAAGAAGAAGGAGAAGGAGAGGGAGAGAAGAAGCTCCTCAGTTGGGGCTTTGTTACAAAGGAATGAGAAACCTAGGGATCTCAGAGCCTGAGTCTTTCTCTGCCCTCCTGCTCATCCCTTTGGCTGGGACTGTTCAGCGGCTTTTATAGCCGTTGACGTGCGTAGCTCCACCCTGGTTTTCCGGAGGCAAGGTGATGGTTGGGCTCTGAGCGCCGCTTGTCTGTCACCGGAGAGGTTCGCAGCTGCACGAGGAAGATGACATCCTTTAATGCTGGTACTTTTTCTGGGGAAGAACGTCTGTACGGAAATCGGCGGGGTTAGGTGAAGTTGATTGTGACAGGCGTAACCTCGTACCCTCGTGCCCGAGGTTACGAGGGTCAATCCAGAATCGTTGTGGACGATGGTTGGCTGAACCCTCGTGCCCGATTTTTGACTTGGGTCAAGAGTCCTGAA
The DNA here is from genome assembly GCA_002786265.1 of Apostasia shenzhenica. Classification (NCBI taxonomy): domain Eukaryota; kingdom Viridiplantae; phylum Streptophyta; class Magnoliopsida; order Asparagales; family Orchidaceae; genus Apostasia; species Apostasia shenzhenica. The sequence continues at coordinate 2,467,251 of KZ451944.1, read as the reverse complement.
AAACCTGAAGCTGAGTCAGCAAATCAATCAATCAAGCACAGGCATGTCAAGCGCCACGTGTTCGACCAGGATGCAGCGTAGGAACCACGTGTTAACAATAATTGATTAATAAATTGATTAAAGCTTAATACAAAGGTTGATTAAAATATAATTAATGAGACAATTCAGTAAATTAATATTCTAAATTATTATTGATTAATTTATTAATTAATTATTATGTTACATTATTTTTTTAAAAAAATATTTTGCATGACGTCCACTTCCGTCAGCCGCACGAACCGGGAATACGCTTGACGCCAGCGGCCATCCTTGGCTTCTTGTGCATCGTCTGCACTTTTTTTTTAATCTTTCCACGTGCGACACGTGTCATAAATCTGCTGCTTAAAATCTGTCCGCTCTGTGAGAGTGTGAACGCGAGTTGCCTTCGACACGCGTCAGAATGTCATTGGCTCAAAGACCTGCGGCAACGCATCCGGGCTTACGCTGGATCGCGCAGCCCCTAATCCAGATTTTAGATGCCCATATCCCACAACGACAAGAGACGCGGAAAACGGACCTTAAATGTAACCGGTCGAAGATTAATCGCACCTGCTGGAACTGCCCTTATTCATACATAAAATGGTCCTAACTTTTTATTTGATTTGATATCTTTATATATCTTTAGTATGTGAATAATCGATAAAATAAAATAAATTTTTTATATTAAAATTTATATAAGATATAATTAAATTAATTAATTAATTAATTATTATTATTATTTAATTTAGTATCATTTTAATCTTAAACAGAACTAAAATAATCATAAGGCCAAACAAGCTATTAATAGTGTGTTTCTCTTAGCCTAGTAAAGGAAAAATTTATATAAAAAATAGATCTCAAATTTGAACCACACTTTCACTCTAATTTCTAAATGAGTTAGAAAAAATTATAATATTATGGGGTGAAATAAAAAAATATTTGCTCATAAATCAAACAAAATGATGATGAAATAAATAATATTATTAGCAAGATCCAAACAGAAGGAATAAAACAAAAAAATATTTTTAGTGTATTGTGTAATAGAAAAATTTTATCTAAAAGTAAATTTTATAAAAATATAATAAAACTAATGAAGAAAAATAATACTGAATGCTAACCTATAAAAAAATATACAAATAAAATAAATATTGTAAAAATACGAATGCTAAGATGAATGTGTGGATATACACGAAAACATAAAATAAAATAAAAAATATATCTACAAAAAAATTAGAATTGCACCAATTGAAAATAAACTTAGAGAAAGTTGACATAAATAATTTAGACATGTAAATCGTAAATAGATTGAAGCTCCAATTAGGAAAATCAAGTTATTAAATTTTGCTTATGAATGAGAGACCAAAAAAGACATCAAAAAATTATAAGTAGTGATTTTACTAACTTAAACTTAAATAAAAAGTTATTAATTGATAGAGCACAATGAAAATAAAAGATTCATGTAGCCGACCTCACCAAATGGGATTAAAGCTCGGTGATTGTTGTTGTTGTATTCATATTTCTAAAACCTAGAATAAAAATAAAAAAAACTATAAAAGTACATCAAATGACAAAAAATTTCTTGCTCAATGGAGTTCGTGTACAAAGTTATAATCTGATATGTTGTACAATAATACTACAGCAGCAGCAGCAGCAGCAAATGAAGCCAACATGAAAAGCCCAAATTTCCTCTCTAATCTCTCATCCTTCATCATCCTCAATGGCCTTCACTCTCCATCTTCTATACAAGAATCAAATCTTATTTGCAAGAGTATAAATAAACCTATCAACTTATATCATCATAAACATAATAATTTATATAGTATGAACCACATGTAACAGCTGCTTCAGGGAGCTAATCTTCTTCCAAAGTAATTGCTGGCCGCATGTTGAACAAAAGGATGAATCAAATCTCCTAGAGTTCTCTGGAAGCCTTCCCTTCTCCATTTCAATGATGAGATCAAGAGAGAAAACCAGCTTTACAGAAATGAGAATCCTATCATTCAGAAGACCAGAGTTCATCTTGGTCAGGAAGCATTAGGCATTCATAAGGGTTGGAGTAGAAGTAGTCTTCTTCCTTTGGTCTATCCGTAATCACAGTTCTCCTTCTAGGGTTTCCCATGCGATTCGCATGGACAGCCTTCACTGATGAAGAGAACTCGTGCCAACCCATAGATCCATTGTTGTAACGGTCAATTAGCTCGACAATAAGCTTACGGTCTAAGAGGAAGGTTCTCCTGAAGCCTAAATATCTGAAAACATATCGAAACATAAAAATCGCTTTAGGTATAGTAGCAACTTTCATGTCTGTCTTAAAACTACATGAAAAGCAAAAGATCACTAGTCAAAAAGTTTGCAAAAGGGTTTCAGGAAGAACACAGGCCTGATTCTACTCCAAACTTCTGCCTAAGACAATAGAATAGTTTAAACACAAACAAAAACAGCATCACTAGTCGTCTTCCTGCATGCACTCGCAGGCCGATTCTATTTCATTTTTCTTGTTGGAAAGTAAAAATTTGCCATTGTACAAGAAACCGGAGAAGGCGATCATGCATTAGGATGACAAACTTTTGCATACATATTCCATTGAACTTGCTTGTTCTACACAAATAGTCCAAATTATGAAATGTATCTTAACACACTCAAAAACATGTCAAGATTACTATTCCAACAAAATGGTTAAGCCGTTTTACACTCTTTTTTTTAAAAAAAATCTACTGTTTCTTGCCCCACTCATGTACATATCAAATTTTATGTGCAGTCATACTAACTTTCCGGATCACTGAACGGCCAAATCTCTTCCACCCTAATCTATGTTATATGTAACTCACTTGCTAACCAAGTCGTCATTGTAAACAACAAAATAAACACCAAATATTCATGTACTTCAAGTGAGTCGCGAACATTGTAAGCACCTTAATTTGGACAGCTAATATGTAAAGAAGATGCTTACCAAATCCACCATTTATCTATTATTGAAGCACGTTTAGTGTATCTCGATATCTATAAATTAGTAAAGTTCATTGATGCATAAAAGGAGTACCTCCGATGGCCTTCAACAACTTTTGCCATGTTACCATCATATGTGGGAACAAATATATCACTCTCTAGTGATACCATATAATCTAAAGCTGCCATCTGTGAAGAGTGGTTTTGAAAAAATCTAAGGTCAGAAGGCTCCAGGAGTGTTTCTTTCCTGACCTGTGACCAGAAATAATGAAATCAACCAACAAAAATAGAAATGATGAACATGCTAACAATAGTACAACTCAGGATACTAACCACATTTGGATATGCTGCAGTTAGACCAGCCATTCTTCGAGCTCCACCGTATATTTCCCCAGCTGCAATGTATATCGTGGTACTGTGATCAATGTCCAAAGCCTGAAGCACGAGTGCAGTTTCCTCTGGTGTCAAAGGGCAGAGGCCATCTTTCCTTTTCAATTCGGAGTTTATAACTTTTTCTTTCCACCAAGGGTATGCATACCTGTATATTATTAATCAGCTCCAAAGATACTACCAAACTAAGATATAAGATTTTTTAGAAACGACTAAAGCTTTGAAAAGTTTAAATTTCATATGCGTTACATTCCAAAAGCATCCTACCTCATTCTAGTCAACTCATCCGCCTCCTCAACAGAGCAGCCATGCGTACAGCCTGAGAAAGCTAACATGTCCATTTCATAGCGAAGGTGAAGGACAAGAAAAGGACCATTTCTCCGTAGCAGGTTGATCACTCTATTTCCTAATTCTTCAATTTGAGAGGTAAATTTAAGAGCAGCATAATTTACTCTACAACGGAGTTTCTGAATGTCAGTCGGCAGGCCATTGTTAGCAAGCCTAGAGTCAGTCTTGTTCAAGTGCAAGACCTTGTGCTTTTGTATCAAAGGTAAAATCTGCTCAAGTAGAACACATCACTGTTATAATCCTCATGTCCTCCAACAGTGTTTGAATAATAGAATAATAGCAAAGCGAGTGATCTAACCTGGTTCTTGTAGTAAGAAATGTCAGACCAGCTAACAGGTGGCATGGAATAGTACATCCCAAACTCTACTCTTTGCTTTAATCTAGGAGGGAGCTCTTTTAGTATCCTGACTTCATCCCTCAGTGAAGTAATGAAATGGTCTACGTCAAATATATCTTGAAACTCACTGTAACATAAAATGATTTCAATGTGACGAAAACACATAAGAATGCGGATGCCCTGTAGCTAAAATATTTAAGCGACAAGTAACAAAATAAAACAACACACCTGGGATCATTCCAGAAAGACGTTTTATCCAATTCAGGGACAATCAGAGTAACATTTAAATATCTTGCAATAACAACCATGTCACATATCTGAAATAATGAATCACAAAATCAAAGGGGCCTCTAGTAAAATGCCATCATTAGAACCATAAACTATAACTCAGAAAGTGAATCCATATGAACTTAATATAGATGGTATAAATGCCTACCGCAGCTCGCATTTGATTTAGCCCGCCATTGCATGAAACCATCAAGTAGCCATTATTCTTATAGATTCCTGAATTAAACAAATGGGGATAAAAAACCATTAGCATATGTCAGGCAAATATATGCATAATTAATTAGATTATTGATAGAAATTTCAAAAGCATTTCAAGGACCTCAGAATTCCAAAGCTAACCAATATATGCATATGCAAGAAAACGTCACAAAAAGATATTAAGGTGTAGTTTGAATGAACGTTAAATGTAGCCTCAGCCAAAATTTAGAGTTTGTTTGATATGAGCCCAAATAATCCAAAAAAATTCGGATCAAATTTGTCAAGTCGCCAAACAAAGCCTTCAGAGAAACATTTACAGTCCAAAAGAAGGTCAGGTAACATTTCTCTAATAGAAGGAAAATACAAATTCAAGAGGTGAGCATCAAAGTGAGCACCACATGCATCAAGAGGATGCAAGAAATTAATTTGCCTGAAAAGGGAGGCGTCCACCACAGCCTACAATTCTTAAAGAAAAAGAAAAAATACAAGCAGTAAACTCATATCCATCATCACTACAATCACCATATTCCAACATTTAACACAAGCATCCAAGCACAACTTAAATTTCTATACGGGTTTCACCAATATACAAGCCAATGTACAGTTATCAAGAGATCCAAAAACTAAAAGCACAGACAACTAAAAGGGAAAAGAAATGTCTGGATTTTTTATGCTTGGGTAGTTTTTTTCTGAGATAGTGATCATAGGATTTGTATGGTTTCCCTTTCTCTTGCTTTCCCTTTGACCAATCGCACCCATTCAAATTCAGGCAATACCTAGAAGATCCAAAGAACCAAAAACAACCAAAAAGTGAAAAGAACATCTCACTCTTGGGAGGAAGAACAATCTTCTGCTCAACAGCAGAAGAGGGCTTCATCGTGGCGGGAGAATCCGACGGGGTGAAGCAGGACGGCCAGCCCTTGAGAACCCTCGGGCCCCACATCTCTCCCAACGCCGTCAGCTGCACCACGCACGTCCACAACAGAACAGTTGTAGTCGCCCGAATCATCCACAGCTTCATCCTCGATCTCGTCATCATCGCACCCTTAATCTTCTCCGCCGCCGCCGCCGCCCCTCCCACCTTTCCCTCGCCGTGGGACTTCAAACCCAAATGCCTCTCCCCGTACTCAGATCCCCGCAGCGATCTCTCCAGCTTAAGCATCCCGGAAATCTACAATGCCGCGGCTACCTCACAATCTCATACATGAAACAAAGGAACAGCCCCCACAACTTCGCCACTTCTTTATTCCCAAATTCAAAAACAAGCAATGTAATCTCTCTGAATCCAATTAATGAACGATGACAAGAAGAAGGAATCCCGACCCCCCAAAACCGCAACAATCCACCAATAAAAAATCGTCAAAAAGAGCGAATGGAATGAAAGAATGAAGCCCCTTCCAGAAACCCTCGCCAAAATGCCTCAAAAACTCCTGAAAACCACGAAAACCCGATCCTTATTCCTTCAGGTGAAATGGACAGAGATCTAGGGCTCGGCCCGGCGGCCGCGCGGCGGATCTCGGCGCAGACCGGTGGCGAGATCAGAGCTCGGGCGACCAGAAACCGGAGAACAGCGGTTTATCTCTTCCATTTATCACATCACAGAGAGAGAGAGAGAGAGATTCATTCCATTCCAACGCGTCGGTGACGTATATACGAAGCGACGCATACAGTACCCTACGATCCAGTATTACCATCATTAATAGCGCCAATCATGGCCGTCCATTATCATCACGGTAAACCGAGGTACTCTAGTAATTTTGATCAAAAAATTAAAGAATAATATCAAATAAATCCTTTTCATCAAAATATTGTCAAATATAAATAAAATAATCTTTTTAATCTCTAGTTTTTTCTTCCTAAGATATTATAAAAGCAATTTTTATTCATATAATAATAAAATTTAAACAAAAAATAGTTTAAAAATATGTGCAAAATGTTTAATTTTCAATCATCTGTTTAGAAATTAATTTTAAAAAATTTAACGAAATTTAGGACCGTCTTTTGACCAAAAAATAAATAATTTAATCAATTTTAATTAAATTAATTCAAAAACCCGAAACATAAAAGGAAGGAGTACGTGGCAGCCTAAGCACTGCTGATCGGGGGGCAAAAGATGGACGTCTGTGATTTCACGGCGGCTCATCATGAGCTCCACGCGCGCCTTCCGCCGGCCAAGTGACGGCCGTCAACAATTTTTCGTTCCATTCATGGCTGTCGGCCAACAATGGCGCCGTTAGTTGACTGACGGCTGACAGTCTCCTCCATTTACGCGCCTTTTTTAAGAAAGACTTAATAGCACATTAATAATAAGTATTTTTCGGTTCGAATTTCGTTTTTATTATGGAATTAAGGAAAATATTAATAAAGTTTAATCTGATTAATAATTGGAAAATATTAATAACGTTTTATTATGAATCAATATTTAATATTTAAAATGAGCAGATATTCCCTATTTTATATAAATTTTAATATGCTTTTCAGCATTGGCATTATGCCCATATCTCTTTTTTTATTATTTATATCCATAACTTTAATTAATACTTAGAGAAACTTCTGGCTTACTAAAGAATAATTATTTTGATTTTAATAGTTTTAATTTTTTCTATAAGTTATTTAAATTTTATAAATTTAAAATTAAATATATTAATAATTATTATTAATTTTTTTTAAAAAGAGATCAATTTACGTAGTTTCGTATGGCTTGCAGCAGTTTCGGTCGAAACACGATTAAAACTGTCGAAACTAAAATTCGGTAATATTTTCAGATTAGTTTAATAAAATTATATATTTCATATGATATTTTTAAAAAAATTATAAAATAAATTATTGATGTATTTTTAGAAATCTTACTATATTGTACAATATGATTTATAAATTTATAATAAAAATTTTATTTTGCTAATTTAAATTCTAAATAAAAATTAAATTTTAAGATTTAAGATTTATGTCATAAAATTTAAAATTTAGGGTTTAATTTTTTGTATTAAAATAATTTAGAGCACAGAATTTAGTATTTTAAATTTTAAATTATGACAGGCAAACTAATTACTCAGTATTAACTGAATGAATGGAGCGTGTTCTTTGGAATGTTAATGTGGTTATAGAAACATCACCCAATTAATCACACAGATATAATAAAATATATATATATATATATATTTATTTATTGTTGATAACTAAAATGGACAATATTTTTAGACGTGAAAATCAGTTGGATGGAAAACCACGACGCCGCTCTCTGAGCGACTTTAGAAAGGGTTTCACTAGTCAAAAATCGTATTACAAAGGTGATTAGAAAAGGCTTAAAGCGGAGGAGACCAAAAAAAGATCTTGTTTCCTCTGTTGGATTACAATTTATAATTTGAATTTTTCACAATCCTGACGTGTGGGGGATGGCCTAGGGAGTTTCAAGGGCCGTCCCCCTATCCTGTAGGCCGCCGGCCATACTGGTACGGATGTACGGCACCTAACGCAGACCGTAATTCTTCAATGACACGCGGGGGGCTATTCCGCGTTCCCTGGAGTAGGTCGTACCGGTACGGATAATCGACTTGGTGTTGTTTGTCTCTGTGAAAATTATCTGTCCTTCGCCTTGCGCCGCTTGTCTGATTTTTGGGACCGATCTCTCCACGTATACGCTCCGGATGCTATTTTGCGGATCACGAGGTAATATTTATATTTATATATTTTCCTCGTAACCATAAGATCTTTATTCAAAGGACTTTAATAAAACCAAATGAAAATATTTTCATTGGCCTATATGCATCACAAATATAAGGCCATGTTTAGCGTAAAGATCAAAATCAGAATTAAAATAGTAATAATTTAAAAAATAATATTATTATTAAATAAATAAAATTTTATTATGTTATACTCAAATTTTAATATAAAAATATTATTTTATTTTACATATTTAATTTTTTTTAATAAAATTATTAATTTCATTTCACGTTCTAGAACAAAATATTCGAATCACGTATTTTGTTATAAAATGTGAAATAAAGTTGATAATTTTATTAAAATTAATTAAGTATATGAAATAAAATAATATTTTTTATTTTAAGATTTATGTACATGGAATGCAATAAAAATTTATTTATTATTAATATTTTTATTATATTTTAAATTAGTATCATTTTTATCTTGATTTTGATTCTGGCACGACAGAGCACGAGGCCGCACACAGGCGGCCATCCCGCGGACGCCCTGCATGTGAGGACCCGCGCAGGTGGCCAGCGTGCAGACGCTTGCGAGCGGGGCCGCGAGCTGCGAGGAGTAAAATCGTAATTGAAAAAATATTTGTTTTAATTTAATTTTATTTTTTGATGAATTAACAGTATTTTAAACCGAAAACGTTATGTTAGACCTGATTGGAACCTTTTTAAAAATAACTACATAGTAATTATTATGAATCTGGATGACATATTTTGACGTTTGTGAATCTGTATGGCAAATTAGATAAATCACAAGAACCTAAGTGGAATTGATCTATCAAGGTCAAACTAATTTCAGTGTAAGTTGAATTTTTCAGGTCAAATCTTGATCTTGAACATAAATAAATCACACATCATAATGGAAAGTGATAGGTGAAAATTCATCCATTCAAAATAGGTAATTTTTTTTGTAAATTTCTTAAATTCCATTGAGTGAAAACATTTTTTCAGATTTTTTAAAATATATTTAAGCTATTTAAGTTGAATAAATCAAGGTCAATTTTTTATTTCTTTGGAAAACCAAGAAATCAAATTAAATTCTAATTGATGCAGCCATTAGAGGCATGAAGCCAAATGCCATTTATAAAAAAAAAATTCTTGCCAGTTTTAAAATGTTAATTAGTTTCTTGTTTTGGAGTACTTGTCACTGAAATATGAAAAAAATTACATATTTTAATTCATATACAACACAAGGAAATAATTAAAAAGAAAATATTATATTATATATTGGTATTATGAATAGTCAATAAAATTGGAGCACAAAATTATATATATATATATATATATATATTACATTTTGATTTTATAAATAACTTGTAAATAATATAATTTTTTTTTTGTGATATATAAATAAATTTCTCAATAAAATAATTAAAAGAGAGACTTCTATTCTTTATCAAATTAACACACATTGAGAAAGTTTGATATAGTGAAATTTAATAATATATAATAGAAAAGCAAGTTTTAGTAGTTATTTGATTCAATATTAATGTGGTGTTATGATTGAAAAATAAATAAATTATTAAATATAATGATATATAATTAATTTAAAAAGTAATTTAATGTTATTAAATTATGATATAAAAAACTTATAGAATATCAGGGACCAACAAGTATTTAACAATATCTTCATTTATTAAAAAACAAATAAATTAATGGTACTGTTTGTTTAGCTGTTGAAAATTAACCTGATTTAATTTTAATCAGATATATCACATCATACATAAAATTTAATATTAAAAATCAACTTTATTTCACATCATACGCACATTACTAAAATAATAACTAATTTATATCACATCTCTCACATATATCAACATAATGACTAGCTTTATTTCACATCATTCACAATTTTTAACAAAAAAATATCTCTATTTAAGTTTAATTTTAACCTTATTATATTTAATCTTGAAAACAAACGGGCCCTTAATGTTTGTAATTTTTTGGATGCTAAAATAATTTTTAATATTTATATTGTACTTATATTTTAATATTTTAAAATTTAATATTAAAATAATATTATTTCATATATAGTTTTTATAAATTTTAATTTTAAAAACCTACTTTACTTTATCTTTTATATGTAGCTCAATTTTTATAAATGTAGAACAAAATATTATATTAAAGTTTATCTTATATTTTAGTGAAAAATAATTTTACAAACAGATTCTAATTAAAAAACAGAAGTTGGTGAGATAAACGATGCAATAATTGTCGACAATACTGTGTAATATCGAAGAGTAAAGCACTAAAAGCTAGAGAAATTATTAGGCATAGTGCATGCACGTTCAGAGTCAAATTATAAAACGTTATCATGTGTGTACTCCAGATGAGCTCATAACAAATAATACTTTTAAAATTTAAAAAAAATAAACAACAACAACAACAACAACAACCAAGCCTTAATCCCACTAGGTGGGGTCGGCTACATGAATCCTTTGTTTCCATTGCGCTCTATCAGTTACCAAATTCTTATCTAACTTTAAGTAACTAAGATCACTCCTTATAGTTTCTTGCCATGTCTTCTTTGGTCTCCCTCTTCCTCTTTGTACATGGGCAAAATCCAGTAACTCAATTTTTCTAACTGGAGCTTCAATTGGCCTGCGATTTAGATGTCCAAACCATCGAAGCCGACTTTCTCTAAGTTTATCCTCAATTGGTGCAACACCAACTTTCTTTCGGATATACTCATTTTTCATTCTATCCTTTCGTGTATATCCACACATCCACCTTAACATCCTCATTTCTGCAACATTTATTTTATTTGTATGTTTCTTCTTTGCAGGCCAGCATTCAGCACCATATATCATCGCTGGTCTTACAACAGTTTTATAAAATTTACCCTTAATTTTGGATGGGAAAAATTTAAAAAAAAATAAGTGCGCAAATTTATAATCGATTCGATTAGATTCTTAAAAAGAATCGGAGCATGAATATTATAAATTTAACTCACTACATGCAAGTGGGAAAATATCTTTAATTGAATTTTTTTTTCAGAATATCTATTTTTTTTTTTCAGAATATCTATTGTTTGTGGCTTTAATTTCAATTTAGGAAAATCATTTAGGAAAAAAAAAATAAAAATTTGTTTGCATATTATTTTTTAACATACTGTGCATAATTATTTCAGCTGATCACCTCCAATAAAGATCTTTAATTAGCTCTCCTTTGATTTTAATTAGATTATCTAAAAATTAGATATCTGAATGGCTCAAAAAAGATGCCCATTCTCCCACGTGCGCAAATGAATTCCCCATTTTACACGTTTGAAAAATAGATTTTTTTTAAATTAAAAAAAAAAGGAAAAAGAAAAAAAAATTATTATAAGCAAAGCTAAACTGACCCTGCAATTTTCTAGCCAGTTAAAATGAATAAAAAGAGTTTTTTTTAAAAAAAAAATTGCTTTGTTTTAATTTGTGCTAGACTTTTGGGCTTGTGGATAAATATTAGGAGTACTGTTGAGTGGAGACGAAATATCACTGCATGAAAATACGATCGATGACTATAAGATTATTCAGGTAGCGAATGTTTTTAATTCCTTTTATCTTCTCGATAATAATTTTAATCTGCACAATAACAATAGTCTGCTAAAAGGATTTATACCTCTTCATTAATAATTTTAATCATAATTAATACGTTGCATATATTCTACTGTCGATTGTCGTTACTTTATTCAATAGATATATACCACTTTAATGTAATATATAATCCGTAAGAGACTATCACGGGGGCCTCCACGAATATGAGATCATATTTTCATGCCATAAAAATATATGAGATAGCATTTCAATATCGTCGTATATATGTGATATAAAATATTGCTTGCATCTTCACCAATGCTCGTTATGTTGGGAAACGTCTTGTCATAGATTTATATGGATCGATGCATAACTCGTATTTTATCATCAAATTAATACATTATACATTCATACATTTTGAAGTTATATATATATTTGGTATCAAATTAAATAATTATTTTATTTATATCACATTACATATTATGAAGATAATTAAGATTGAAATAAATGTTTTTTAATTAAATATATATTGGTGATTTTTGTTATAAATTAGTTTTCTAATAGATGATCTACATATATTTGTAAACCCATGCATTAAAATATATATCATATGATGCACAGCTTTTCGTTAATTAAATTGAATTTTCTTTTACAATTCCGTGCGGGCATATACATTTACTTATGAATATCATGCATGCACGCACTTAAAATTAATTAAATATCTCTAAAATGTGTCATGCATGCCTCTATTATCAAAATATATTAAAAAATTATCGAATAATAATCTCATGAAATATATTTTTTTTAAAAAAAAAATACTTGCATTCAATACAATAATATAAATTACAACAATCAAAATTTATTTTATTTTAGTTAATTATCATTTATTTATTAAACTTTTACATATATATATATATATTAATTTCTTTCAAACTTATTATATATATTATAATTAAAGTATATACTTATATCAAGTTAATATCAAATTGAATCAATTAACTACAATTTTAGCAAACTAGCTTATTAATTAATTAAGTATGAGAATATCAAATTAAATCAAATCAACAAAAAGTAAAGCAAACATAATTTTGAAGCATATTTTAGATTTCCATCCAAAATTAATCCAACCCAACTATATATATATTCCATACCTTTTCTTTTATTAGTATAATAAAATAATAGCTCTATATAAATTTATATATTTTTTAATATTGAAAACTCCATATATTACTGTTCACATATCTGGGATATTCCCGTAATCCATATATAATAATAACATATAATTAATGATACTCTTTTGATAATAAAAATAAAAATAAAAAACTTAAATTTCTTTTTTTATTATTAAGACCGGTGATATTAAATATAGTGTTGAATGCTGGCCAATAATACAGAAATATAGTGTTGCAAAAATAATAATATAATTATTATGGATGAGCGGGTATACGCAAAAAAAAGATGAAAAATCAATATATAAGTGAGAATATTTGAGTAACTTCAACTGAATATAAATTTAAAAAAATCAACTTAAATAGTTTGGACACATAAATCATAGGTTGATTAAAAATTATATTAAGAAAAAATAGATTATTGAAGTTTGCCTATGGAAAAAATGAAAAATAAAAGCTAAAAAAAATATTACAATAAATTTTAAGAAATGATTTTATATTTTCGCAGCCAAATTAGTATATATTATTTGATAGAGTATTTTAATAAAAATAAAAAATATGTATAACTGATCTCGTTTAATAGAATAAAAATTTAATTTATTATTATTATAATTATTTGGACTACATAATATTAATTCTCCCCGTAGAAAATGATCATTACTCATCATTAATTCCAATAATATATATATATTAAATGCAGATGTATATCACGCATTCACGTGCTTGAGTTATATCTGCATGGCGAGCATGCATACATTATACGTACGGTGCGCTAGCCGTCATCTTCTTCCTCATTACAGCCTTCTAAATACTAACAGTTAACAGAGAGGCGATGAAATGGAGCTCTGCGCCTGAAGCTGCTCGTAGAACTTCCTAATGAACTCTTCTGCCTGGCAATCGACTTCTTCACTCAGCCTCTCACTACCCCCATCCTCTACTGCCGCCGCCAAAGGAGATGCCGACGTCGACGTCGACGGACCTCCGTGTCGGCGGCACCACTGCGGCGAGCTTTCCACTATTAATCTTAGCAGCGCGGGCGACGGTCTCTCCGGCATCAATGCATATGCCTGATCATTACCGGCCTCCTCCGCCGCACCAGCGCTGATGCAGGGGAAGTAGAAGTAGCTGTGCCGCCGCTTCGAGCTCGAGCAGGGGAAGAAGATGATGGGGTTAGGGCTGCTGCTGCAGGAGAATTCGTACTCCTGCCGACGGAGTCGGTTGGAAGCGGAGGCGGCGGCGGCGGAGGAGGAGGAGGGCATCTCCTGGTGCGGCGAGTGTTGGTGGAGGAGGTTTGCTAGGGTTTTGCCTGCGAGCAGCTTCCCTCGCTGCAACACGAGGTTCATCTCCATGACGATGAGCTTTGTGGACTTGTTTGAGAGGAGGCTCTTCCTTGCCATGAAGAAAGCTAAACGGAGGAAGCTCCATAGCTTCTTGGCGCTGGAGGAGGCCGAGTCGATCTCCATGGTTTGGGGGAGGCAGCTAGCTAGGGAGGAGAAGGGGAAGAGAGGGATGGGAGCGAGGAGTGAGAGGCTGAGGTGAGAATTTATGAGGGGGGGCAGCTCTTGAGAGCTCGTAAAGGAGTAGGGAAGAAAGGGCAGAGGGTGGGGGAGGAGAAATGCTTAGTGACGAAGGAAAAGAGAAGGTTGGTGGAGCTATTATTGATAGGTCCCTAACATTTATGTATCTATAATTATTTTTTAGTTTATATTTTTTTAATTTTTTTTTACTTAAATCCTTAATTAACAACACTTTATTTCACTTTACTTTTAGATTTTTATTTTAAATTTTAGAAACCTAAATGAGATCTTTAAAAATATAAATCAAAGTATAATAATAGATAAACTATATGAACCTATTATTAATTATTATTATTATCATTATTATTATTTGTTTGCTTAAAAAGAAATTTTATTGGTGAAGACTAGATGGGGCCAGCTGCCAATAAATTAATTTTAAAAAATGATACATAAAATGTAATTAATTTAAGAATTCAAGGAGCTTATGTAGGCACTAAGGCCTCGTTTATTTGAGCTAGAGAAAAAAAAATTTAATAGAAAAAAAATTTAATATTAAAAAGTGTGTAAAATATAAAATATTTTCAATTCTAATATTTGTATTTATATTGGATGTGAAATAAAGTTAATTTTTACAGTTAAAATTAATTATGTTGGACAAAAAACTAGTCTCGAACCAAACGAGCTGATATTCTAGATAAATTAAAAAAAATCAATATTCGATGCTGATAATTCATCAGCATTCATGTCAGTAGTTCACGAGAAATATAACTAAACATAAGGCGTGAGTTGTGTAGAATTGCCAGTACTACGTACGTATTCGACAAATACTTTTGTATCTCACATGATCATTTGTGCAGTGGAAGTGGAAGTTTAAAAGTGAAGGTCATGCATAGAATTAACATGATACGAATAAATCGTGAAAAAAATACACATCTAAATTAACCTATGGAGGTTCAACCTGTAAGTTATTATACCGTGCTCCATCATTGTACGTAACTCATACATATTAAGCACACGACTTGCTGTTCTGTAAGTCACATGAACGTAATTAAGCCTCCTTTCAACACTTTATTAATTTCGTCTAATTTTGAATTGAAAACTACAAATTTCACGAGTTAAAATTAAAAAAATTTCAATCCCTTTATTAATTAAATTATAACAAAGTAAAGAATTATATATAACTTGAATAATTTACAAGTTAAGCTTAAATCTTGCTACATATAGATCTATGTAAAAGTAAATAACTAATATATTTTTTCTTATTATTTCAACATTTTAATATTAAAAAACTCTCATCTATAAATTGATTAACTAAATATTGGTTGGTAGGAACTAAGAGTTCAGTCCAGCTAGTAAACACTAGTTTAAAGGGGGGCCCACCCACTCTTTTTGAAAAGGTCCTACCATTGATGAACTTATGCAAAAATTATATGATATTTATTTTTTACATTGTGTATAACTCATAAATCTAATTAATCATATATATTGCACAATAAAATAACAAAAATAACAATATATATATATATATATATTTATATACTTAACAAACTATATAGTAGACTAATTAACTTTACAAAATAAAAATTATAGCTAGTGATTGGAGATCGAAAATATCGATAAATCAAACATTCATTAATTGCTTAGGACTAACTTCAACGTAACATTCTCGAGATTTAGCTGTATGTCTAGATCTTATGGAGATAAGTACATCAAGCTGGTCCTACCATTGGAACTGATCAACGTATCTTGGTCTCACCATAGTCGAGATCCAACAATCGACGTCTAACCCTCTAGCTCCAACATGCGTCTACACAGCATTATCAATAATGCGACTCCGTGATCAAATGACAAGTACCATAAGTATACACAACTTTGTTGGCCCCTGCCCCCTGTACCTACGAGACACGATGATTTTGAGTACCTAACCTTATTCTCATCCAAAACATCAAAACCTTGTTAAGCCGTGATGTTCTAATTGGATACGATTAACATATATATATATATAATGGTCATCATGATATATTTAATTTTGATATATAACCTCAAATTTGTTAATTATAATTCAAATCAACTTATAAATTATTTGTAACATTACGTGACCCAAATGTAGAAGCATTAATTGTTCACTTTGACTATAGGAAAACTGCATGACTTGAGTACTAATTTCTAGGAGGTTATCCATCACAGTGCTACTCCAGCCTAAGTATAATTAACTATGAAGTTTTCCATCATTAGCCTCACGGTTTTGCCCCAAAAGACGTATGATACTACTATTTTAGATCACGTTATCTACTTATACAGCTTAGGATCTCCCTCCTTTTTTGATGCAAATCGATTCATTCTTGTGCCCCTCTCACCACTCATTATTCGGCGTAGAAGCCTGTCAGGAGTCGCACTTTATACCAGTGATTCCCCTCTCTTGGAACATAATCTGGCGAATACTTCCCGCCGCTTCGGCCAAGGGCATCACATTATTATCGCTCCACACTAGCAATTAATTCATCTTTCATCAATACAAATCTAAGAAACTGTTTAAAAAGGGAGAAAATTAATATTTCTCTAGTGGAGGAGGAAGTCATGCCGCAGAAGATATTTGTGCAGCCGCCATTACATACTTTTTCTATGTTTTAGCGTGGCCTCTTCAGCATTTTAAAAAGGCTGATTGGATATTTTTGTAAATACTTAAATTGTTTTCATCATTTTTTTAAAACTCAGTATCATACGTCTCAAGTTGTATAATTTTACCAATAAATATTTCTTAATTTATATATTTTTTAAAATTTTTTGTTTAGATTCTTAATTAAAATTGTAAGTGCTTATTAGGCAAAGGTGACAAATTTTGAGCTAATTCGCGAACTAGACACGAACCCGACCCGACTTAACCGAGTATGAATCGAGCTTATACAAGTACGGGTCATAAATAAGTCGATCCAAATTTGACCTACCTAAAAATGGCCTGAATATAGGTTGATAGGTCAACCCAAAAATAATCAAAAAAATTAGTATATTTTTCTTTTATTTTTATTATTAATTTTAATAATTAATTCAAAGTAAAAAAATATTAAATTTATTAAATTATAATAAATGAGTTAACGAGTTTAATTGAATAACACGTTTATTAAATAAATCGGATATGAGTCTTGATGCTTGATTCGTTTAATAAACTGATCGAGTTAGGATTAAGTTTAAATAAATCGAGTTAATAAACGAATTGACCCAAATCTAACTCGCCAACCCGAATTACTACCCCTACTATTAAGCCTCTATTTTGTTTTACTTTTAATTTCTATTTTAAATTCTTTGAACCTAAATAAAAACTTTAAAAAATATTGAAAATATAAATTAAAATATAATATAAAATAATTACAAGAACCTATTAATAATTTGTTCTTTGAAAACTTATGAAGCATGCACTTCACGTTGTTGCTATTTGAGACTTTTCTTTTAATTATTTGTGCTTTTCCCGTAAAATGAGAGCAAGAGAAAGCAAATTTTTTTTAGACATTTACATACATAACACTTCATATTACCATGTTTACATATTAAATATTTTTTTTAAAAATTACACGCCACATACCTAAAAATTACACTCCATACCCCTTTTCTAAAACTGCAGTGTAAATTTTTAAAAATGAATGTGATATATATAATTATGGTAATATGGAGTATTATGTACGTAATTATTTATTTATTTTTGTTGATATATATATATATATATAGAGAGAGCAAGCTTTCTGTTTGCCACATTTTGGAATTTATATGTAATGTTAATTAAAGGCTAATAATCTTTATATATGTGTTATTGCAGTAGGATTATAAAAAATAACTCAAATTTTAAAATTCTCTTAATTAAAATGCTCAAAATTGGGTTCGACTCGGGCTTAACTCTCTTGAATTCGAGCCAAACTTTGACCGATAGCTCAAGCTCAAGTTTTATTTCCATTTGATTTCGAAAGCTGAAGAAAAGTCTTCGATTATCTAATCTCGGCATCCTAAGTGATTCGAAATACACTGGATCCTACCGACTCTGGTAAAACACGCGCTATTACGAATAGAGTCTCGCTACATAGCTCAATAATTGATCAATTATAAATTAATATCTTAATTCATTCAATAATCCTGTAAATAAAATTTTAATTTATTAAAAAATTCAGCAAATTTTGTAAATTTTAACTTATAATTAACATGCATGCATGCATGTTTACAGTTTAGATGACATCATGTACACGTCTGTACGAAGTGTGATTATGGAATAGATTAATTATATGTGAGTACCTGTGGTATAGGAGTATTTTCTATAGATCCCAATCATTTTACTTAGTTAAAAAGAATAAATAGTATAAGAATAATGATTGGATGATGCTCGGAACAAAGAATAAAAACAAAATTTCTGAGCTAATGTTAATATAATCGAAGATGATAAGTAAAATATACGGTCCATGGAGAAAAGCCGCTGAGCCGAGCTAACGACTTGATTATGTTGTGGCGGCGGAGCAAGGGTGCGTTCGTATGTTTGGGGGCCGCCAAGAAAATCAAAGAGAAAGTACCAAAATTAACGTGAATTGGAACCTTATCTCTTAATTATAACTAGGGGCTGGGCTGTGTCAAGTTAAGAGCAAAAAGTTTTACTATAAACTGAAAGCAAACCGCCAAAAGCATGTACGTACAAAGAATGGACTTTGTAAAGAGGGAGAAATTAAAGCTTTACGAATACGCCCAGGGTTTACATAGCTTCCCAGGGCTCAGATGCGTACACATACAAAAGAAAAGCTTCTAATCAAAGAAAGGTTGGATCAACAAAGAGAAGGCACAGAAGAAGTCCTTAGACACTTGCAATAGAAGTAGCCACTGATCAAAAAAATCCTTGCTATCTCCGGGGACTCAATTCATAGCTGATGAGATGGAATTCTAGCTATATATGCTCTACTCCTATGCAAGTACGATGACGACATGTAGCCCAAAAATTCTGGCACAACAAAGACACAAGATCCTTCTGAAGAGAAGGGCATGTACTTTATCCTTTCTCTGTCGTGGTGCCATCTACAATGTCATGAGATTGTTCGATCGTGACCTCCGTTGTTCAGCACGACCATTTTGGTGCGGTGCCTAAGATTTGTTTGGCGTGATCCGTGGATGCAGCCAGTTCGTCCTATAGGCAAGGGATTGCCTCAGGTCAAGGCATGTGCATCAACTGAGCAATACGTGGAGGGCCGAGATACAGTAAGAACTCCAAAGGCTCCATGTATAAACAAGTACTTAACTAGTATATGTAATTTTCGAATAGATTGCTTCATTTTTTTTTTCAAATAGATCAAAGAACATGTTCGTATATGTAATTTACAAATAAAACACCAACTTTATTGTCATTATTTACTTAGGATCTGGCAAAGGGGAGATCACCAATCGCAGTCAGATGGGCAGCAAAGAAAAAGTAAAGCAATAAAAAGAGAAAGAACAAATTACTGATAGGTCCCTACTGTTCAGCTAAAATTACATTTTAATTCAAAATTTAAATAGTACAGACCTATTAGGTTCATATTTTGCTTTACTTTTAAGTCCCTATTTTAAATTCTAGAGACCTAAGCGAAGAATTTCAATAAAATATTGAAAATCTAATTGAAGGATTTCAAAAAAAAAAAAAGAACTAAAGTGTAATTTAATTATATGTAAATTGTAAAGTCCTATTAGTAATTTGCCAAAAGAAAAAATAGATGAGGCAAAACCTCAATATAGGAAAAGAGTAAAGAGTAATGCTACATATTCTCTATAAATGACAGCAAATATTGATGTCAACTAGGATTTTCTATGTGATACTATTGTCACGTAAGCAAAAGCAACATTTTGGAGTTATTTATTGAGACTACAAAAATATTTCTCAACGAGAAATCCACAAGGATTAGGACAGGCTGCGGGATCTGTGAATAATCCAATCTTTTCTCCACAAATAGCTTAAGATGAGTATTCTGCAAATTTTAGCATGAAGATCACACGAGTATTGTGCAAATTATGATGCTAGATTGCTAGTCATGAATGTTAAACAAGCTAAATGAGAAATCAAAATATACCATCGATAGATATATATATATAGGACTAGACGCAACCCTTACCAAAAAGCTTACTATGATTACAAATGAATTACATGAAGGAGACCTAGCTAGCCACCACTATTAGACCATCAAGTTAATGGCGGTACGTAATAAGTCTTGGGAGTTTGATTACTTTTGACTCGCGTATGCGTTCCTTGGAGAACTCTCAATGAACCACATCTGTAACCACCAGATAAGTTATGGCAAAATGCGAGCATTAGTGCTACTCATCATCGTTTGTCGAAGTACGAAGGACAATCTTAGTACTAGAAGATGAATCACCATAAATGACATCCTTATGGAGTATTTTTGGCATTTGGCACAGGAATTTAGAGAACTTCAGTGAGTCCATCCCAAGGTATTCTTCAGGACTAATGCCCTGAAAGCCAACTAGAAGATGAAAACTGTCACACCCTCATTTTAAGGATCAATTATCCATAAAATAAGGGGAGACTTACAATTAGAATCACACAACAGATTATAAGAAAAATGCTTCTTTATTCATCTCATAATAGGGTTACATAAGTTCAAACACTAAGCAGGTCAGCCAGAGTAATCTTAGATTAGAAAACTGAGGGGTAAAACAATTAAACTGGATAATGGTAAATATCGGTGGGACTATACGGGATGTCGGGAAATATCTTTCCTGGAATTTTACAGTCTTCTCCTGGCAACAGATTATTTACCTGAAAAGCAACAGTCAGTCATCAAGACCGAGTAAACGACCTCCACCTTAGCATAGGCCAGGTGAGGTCTTATTAGGGGTGGCAATATATGACCCGACCCGTGAACCCGACCCGTGAACCCGACCCGCAAATTTCGGGTATGGGTCATGAATTTTGACCCATTTATTAAACGGGTCGGGTAGGATTCGGGTTGAGCATTTATTAAAAAATACTCTATAAACGGGTCAGGTCGACCCGCCAACCCGACCCATTTATTAATTGGGTCGGGTTCGGGTCATGGATTTTGACCCATTTAATAAATGGGTCGGGTTCAGGTTGAGGTATTCGGGTCGGGTCAGATTTGGGTTCGACCCGAACCCGACTCGCCGACCCATTTTGCCACCCCTAGGTCTTATAGCTCAATTTAATAACAGATCAGAATATCATATTAACTTGTAATTTCAGATTAACTTATAATATTATCATGTTTCATACTATGCATATATATTAATAAGTATAAATTTTATAATGATGAAGTATCAGAATCCACAGATATACGTCACCACTGTGACAACAAAAGTAGCAGATATATCACCAGTGTGACAACAAATTTATCAGATACGTCACCAGTGTGACATCAAAATAACAGGATGCAAGTATGTCCCACACACGACGCCACGCATCCAGAAAGTGGTTTGTCAACCACCGGAATCCCAGCGCATCATAATATCATATATCTCAGATACATGGGTCCAATGTAACCCAGTATAATATTTTAGCATATAGCCCAATAGAATATCAGCATAAAGCCATGCAGAATATGCAGGATATTACTCACAGAATATAATTGATATTATTTTATATATTTAATTATTTTAATTTAATAATCACACTGTCCTAAGTTCAGTGAAAGCCATCTATCTGGATGAGAGACGATATTAGTTTGCTGGTGGATGACGTGTTCCCTGATTAAGTTCAATATAAATAATCAATATTGGGTTTAATAGTTTCAAATATTGACTTAAAGTATATAGGCTAAATAGGTCAGATAAGTCAAGTGGATTAAAATTGGTCAAACCAGTTCAAATGAGTCAGATCAGGTTAACTTGGGTCAAACTGAGTTAGTTCAAGTTAATGGGTCAAATGAGTCAACTGGGTTGACTCGGGTCAAACGGGCTGAATCGGGTCAAATGGGTTGACTCAGATGTAACTAGTCGACTCAGATGTAACGGATCGAGTCAGATGTAAAGGGTTGACACGGGTTATCTTAGGCCAAACGGGTTAACTCAGGGTTTAATGGGTCGACACAGATTTATCAGATTTAATACGGGTTAAGTGGGTCAACATATGTTTAAACATGTTAATCACTAATTCAATTGAGTTAACAAGAAAAATCACTGAATGTAATTTAAACTTAGTAAGATCAGAATTCTTACTTAGCAGAGTCTCGCCGCTGGAGGAGAGGCGCACCAAGATGGGTTAACGATGCAGTGGTTGTGGATTTTATTTGGGAGCTCTGAGGCCTATTTATAGGGAGAGGTGAACTTATTAGGACGGGACCGTTGGTGGGTGGTAGTTGGTGGTTGGGGAGGTAAATTTAATAGGGCGGAACCATTGGTGGGTGGAAAGGTGGGAGAAAGGCAGAGGAAATAATAAATATATATATATATTTTATTAAAATTGATTACAGGGAATGCTTATTTAATATAGCAATTATTTTGAAGTCCTCAGATGATAGATGCACTTATATTAAATTCAGAAGAATATATATATATATATATATATATATATATCTGAATATTAATAGATATTTTTTAAGCAGATTATTACAAAAACTCCACTCTAGGTACCTCAACGAGGTCATGCATAAGCCAGAGTGTAGGGTCTGAGAATTTTATAACTAAAATCTGCTTCATGTCACTTTTGCCCAATTGCTGTGGTAAATTGAAATGGAGATCATCTTCATTAACATAAGAATCATGATTGTAGAGATTTGGTGTGTTTTATTGGGGATTTATTAGACCAAATTGTTCTATGATTCGGTCAATTTTAGACTACTTGTCACACCCTCATTTTCATGGACCAATTATCCATAAAATAAGAGACGACTTACAGTAAGAATGAGTTAAGATGAGTTAAATAGGTTAACTATCAGTTAAACTTGAGTTAAACTAATCAAATTGAGTCAATAAAAAATACTGAATGTAATTTAAACTTAGTGAGACCAAGATATTTACCTATTCGAGCAAAGTCTCGCCGCTGGAGAAGAAAAGAGAGAGTCACACCAAGATGAGCTAAGGATACATAGGTAAACTAGAGATTGTGAGTTCTGTATGAAGGCTCTGGGGCCTATTTATAAAAAAAGTGAATTTAATAAGGCATGACTTACTAGTGGTTGGCTAGGCAGGAGGAAGGCAGAGGAAAACTTCCTATTTAATACGGATGACGGGAGGAAGATAGGAGGAAACTTCCTATTTAATACGGCTGGTGATAGAAAATGACAAAGAAATTTCAAAAAAATATATTCTATTAAACCAGATCTTCAGAGATTTTATTTTTAATGCAATAATTATTTTAAAATTCTCACATTACAGATATACTCATATTAAATCTAGAAAAATATAAATAAATATTAATAAGTATATTCTTAAGTGGGTTATTACACTACTTGTATCACAAAATCAAAAATTGTGGTTGTAATCTAGCCCTTAGGATTTTTTTTATCTTGGTTGGTGGGGAGGCCTGTTGAGTTATAGTCAATGTGTGATGGTTTAGCCTTACCTTTCAAGCTAAACAAAGTGAAACTATAGCTCGGCCTAAAAATGGGGCTTTTGAGTCGAGACCTAGTCTGCAGGGAGACGGTCTAGTTTTAGATCCGTTGGACTAAGTTTTACTTGTGATCGCCCTATTGATGGTGCTGGTTGAATCATTTAAATTCAAGTAAAGAGGTTTGTTAGATTGATGTCCCCTTAATTCATTTAAACTTTGATTTAGTTAAAATTATATATGTATTAACTTCCTTTCGAAAAGGATCACTTAACTTCTATTAACTTTTGTTAAGCACCGGGTGGAGAAAATGTAATGTAATGCGAAAACACTGACCATAAATTAGAACAATGAAAAAGGCAAGATAAAACGTGAAATGATTATTTTAGACATAATTTTTGAATTTTTGTAACTTTAATGCATGAGAATTGTTGATGAAAGTTAGAAAATATGCTTGATTAAATACAAAATGAACATTATGATGTAATTAGATGACTGATAACTCAAACACTTAGACAAAAAAAATATAAAGATAGAAATCAACTCTCTGTTTGGCAATTGACTAAAAAAATAACTTATTTTAATCATGACTAAAATCTTAAATTTATTTTAAAAAAACTTTAAAAATTATTTTCTATTTCGTCCTACACAAATTCAAATATTAAACAATCACTTTTTTTCACATCCAACATAATTTTTAATATAACTTACTTTATTTCACATCATACACATTTTTCTAAAAATTTTCACAAAAAATTTTCAATTCTTTTTTTCCTCCAACCAAACTGAGCCAGAATTTAAAAAGACATGCAAGGAATTTATCCAACTTTATTTACTTTAAAGTAAGTTCATTACCTTGGTGAATCAGGTAAAAAAAATCAATGTATGATGAAAAGAGAGGATGAAAGAAATCATGTGAGGATAGAGT
This sequence comes from Apostasia shenzhenica, assembly GCA_002786265.1. Taxonomy (NCBI): domain Eukaryota; kingdom Viridiplantae; phylum Streptophyta; class Magnoliopsida; order Asparagales; family Orchidaceae; genus Apostasia; species Apostasia shenzhenica. The sequence continues at coordinate 2,442,364 of KZ451944.1, read as the reverse complement.
ACAACTCATCAATGCATATGAAGTGTTAACCAGAATAAAGCAGTATGGGCTAGAGAACTTTATTCACTGCTCAGAGAACATGATTTAAATGTTTGCTCACAGCCAAGCAATGAAAGATTTCCCAAAAAATCCTTTAACCCAAAAAATGTGCATAGTTTACATGCTATGTAAAAGGTAGGAACATGCTACTTTTTTCAATTTATTTAGAAGTTATAGGATTTCACATGTATATCACAGTGCAAATAAGGTAGCTGATTATATTGTCTCTATTTTTTGTGACAATGATATCCGGTGGGAAGGGGGAATGCCTCTTCCTCATGATCTTCATGCGATCATAAGCCAGGATCGTTAGCTTTGTACTTGATGTACTGCTTTACTTTTGAGTAATTTAGGCCTAGGCTGACTTTCAAAAAAAAAGTGCATAATTTACATGCTATGTAAAAAGGTAGGAACGTGCTACCTTTTTCGATTTATTTAGAAGTTATAGGATTTCACATGTATATCGCAGTGCAAATAAGGTAGCTGATTATATTGTCTCTATTTCCTGTGACAGTGATATCCGGTGGGAAGGGTGAATGCCTCTTCCTCATGATCTTCATGCGATCATTCACCAGCGATCGTTACCACTCGGGCATTGCCCACGAAGATTTACTCCACTACAACTTAGCGAATTGGAATTCCAAGCGAAGACTGCCCCTTCAATGTAGAGACCAAGAGATGACACTTTTATTGCATCGCTAGGACAGTAGTAACAGATGGCAACCTTGAAGCTGTGAATATGTTCACGAGCATCAGACTTGCTCTTAGCAATCTAGCTTCAGAGCCCTAAAGCCTTTAGGAACAGGGTCATTGAGGATTATCTCACAAAGAAGCAGATCACAATCTTGTGCTCTAAAAAGAGCACAAGGGCCAAAACCAAGAGACAAAGTCCCTTGGAACGAGAAACCTCCGTAGCCCGAAAACAGTGGAAAAGCGAAAGGGAAGAAGAGAGGAGTTTGCATGATCGAAGTAACAGCCGAAGAAATGGACTAGAGTTCAAGTTGGAATGTAAACTCTTAAAGATCAGAAGTATGGAGGGGCAAACAGGGGTACCGAAGCCACGGAAAAGTATAGCACTGCTTGTGTCACTAGAGAAGAAAGCCGCGCGCCGCTTGCACCCGTGCCAAATGATGGTGTGCCGCTTGCACTCGAGAAGGAGATAATGGTGCAGCCGGTGACGAAGACATCTGTAAAATAGGATGCATCTGGATAAGGGCCTATTGGGATACCTGGCTCAGAATTGGAGACGCCGCTTGCGCTTGTAATAGGCGATTCAAAGGGGCTAGTTGCGGACGACTTTTAAGTGCTGCTTAGGCATAAGCTGGTGATGTAAAGGAGGTAACTATCCTACAATGCTCTTAGATCTTCTGAAGTTTGCAGTGTTGGAGGTCTAAGAAGAAGCCCCAGTTCAGGATTTGCAAGCTTCCTCATCACTGGCACTCTGCTTGTTTGTCTCCCAAGGCGACTGCAATGTCCACGCTTCACACTCAAACACTGCGTGAGAACACCAAAGAGGAGTATTAGATTCACAGTGAGGATCTAATAGATAGAGAGTCTAGAGAGATAAAAGAGAGGAAATAATGAAGAAGAAAAGTATAGATACAAAGATTCAACGTAGTTCAAATATATCCTCTTATGTCAACGTGCTGAACTGAAGCCAAAGAATCCAGTAAGCCACACCAGAGGCAAGTACAAGGCTTGGTTATAAGTGTGGAATGAGGGATTCCCTTAAGGGTTACTGAGCTCAAACAAATCTTCTTTTATTGAAGAAGTTCTAGGGTCGATAAAAACAAAAATAATAATAAAACTGATTGCTAAGAAGAGGAGCAAAAGACTGGAGCAAGCAAGGAAGCTGATATTGACCAGAGCTTAGAGGTATTATCAGATCGATTTCAAGTGAGCTGAAGGCAACTCAAAATAAAAAATTTCAAGCTTGGCTCGGCTCGAAATAGTTCCGAAATTGAAATGGAACAAGATTCGACCCGGCTCGGCTTAAACTCACTCGATTTCGAGCCAGCTTGAACCATGATTCGATTTGACTCATAATTATAAAAAAAGTAAAAATATTATATATCTAAGGGGATTTAATCTTTAGACCTTGAGGAGAATAAGCTATAAATCTTCTCCACCCTACTACTAAACCACTAAGCAAACTTATATGTAATAATATTCTATATATATATATATATATTAAAATTATTTAAGTTATACATATAATTTAAACCCAAATCGAATCATGTTTCGAGTGAGCCAAGGCCAACTCGAATTCGGCTCAAAATGAACTTCGAGCCAAATTCCCTAGCTCATGGTTCGATTAAAAAATTTTGAACCGATTTCTAGTCAATTTAAAAACCAAACGAGTTCCGTGTGAATTTCGAGTTTCAAATATTTATAACACCCCTACCGAAGCTACCGCCTGTTATAGCTCTAGGAAACTATTGTGATGTTGTCACATGGCTCAAAGAGTCTGTTAGGCTATTAGACGACTAAAGTACCCGGTAGCCCACATTGTTGTTGAAGGAAATGACTATCATAGTGCTACATGTGCACATCAAGCGGAACATCATGATTGGAACATTGTCGCACTACTGGTGCACTATTATAAAATTTGACATTACAACGGTTGTTGTAACAGAATTTTTGATGTGGATAGGTTAGTAGAGATTATCTACTTAGAAAGAATGCCAAATTGATTAAGAAAAAGCTTAAGCTCGAAATGGAACCACTTTGCACGAGGTACGAGTTTGAGAGATGCTTGACCAAAGCTTAGTGAAGGAGTGGACTGAGGTGTGCTTCTGGATGGGCTAGTTATAGGAAGCCTTCTTGGATGTGATTGTAAAAGATCTTCCCGAACGAGGTTGTAGAGGACTTTCCCGGATGGGGTTGTTGAGGACCTTTTCGGATGGGTTTATAGGAAACCTCTCCGAACGGGTTGCAGAAAAAAAAACCTTCACAGACAGAGTTGTAGGTGCGGCCCAATTTGTCCGAGCTTGGTTCAACAAATGAACTGATCCAATTTGGTTCATTCCTGTCAGATCTAGCACCACATTGACAAGTAAGGTTGATCAGAAAGTCACTAAATAAATAGATTGATTTACATGGATGTGTAATTGTTCCTAAGAAGAAATACATATAATCCTAATGAACAATGAAACTAGTTCAGTGAGATTAATAGACATGAAAAAATTCTACATCATCAATGGAATCTAACTGACCAGAAAAGATATGCACAAGACAACTCGACCCAACCATGAAGATAGCAGTTACAAAAATTAATTTCGCTATTTTTCCATCTTGCTGGGCTGCTTCAATTTACCCTCATTCTCATCCTCACTACCTGGTGCCTGCCAATGGTTTTGAGACTCAGAAAAGTGAAAGCAATAAAGAAAAACAATGTTATAAAAAAAAATAAATGAATACATGTTATTATCATTATAAACAAGTTACAAGTAGTTTCATTAATTATAAATAAAATGAAACAAATAGCATGTGATTATACATTAAGGCTAGGTTATTTTCAGGTTCCTTAGATAAGGATTTTATTTTGGTCCATATATTTAAATTGTCACACTTGGAATTCTTTTCGTTCAATGTCATGTTATTTAAAGAAATTGCTCATTTGATTTGATGACAAATTTAAATAGCATTATAAAAAAATTACAAAAATATCTCTTTAAAATGACATCTAGATGTTTCTCAACAATCTAATTATAATTGAGAGATGTGAGATTGGATTAATTTTTTATTGTCATCTTTTAATATAATAATATTAAAGTAAACAAAAACCAATTCAGAGATAATATAGACATCTAGCTAACACAAATATCTAGATAACATTAAACAAAATGCCACTTAATCATTTTAATGGCTTCCATAAAAGCATGATGGGTTGTTTGACCAATGACCAAAATACCCCTCTTACTTATGACCCACATAACAGCAAAAAAAAGCAGGGTACCATTTTCCCATATTATACTTTCAAAGATTGTAGGGTGATGCTCTTACTGAGGTGCCTTCAAGTTGATCAAAATCATCATCAAGACCAACGTCACCATCCTCTGAATATAAAAACGATGTTATTAATGGCAGACGAGTTCCAACAATCAAATAAAGCAAATAAAGCAAATAAAGCAAATGATAATCAAGTGTTATAAAAACCTGGCCCTTCGTCACTGCTTCCAAGATCTCCCAAAAGAAAAACATCCAAGTCTTGCTCAGCAGTTGATGAAGCTGAAGCCTTGCTTTGGAACTTGGAGGATACCCTCGCTGCTTCTTTAGGAAGTTGAGTATTGTTTGAAGAAGTTTCTTTAGTTATGTTGCTCTGCTTTGGTACTTCCGATTTCACATTTAAATCTTCCATGTATTGCTTTTCGTATCTAATAGAAAGGGTGAGATCAAGAACAAGAAATGAGATAAAAAAATATTAGTTTTGCGGGGATAAGCAGTTGACTTCCTTAATTAAGCCCATAATTTGCACACGAAAGTGTTGCAGAATAATCACAAAGAATTTTATTATAAGAAATGCTGAAGTATATACCAAAAAAAGAGCAAGATTTTGCTAGTACAAATCTCATCATTGCATTTAAAAGGGTGCTATGAAGGCCGTAGCAAATTTCAACCACCAATGTGTGTTAAATTAACAAAAATGCATTAAGGAAGCATTTGATTCAAGTTATCTTGTCGTTATGTCATGTCATCTAAAGAAAATAATTATTTGGTTTAATGATTTGTACAAATAACCCTCTAAAATTATGAAATTATAACTCAAGATGTAATCTAGATGTCATGAAATCTATATTACATAACACTAAGATAACATTGAACTAAATGCCCCCCTAAGAAACATATTCATTTGCAATTTTAAAACATCAGCACTAATCAGATGCAAATATGGTAGGACACTAGCAATAACCTAAACCAAATTGAATTGCAATATTTTTTTTTGGATAAGGAATTGCAATATTTCAAATCTAGCCATTTCGACTCATTTCAAAAAACTGTTAAAAGAGAACAGGGAAATCAATGAATTGAAAAAAAAAAACATTGCATTCTTTCACATTAAAAAACAAATAAGAAAAACTCGAGACTTCTAAGAGTTTACTAAATTGGAATAACAGCACATAAAGACGATGAGTCTCAGATTATCAAGCACAGTGCAAGCCTAGAATATTCAAGGACAGCTAAATCAATGTTAAAAATGTCCTTTCACATATTATTAGAAAAAGTGATTTTATTCCCTTCCTATCATCCAATGGATGAGTCACCAAAGCACAGTGGATTGCAATTAAACAAACAATGGTGGTAGAAAAATGTGGTGCAATAACTATTGGGGACACCATTACACTAAACAAATTTGAATAACTGAAACCTCAAAACTTTTGTATTGTTTGATTGAAGATGCTGAGTTGAACTAGGCTATTAAAGATGAATTGTCATTGGAGAAGATTTTAATAATTAAAGGCCAGAGAGATTTGAATTGAATTGATTTGATTTGATTGAAAATTCCAAGTAAATTTGAGTAGATTGAGATTTTTGAATTGATATCATATTTTTGACTGATTTTATTTATATTGTATTTGATATTTTTCATGTCTTTCTCTAAACCACAGTTATCATATTTTAATAGTAGACAAGACCCCAATGCATACTTGAATAAAGAAGTTGACATGGGTTGTGATTTAAAATAGTATGATGCCTCTGAGAATTGGAAGATTATATTTGCAAAGATGAGACTTACTATGCATGCTAGGCAGCACCTTGAAAATGTCAACTAAATTGATAGGTAACTATGTACCAATCTTACATCAAGTAGCACAAATACTTTAAGAGATTTCACACACTAAACCAACCTACTCCTACCAGGTTAGGACGTACAACATGAGATCTACGGCTACACCTATTCCCAATGTTTGTCCACCTCTTTTGAGGGAGGACGAAATAGAGTGCATAATATATACACTAGTAGTCATTGAGAGCTCACTCCTTCCAAGAGAGTGACAGAGTACAATTCCAAGATTTTCGTGGCCTTGTCACAAAAGTACACACCTTTACACACTACACCAGTCATATTGTATCATCTCATTTTCTATATTGTGTCCGTGCATCCTATGTGCTTTTACAATATTAAGTAATTATTATTACTAAATTACACCAATATATTAATAATATTATTAAATATTTAAGTTTTTTTATTCTTTGTTGTTATTTAATGAGTCTAATTTGTTTTATGTATCATGCATTTTCTTAAATATGAATTGTTACTTATGTTATTAAGCATATAATGTATATTATTATATTCATCCTCCAGCTTGTCATATCTGTGTTTTGTATTTTAAAAAGACGTGTCATCGCGTCATATCCTTGTGTTGTGCCAATGCTTCCAAGATTTCCATTATAAGAGCACTAACTCTTTATCTATTTTTATTTATATAGCGAATATTGCTTTATTTTTTTCCATTATAGATGAAACCGTAGAGCCCATAGAGATTGTTATAACATCTGATAATAAAAAAAAGACTGTAGAGTACTGAACTCTATTATGTTGTGAGCCCTCAGCATCATGATGACACTGGACTCGATCCGACTAAGTATTAGCAACCCGGCTTAGCAAGAAGGAACATTTATTTGAGATGACCACTTATTAGAAAGCCCCACCTTGGAGATAGCATAAGTAGAGAAAGAATCAACATTTTAGGAGAGCTCACAAGTCCAAGTGGGTAGTGAAAATGCAAACAATTAGTTTTAGGTTTTCGTGAGTTACTATTTGAGAAATCATTAGCATCTTTCACAACAAATTAATTTTCACTTCTTATTACCGATAGGCTAATCACTGTCAAAAAATGGATCCCTTTGTTGTTGCAAATTATCTTTCACAACACATTAATTTTCCCTTTGTTGTTGATAAGTTATCACAGTCTCTTGTTGTTCAGTTCATTGGAAATTTGTTCAGGCCAATGGTAAATGCACACATAAATTAGCCAACACCTACAAGAACTAGGAAGGTTTTTGTATAGAGTCAAGTCTACATGGAGTTTTATATAGGGTAAATTGTGCATAAGTTCCTAAGGTCTTAATATCTTTGCGCGTTGGTCCATTTATTTTTAAGTATAGCACTTAAGTCCCTGAGGTCTTAGGGTTTTTGCAAGTTAGTCCACGAATTTTAAATTATAGTATCGTGTCCTTAAGTTTGATTTATTAACGCGTCATTACTAGGTCCCAAGTCCCAGATGAAAAATGTGAAGAATTTCGTTAGGTAGTCGACAGCCAGGAAAGCACTTGCATTGGTGAGATGACAATTGATTAAATAGAAGCACTTGCATTAGTGAGTTTATTAGACAAAATGCACACATAAATTAGCCAACACCTACAGGAACTAGGAAGGTTTTTGTATAGAGTCAAGTCTACATGGAGTTTTATATAGGGTAAATTGTGCATAGGTTCCTAAGGTCTTAATATCTTTGCGCGTTGGTCCATTTATTTTTAAGTATAACACTCAAGTCCCTGAGATCTTAGAGTTTGTGCAAGTTAGTCCACGAATTTTAAATTATAGTGTCGTGTCCTTAAGTTTGATTTTTTAACGCGTCATTACTAGGTCCCAAGTCCCAGATGAAAATAGTCGACAGCTAGGAAAGCACTTGCATTGGTGAGATGACAATTGATTAGATAGAAGCACTTGCATTAGTGAGTTTATTAGACAAAAGTACTTGTATTGATGAGATGACAATTGGTGATTAAGTTATCAGAATGAGTAAGCGATTTAAATATCTTGGATCAATTATATAACATAACAATAAAATAAATAGAGATATTATCAATAAAATTTAAGCAGGATGGCTAAAGTAGAGAAATACTTCTAGTATGTTATGTAATAAAAATATTTCACTTAAACTTAAAGTTAAATTCTATAAAATAGTTGTAAAATCAATAATATTATATGGTGCAAAATACTGGCTCAAGTAAATTAAGAAACGTAGAGATGAGGATGCTAAAGTGAATGAATGGGCATACACAAAAAGAAAGAATGAGAAATGAGTATATTTGCGAAAAAATTGAGATTGCCTTAGTTGAGGATAAGCTCTATGTGTCTTAATCATTGTATTCACAAAAGTCCCACAAAGTCTAAATCTCAAGCGACTTTGTAGTAAATTTCATTCCAATTCATTAGAATATCCCCGGATGACAAAACCTATGATTCTCAATGGATCATCCTGTAATTTATCTGATCGAAAGTTTAACTGAATTAGAATTGTTACTGGATACATGAACGATAAAACCATAAGATCTTAATAGGATTTTTTTCTCTATTCTCATCCATATTGTGCCATCTGTTTAATAAATCGATTCTTCCCTTAATCAAAAGTTTCATTTTTGAGAAAGAGTCGGCTAAGATTATTTGAACATATAAACAGTAAGTCAATGAAAGCTCTAATGAGGAGAGCTAAATTATTGAATTTTGCCTATATTAAAAGACGAAAAGAAAGACCAAATAAAATATGATAAAATTATTAAAAGGATCTCACATATTTGAAAATAAGTGAGGACTTGTTATTTGATAAAACGTAGTGGAAACAAAGAATTAATGTAGTCGACTTCACCTAGTAAGATAATGGCTTAGTTATTCTTGTTGTTGTCCCTAAGTTTGATTTAATGTAGTATGGTCCTTCTATCACCTACAATATTACATTCAATTTGGACTAAACAAGAAAAATGTCAAAATGGTAATAAATCACCAACCTCAAGGACTTAAGTGTTATAATTCAATTTTTTGGACCATCATGCAAGTGTCCATAGACCTTAAAGACCTGAGTGTTATAATTCAAAATCTGTGAACCAATATTTAAAAACTCTAAAACTTTAAAGGCCTATACGCAATTTACCCTTTAATTTATTTTCTTTCATTTTATATTAGAGAGTTAAATTTCACATTATCACTTGCACTTTCATTTCATTAGCATTTCATTGCCTAATTAGTGATTAAGTTTTGCATTTGATCGTACTAACATAAGAGCAAAATTAGTTGCAAGCACTTACACAAATGCAAGTCTTTTCTAGGAATAATCATATGAAAGTTAAAGTTATTGAACCGTAAATCATGTCTTTATATTATAAACTAAATTGGGTTGCACGTAAAAAAATTTGCATTTTCCACTAGGTTATGGGATAAATTTAATTGCAATATTTCAAATCTAGTGGCTTACCCCAATAGTAATGTCACTTTGCAGGGAGCTAAGTTAGCTTAAAGTTGATTGTGCAGTTTTGACTTCTAAGGCAGGTTGCATAGGTTTGCCCCAAGATCGACTTAGAATAGAGATCAGGAAAGGAGCTGTAGAAACAAGCATAGTGAGGGTCGATCCCGTACACAATCGTTGGGCATTTAAAGGCAGATATTTGAAATGAAGTTGACCCAGGCCTTGTTAGGTTGACCTTATGCTTTAAACATAAAGATTTCATCTTGCCATTTTATCTTCCAATCTAAGCTTTTTTAAGCTTATTTCGCTTGATGTTTAAGACGCCTATAAATAGAGATCATGCCCTAATCCTTGATAGACATAGAAAATACATAGAAAATATTTTAAAAGGTTCAAAAAAGGATATGAAAGTACTCGAGTTTTATTACTCACATGCTCAAGTGCCCGAAGTAGATCCTTTGTTCCTCTCAAGCTAATCAAGGTTGATCCATAAGTGGTGGACTGATGTTTGGTTAATATATTGTTGTAGTTTTATTACCCTTTATTTTTTTTTTGGGCTATTACACTTTACTGCTCTCTAGTAAGGATGGCAATTTGGACGCCCCATGGAGTTCCACCAGCAGCACCTACTCCAAACAGGTCAAATGTTTTTTGAAAAAATTAAAAACCATTGATGGAAGTTTTTTTTAACCAATGTGAGTGCAAGAATAAAGTAATTTTTATTAGCCCTAGCTAAAATATAGTTAAAAAAATAAACCACCCCTAAAACCTAAAACCCTCTTGGACTATGTTTGGTTGAGCTAAATGAGGAGCTGCGGGGGAAATACTTTCCCTATGTGGCGTTGACAGGGGGAAGATATTCCTACCCAGGCGGGGATGGGGCGGGTGTGCAAGTATCTAAGGTACAGAGCAAGTGCAGATTTAGGCTAACCCGCCCACTCGCCTCATTGCCATTCATACTCTTTGAGATCTTGTATTCCTTCCTCCCCTATGCCTCTTAATACCTGCCCTCTTCACAAGGAAGTGAGGTGGAAATAGGCACAAAGATATTGGAACCACATTATATCTTCTATCCCTTAGTAATGCTTGATGATAACCTTGGCATACTATAGAGGAGGAAGGCATACAAGATCTCAGAGAGTCTGAATGGCAATGAAGTGAGTGGGCAGGTTAGCCTAAATCTGCACTTAATAATGTTTACTTATTCATAATTATTAATTTTGTTCAAAGTTTATTCAAATACTCCCGCTAAATGCTATTTTTGATCCTTGATCTACTTCTTTCATGTGATTGGGATTCATGAGAAGAGCTACATCAGACTGTTTTAATCTTTCCTAGAGACACATGAGCAAAGTTGAGTCATATTCAATAGGTCGAGTTTTTTCAATCCTAGGACACTTAATGAGGACACTATTACGATAGAAAGATTTGAACAAACAAAGATCTCAAAAATTTTGTGCTAATTTGATTTGATTGAAGAACTCGGTTGATTAAATATCTAATATACATTGGGAAATTTGACAAATTGAAGATCTGAAGGTTTGTGTTTGACTTGATTTAATGGAAGAATTTGAGTTAATTTGGGATGATCGAAAATGTTGAGCTGATTTAGGAAGATTGAAGATCTGTCATATTTTGTCTTATTTTATTTTATGTTGTACATAATAATCTTTACTTATCCTAGGAAAATTTAATTTTTGGTTTTCTATGTTATTTCATATTTTACTTCCTGTTTGCAAACTCAAATGTACTAAGTTCACCATGTAACAGCTTCTTTTCTTTTTAAATGAAATATATATATATAGAGTTAGCTAATTTATGTAAATCAATACTATCGATAGGAAAGGTTGATACCTGGATAAGAATATCTAAAGCCAAGCTATCAGGAAAGTAAACAAAAAAGAAGAGTTGTTTTATCGATTTCCTTTCATTGTTTCACATTATGACAATGTCGTAGAGCTTGGACAACATCCTAACTTCTCATTAGACTCTTCGACTTCCCCTCACCAACACCTCATTGCCCGAATCCTGCCTTTCCATTGTCATTGTGAGAATGTGCACAAACATAGCAACACTTACCCAAGTCCTCTCATTAATGATCTTGCTCTCACAAGCAGCGAGAATGAAATTACATCCCAAGGGCCCAAGCTTGAGGAACCATTCGAGCTTAGTTCAATCCATTTTCTCCAAGTTAAGTCAAACTAGCTTGTTCTGAGAGGTACTATAATCATCTAAATCAACTAATTATTGCTTAATTCAAATACAATTACTTGTTCACTCATACTGCTCAGTTCATCTATTTTAGAAATTTAATTTTAAATGAGAGAAATTATTGTTGGGTTTAATTGTCAAATTTCACAATTAAACTCATGGTATGCTAAAATCAGATCTAGTTAAAAGAAACAAAGTCCTAATTTGATTTAGTGAATTCTTAATTCCCATCGATTCACTTTAATTTAAATTTTAAATAATTGTAATGTTACAAGGTTTTAATTTCTTATCAATTATCACACAATTACTTTGGGAAAATAATTACCTTATTGTAATTAATTTGACATTAATCAATTGATCCTTAAATTCACAAAACATCTACATATTGATCATCATCAGTATCTATAAAATATGAGATTCTAACAATTAAGGTGGTTAGCCATGTCTATCCTCGAATATTAGGGGCTCCAGTATGCAAATGAACGGGAGCTCAAGTCATAGCAGTAATGATAGATAGTCATTAGATATAATCTTCACTCATGCTTATAGAAAATATTGCTTCAAAGAGAACTGGATGGAGAAGAGAAATCCATCTAGCTGACTTCAATTAGCCTCAGACTAAGGTTTATTGTTGTTGTTGAAATCCAACAGATTAGCTCTTACAGGTGTTAAGCTTGAAAACCAGCTAGTACAATTGCAGGAGAACCTAACAAAGAAGGATTATACTCAGAAGGTAGCATTCATAGTAAAAATTGAGTGAACACCATATTAATTATTCAGATCCACATACTTAACTCCATGTATACTGTCAAAAGACATGGATAACCTGGTTTTAATTTCAATCGATAAGCACATGCATGCATCCTGTTATCATGCTTCTTAATTGTAGAAGCCTCAATTAAAAAGCCTCAAAACGAGTAGTGATTAACTTATCACTCTTCAAGTAAAAGTGATAGCAACCATGTTTAAAGAAGACAAATACTAACCGAGACACATAATTGTTCACAAGTATAAAATATATCCGCCAAAACCTTTTCTCCTTCATGTAGCGTGGGCAAAGCTCATATCTGAATTTTGATATTTCCTGCGAGCATTAAAATATTTGATACTACTAAGCAGTCCTTGAAAGTTCAAACAACAAAATTGTTTATATAACTTGGGCATGCATGCAGAAATACTAATTTCATGGTGATGCATAACAATATAAAATTCATTTAACAATTGGAAGCAAGATACAAAGCAGAGTACACATTGGATAGCAGTAAAAGGCTAACATACCGGGACTTAGAAAAATGAATATGCCAATAACACTATGAACCAGAACAAAGCTGAAGTTACAGTGCATGTAAAATGATAACGTCTTAATAATTATTTAGTTAGTAATTTATTAGTGGTAATCAATATGTATAACAATCAAAACGCTCCATCATTTATGTAGCTTCTTGTATGTGTATTAAGCCAGCAGAATGCCAATGCCAATACCCACCACACGTATTGGTTTAGGGTTGTTTAGGGTATAGGGTTTTAGCATTTAGGATTTTAAGATTTAGGGTTCAGAGTTTAGACTGCTATGCTTAATACCCACCATACGTATTATCAAAAACATTGATAGCTGTGGTCTTATCCTCCTATGACTATGAGGCCATCTCTCCTATGGGAGATAAACATGAAATACAACTCTATCTTGGCTATGGACTTCAATATGTCTTACCTTACCCTTTGTCCTTATAATTGATACATTTAAGTACTTGGTACACAAGAAATTAAAACTTTTACCGTAACAGCTTAATAGCCAGTGAAGTAAGCAGATCTATGCTGCACCATATAGTGAATTTCCCTTCCTAACATATCAAATTAATTTCACAGTCATGATTTTATGATAGACAGTCAAGATAGCATCAACCTTTAACCTCATTTATCTCGGCGTAAGACCAATTGGCAGTTTTAGTCATTGATGCATGATAGATATACATATAAACATTTATTCTTTCTTTTGTTAAAAATAAAAATAATCTTCCAACAGAGTATTTATCGAAACCAATGCACTGTGAACATAGAAGCTTCTTAAACCACTTTCTTTTGCACCAATTAGTGACAAATCACACCCATTACTTAGAACACAGAAGCTTCTTAAACCACTTTCTTTTGCAGCAATATCAAGTTTTATTATCTAAAATACTGAGGTAAACATAAATTAGTAGACAACTGTCAGACAGCAAAGCATACCAGTGATGCTTTCAAAAGCTTAAAGGTGGACATTAAACCAATTTGTATACCACTGGTAGCATGTTGTTTTGCTTGAAAAGAGAAACATTAGATGGGAAGTAAATATATGATAAAGAGAATACAAGGGGAAAAGCGAAGTGTAAAGCCCAAACAAAGAAGAATGAATTGAAAAGAAATTAGATCATCTGAATGATTTGTGTTGTAGAACACATATGTAGAGAGAGGAAGAGTATTAGAAGAAAGGGAAGAAAGCAAGAGAAATGGGAGAAATAAAGATAATTTTATTCGTTGAGCCAAAGTCTACCTCATTACAAAGATATAGGGCCAATTTTTCGAATTCCAGCCCCAAATTAACTAAAACCAACCTCCCTAAATTCTTAAATATTTAAATTCTAATAAAAATAAATACTAAATATTTAATATTTAAATAAACTATCATTTAATAATTAAATAATTAAATTCTAACAATAAGATTATCCGGATCCAAATCATCTTCCCAATTATCTTGATCTGCATCATTATGTGGATAATCGGTATTCTCCTCCATTTGAAAAAAACTGACCCTGTCAAGTCAAAATACAAACAAGACTTGAGAATATATGGATCTAACATGAGATACCTTTCTTTTGTGCTACAAGTAGTGGCATTCTCCAATATTAATGATCTTGAAAGACCAAAACTAGGTAAAGTAATGGACTCAAATATGCCACAATTAGATAATAAGTTTATCAGAATAAAAATATGATTAATATTTAAATGAATAAAGAATTTAAAAACTTTTGCAAAGTTTAGATATATGTAAGATGAGAAAGAATTCAATGGTTCTAGTGATAAAAAATGTGGCAACTAATTCTAATAGTCCACATATAAAAGAAATCTTGGTAGCAATTTTGCAGTCTTGAATAGTTAAAGCAACTCTGTCAAATTCAAAACTCCATTTACATAACATTTCATGCAATAATGTGTCAGGAGAAGAATCAAGATTTGTTAATATGTTAAAGTTTCATTCCTTTGGCAATATAGATTTCCTTGTTCAAAATTTTAATCACAAGCTCAGCTTGGAATAAGTTTAGAGGAGGCAAAACAATTCTATCACTCTCACTTGTGTTAGAAGAGTGTTAAGTTTGCCTATTGTACTCCAGTTCTTATAATTCCAAATTAGAATCTAGTTTTCATCATAAATTGTTCTAATTTGTTCAATAATTATTATTTTTTTAAATCTTTTTCAACCTCCTCGTTATTGTCATCTAAGCCTCCTTTTTCATCTCATTGCGCATAACCGTCTGGACATATAAATTGTAGACTGATAGAAACTCCAATAAAAAGAATTAAGTTATCAAATCTTACCCAGATTAAAAATGAAAGAGAAATACCAAAAAAGACAACAAAAAACTATAAGGAGTAATCTTGCTACTTTGAGTTAAATGAGAAATTGTTATTTGATAGAATGTAATGAAAATAAAAAATTCATGTAGCCAACCGCACCTAATGGGATAAAGGTTTGGTCGTTATTGTTATCATTACATCACATGTAACGTAGAAGAATAATTTTTTAAAAGAAAAATAAAACACAATAAATAGTTCTGGTAGTTTACCTGTACAGAGGATAGAATGAGGGTAGCATGTTTTGCTTGCCATTCATTGAGATCCTTCCTTACATTGGATGTTGCGGTAATTTCTGCAACATCTGGTTCATCTGTAAATAGAAGATTTCAGGAGGCATGGTGACAACAAACAAAGATTGTTTCCTTCATATAAGTATGTGAACAATGGATGGAGTAACGTTTACACATAAGCACATATTATAGTCAAGAACACAGTGAACATGCGCAGTTTCACCAATGCAAGCATTACATAAACCAAACAAAAGCATTGTTAGCTTTGAAAATCAAATGTTTATTTGGAGTGTCCAATATGATTACTGGATTTATATAGTTGTTAGATTACGTTAAGCACCTACTGAGTCATGATGACCTAATAAGAGCCACAAACTCCAATCTAGTAATGCACCTAGTGAAGCAATGATAACCTCTAAGTCTGTAGTCTCTCTCCCATCTAAACCAACAATGCCAACTTTATTGTACGTATCATAGGAGATCTTGAGTGATCATATTAATTTTTTCTACTGAAAGTTTGTTACATAGGCTTTTTGTTAGATAAAAAAGTTTATCAAATTACATTTTTCGAAGTTGGTGATAATTGATGCATGGTTGAATCAGTCATGCCAGAGGTATAGACCTCAAGCCTAGATTATAATATTATATTATATTGTATATAGTTATCTTATTTTTCAGTATTTTTATTTGAATCATTTATAAGTCAAATATTATGTTTTGTCAGTGGGCATACCCACTTTGGTGTTATGTATATATTTTGGGATTGGTTTGTGTCTTGCTTATGGTTTGGGCTAATTTGGGTTCAAATTGTGTTCATTTTGAATTAATTTAGCTCAAAGAAGCATGTTTGGAGTTATTTGTTGTACATTGTGAAGTGGACGACTTGGCAACAATTTCCCTTATAAATGGAAATTCGGCCCTAAAAATCTGATCTCTTTCCTTCTTGATTGCATTGATCTAGGTACTCAGTGAGAATTCTCGCCTTCACATGACTTCGCTTAATCTCATCTACGATACACGATCAACTAATCCTCCGTAGGATCCCAGCCACACCAACCACATCATTGCCCACGGTGTGGGCAATCGGCCGCCTCTCCATTCCACCCTCTTTATCTAAGGTGTGTTGTGAGGGAAGAGCATCCTCTTCCTTAGTTCAAGCTGGCTGGCGCAGGTGACGTTCGGCTCACATTTGGAGGTAGCATGGGTTGCATTCCTTGAAGATTTGAGGTTCAATTGGACTTTCAAATCTACTGCTTATCTTAGTATTTACTGGTTGTTCCTGTTCTCCTCTAAAACTAAATTTTCTGGTTGCCTTTCTTTCTACTTTATTTCATGTCCAACTTGAGGATTGTGTCTTCCATCTTGCTGAAACTTTCGAAGTTTCTTTAGTTTCAATTTGCCTATCTGGTTGCTAGAATATGGCTTTCATTCCTCTGTTTCAAATTAATTTTAAGTTGAATCATGTGTTCTTTCCTAGTCTGTAAGAGTGATCTGACTGTTTCAGTCAATCATCTTCATGCTTGCAATC
Source organism: Apostasia shenzhenica (assembly GCA_002786265.1). NCBI lineage: Eukaryota > Viridiplantae > Streptophyta > Magnoliopsida > Asparagales > Orchidaceae > Apostasia > Apostasia shenzhenica. Next base: position 2,425,556 of record KZ451944.1, on the reverse strand, counting down.
CAAATCATAGTGTTGAGTTGTTTTTAGAGTTAATATAGTTGAACTAAGTTGAATGTCAAATCACTAATTAATTACTTCAAGCTCTCACCAGATAGTTTGAAAACAGTTATTATGAATCTCTATATTGAAGGAATCTTATAAATGCTTCACGTGTGTAAGGTGATCCAAGTTGAGTATGCTAGTTAATCTCTGCTAATTAGACAGTTTTTATCTCCATTTTGCACTCATTCCCAGAATTTGCATGGAGGACATCTAAAATCCATAGATAGCCCATGAATGCTATGAGAATATGTGAATATTTTGGTTAGCATAACTTATGCAAATTCTTGGTTTAATCTTCTAAGCATCATAGCATTTAGAAGGTTGGAACTCTATTTAGAAACTTTAATAATCTGAATTGTAATTAGACCTCCATCTTGCATTGAAGCACAACCCAGTACCATGGTTTAAATTTATTTAAAATTCTAAAATGTTAAAATTATATGTTTTCGTTCATGCATACAGATTAGGACATCTAAGAGCATAAGTATTTCATACTTAGGTCTACTTAGGACTAATTCAATGGTGAAAAATACAGATCTTATAAACTTAAACACTATCCTCTACATTGGTATGTTTGAGGATCACCCCAAAAAAACCCTCTATCTACATCAGAATCAACCTCCTAAAACTGCGTTCTTCTTTGAGGAATCCAATAGTTCTCATTTCAAGTCCAAAAAAAAAAAAGAGAGGAAATATCAATAGCCAACCTTCCAAGGGGAAATCACGAAAGGTATTTATGGTAAGTCCTTTAACAAATTCCTTCAGTTCATCGGTGATGCCGAACCTCTCCAGGTTAGGCGAAGCCTCGCTGGAGCCGAACGAACCAGAGGTAGCGGCGGTAACGGTGGAGATGGTGGAGATGGGAATAGGGATCTCGCCAGCGATGTTCTTGATCTGGCCGGCACGCCGCAAGGCCTCAATCTTGATCTGGTCGGCGGCCTTGGTGGCCTCGGCAGCGAGCTCCTTGGACCTCTTCGCTGTCTCGGAGACAAACTCCTGTGAAAATTTGGCGGCTCCCTTAGTCAACTCTTGCGACCGCTTCGCCGCCTCCTCAGCGCGCTTCGCCGCCTCCTCGGCGAAAACCTTGGCCCTCTGCCACAGATCCATGGCGAGCGAGGAGGGAGACGGCCGACGGACAGCGGAATTTCCAATTTCCCAATTAGACGACGAGCAAAAAGAAAGAGACGTGACTACGTGACGATGTCAAATGACCGAAATAGCCATAATTTAAGAGAAATACTTAAATTGTTTTTAACGAATATTCATGAAAATATAGAAAGTCTTTTTACTTCATAATATATGTGTTAAAACACGTGTATAAAAAGTTATTTTTAATATTTTTTATTATAAATTTTATTATTTAAATTTAATTTATATTTAAATTTTACATATATATAAAAATTTATTTTTTAATATATATAATTGACTCAATATCTATATAATACTATGTGCTTTTTGAATACATATTAAGATATTTTATGTATATTAATATGTTATATAAGATATATATTAAAAACTTTTATGTATAAATACATATATAATATATATATATAACTAAAAAAATTTATAAAATGTATATTATATGTAAAATAAATATTTAACTCAAAAAATAATATTAAAATTAAATTGAGTTCAACCCAAAAAAAAAGTTTCAATATTGAATAGATTTTAACTGATTTAAATTAAATATAACTAGAATTTAAAATTTTTAAATTTGCGTTAAAACAGATTCGCTCAAATTCTCACACGTTGATAGCTTATGAAAATACTCTTTTTCGGAAAATTAAATATGTATTTGCTCAAATCCAAACTGGACGGTTTTTTTTGAAAGGTGGCAAGCCATAGAATTAAATTAAAATAATACCATAAATATTGTAGAAGTAAACCAGCATCCTCCTTGAAAATGTTGCAGGATATTTCTCTTTTAGCAAAAATTACCTAATGTAGCATAATGAGTCAAAAAGTCAACCGCACTATTTACGTTATGCGATACATATGTAATCTTATAAAAACTAATGTAAACAAAATATTTATAATCTGCTCAACGATAATATCTCTATGTGAATTTGCATGGGTTTTAAGATCTTCTGATAGCATTGCTAGTATGCATGACTGCTGCTTCGTGTCAAATTGTTATCTAATATTCCATCTAGAGTTCTCTTTGCTGATTGTTGATGTTGAATATAATGTTTTATTTGATGTTCTGATATACTAGTGGTACCAACTCATTATTTCTCTTCTTGTTGCTGATATGAATAGTTTTATATATGTCGTGTGAGATATGGCTGACCGTTTTTTATGTCTGAAAATTTGGTTTGAAATTTGGGCCGTCAATTAGCGAATCCGAATTCTCTGGGCCGGCCTGCGGAGGCCCACTAAGTTCAGGGGGAATCAAAAGAGGGAAAACGACGAGAGCAATGGTGGGGAGAGAGAAAGAGGGAAAGCGAGCAAAAGCCCTTCGTCTTCCAGGCTCCTAACGTTTTCTTTCGCCGGGAAGGAGGAGGTAATTTTGCCCCCACATGGAAAGAACAAGCTTCCCCTCCATTGCTTTTTGCCCATTTCCCATTTTTAGAGAGCAGTAAGACCCACCGCTCACTGACGAGAAGGAAGATGACCGGGCTAAATTGGGAAATTTTCTTGGTCTCCGGCGGAGTGAAGCCATGAAGGCAAGCGGGTGAGCTACTTTCACTGACTTTGAGAAACTCTCACATTTTTTGGTATGGCATTATTACTCTGGTCATGGTTTCTTGGTTTTTATTGCTGCTTAAGTTGCAGTTATTAAATCTCGAGCTTTTTTTGCTAGCTCTCGTATTGGGATAAATTTTTTTTGTTTTTCTTCTTATAATTTTGTTGATTGTTTTGGAGAAGAATGTGTTGGGCTGTAGCAGGGGGGTGTTTCTTTGCTGATTTCTTACTGCTTCTGGTTGATAGCAATGATCTAATTTTGCTGTTTGGCTGTTTTCTTTGTATAATGACTGTACAATAACATACTTGCCTTTCTAGAAAACATTTCTGCTAATGATATTCTAACTCTTTTTTCTCACATGGTTCTTTGATTCTCTGTTTCTTGATTGTCTTAAGGGGCCCTTTAGTTTAATGTAATTTTGGCGTCATGTTATGCTATCTGAATGTCATGATATCTGGAGGTCACCTTTAACACTAAGATAACATTGAACTAAGCCCCCC
>KZ451944.1:2364566-2421970 GCA_002786265.1 Apostasia shenzhenica | reverse complement strand
CCCCCCGTTTCTTGATTGTCTTAAGGGGCCCTTTAGTTTAATGTAATTTTGGCGTCATGTTATGCTATCTGAATGTCATGATATCTGGAGGTGACCTTTAACACTAAGATAACATTGAACTAAGTCCCCCTTAAGTTCACAATTCTTTGTTATATTCCCTTTTTAGTTCCTTAACTTTTGATTTGGTTTTGCTTTGTGTGGGATGTTGCCACTATAAAGAGAGATGGAGCTGTAGCACCATCAAGATAGGTTTTTAAATTGAGCCAAAGGTTTATGAGATGCTGGTTCTCAGCTTAAACTCGAAGAGGCAGAGGAGGCCGAATGTGAGGTTGGCGGAGAAAGGAGATGTGTCTGCAGCAGTATCTGGCAAGGGTGCTGCGAAGCCGAAAATGAAGTTGGAGGAGATGGGATGGTGTGAAGAATCCAACAGGGTTGCAGAGGCATTGCATAAGGATGATACAGTTTTTCTTATGGAGGTTTTACTGCCAATGTTTTCAAATACTGGATGTCCCCAAGAGCTTCAATAGATGACCAGAAATGGGAGAAATGGAATGCTAAAGAAGAGAATGAAGAAGCAAAGGAGATGGAGTATGAGAAGCAGTATTAATATCAATTGAATACATTTTCAATAACTTTATGGTGAGCTTAGTGAAGAGTGCTTCTTTGAATTAGCTTCTCAAACCACCTGAGAAGCTCGATTGATCGAAATATTTTGGCACAATCGTTAAACCTAATACGATGACAAGGCATAGGTATAGATGCAAGAAAACTATGACATATACTCGTGGTGTCTAGCAGGAAAAGACGGGCCAGATGTCCGACGCTCGACAACAGGGTCGTGGTGATGTTGGCCACGGTTCTGTATCAGCTTTAGAAGGCTTGACGAGGGGCTTGAGAATACGACAAATAGCTAAAGATTTATAACGAAGCATAAATTGTCTCATTTTCATTTCATTTGTGCTTCTCATATTTGAAAATAGCATATATTTTTTTCGTTCTCTTTGTTTAGAAAGAGCTATTTCATTTAGTTCAAGCTTTTGTCAATGATCTGTATGTTATATGCTATTTCTTTTCCTTTCTATCTTTCATCGTCGATATCAGATAAGTATAAAATTTTAACGAGATCAAAATAAAATAGAACCAATTCAAATTTAGGCATTACATTTACTATCCTTTCTTACTTTCAGCACAGCAGGTCTCCTGTCTCTATCACCACAGATGTTCGGCTCGTGTATCCCGTCAACAATTTGGAGGCCAATTGGTCTACGCCACGCGGCTTGGGGCCCACAATCCCAAGAAACAAATATAAGAATGGCAACGGGGCGGGTTTGGGTCGGATTTATAAATACCCACACTCGCCCTGCTATATATTATTCATTACTCGGTCTGTTTGTTTGTAAGGTTAAATTTAACAAGGTTAAAATTAAATTTGGATAGAGATATTTTTTTTATTGAAAGTTGTGAATGATGTGAAACAAAATTAGTTATTATATTGGAATATATAAGGAATATGATATAAAGTTAGTTATTATGTTGGGATATGTGAGAGATGTGATATAAGTTGGTTATTATTTTAATAATGTGTGTAGGATGTGAAATAAAGTTAATTTTTAATATTAAATTTTATGTGTGATGTGATATGTCAGGTTAAAATTAAACCAGGTTAATTTTAAACTTGGAGACAAACGGAGCCTCATATCTGTCCCATTAGGGGCGGATCGGGGCGGTTTAATCGGGTACGGGTACAAATTGTCATCTCTAAACAAATGGTGCTATTAACGGCCAATTGGTGAGCTGTGGTAATTAATAAATTAAAATATTTTTTACACGAGATTCATGCATTTTTTTTTGCTTATTGGATATGACTATAATTATATATTATAAAAATTATTAGATGTGAATAAATTTAATTTTTACTATTAAAATTTGTAAATAAATATAAAAAAATTGTGAAATATTTTTAAAAAAAATGAATTAATTTAGTCCAATAACAAACAGGGTTTTATTATTTGAGCCTAAATTTAAATAATATATGTTAATATTCATAAATGAATTATAATTAATATAACTATAAAATTATTTTTCTAATAAAAATATAATGACTTCATCCCATTTTGTTTACGTAAATTCACATTAAAAAAAAAGTTTATATGTTCTTAGATGATTCTAAAATTTGTGATACTATTTAATCTTTGAGCTAAATTCTCACTGAAAATAAATTATTTAAATAAAAACTTCAAAAAAATTAATAAAACTTTTTTTAATTGATGACTATATTAGAATATAAATATATATATATTTATATTTGAATGAATAATAATATAATTTTATTCTAAATAATTTATTGGAGTTATATAATATTACTTCAATTTGATTTCAATCAAACAAAAAATTTGGGACTTTATATTTAACATACAACTTTTAAAATTTAAATAATTAAATTTATGTTTTAGCTTTATAATCTATTTTATCTATCTAAACCCAATAATGTAAATATTTATAGTTTTTTATTTCAAATAAAAAAAATATTAAGCAAAAAATTAGATTATCAATTTCCTTTCAAATATTACGTCCAATATATATTTATAATAATTCTAAATTATTTATGCATTCTAAATAATATATATATATATTAATTTAAGCTCATGTAATAAAATCATGAGATTTATCCAAAATTTCTCTAAAACACTCAACTAAAAATTGCTCTAAAACGATAATAATTTTTTATATTTATTTATAGTACATATAAATTTTAATAATTAATTTTATTTCATATTTAATATAAATTTATTAATAAAAACAACTGAAGAAGGATATATTAATAAAAACAAAAATATATTAATAAATTGTACTTTTTATATAATTATTGAAATATATAAAAACTTATTATATATATATATATATATTAATAGGAACAAGAGTTCGGCATAAAAAAGTTAGCTTTGAGCGCGTAAGTCGTGTCTAAGAATGCACGTCTTATGAAACTTCGCAAATCGTGTTTCGCTCACACGACTCACGCCACCTCGTAAGTTGTGCGGATTCGTAAGTCGTGCAATCCGCACGACTTACAGAAAACAACATTGTAAGATAAGGGATACGACTTATGAGACCTCGTAAGTTGTGCCTAATCACAACTTATGCGAATATCTGTAAGTCATGTCTATGGCGCACGACTTACGAGACTCATTATGAGGTGAAGACAACGTACGAAATCTCGTACGTCGTGGTACCTGGTATACTGATGTATTTAGTCTCGCGAGTCTTATCCTATTTGCACAGCTTATGAGTTATGAGATTTCGCAAGTCCTTCGTATTGGGCACTACTTACGGAGTCAGGTAAGATATCTCATAAGTCGTGCGATTAGCACACGACTTAGGAAGTTCGGTCAGTTATGTCCCATTCCCACGACTTATTGGACTTCGTAAGTCGTGAACAGTGGACACGACTTACTGAGTCCGAAAAGTAGCACGACTAACAAATTCTCATAAGTCGTGCGTCCCAGGCACGACTTGCGGAGTTTTGTAGGTCATGCAGATGACATACGACTTACAAACTTTGTATGTCATGTTGCCTTTCAACCGTCGCTCCTTATGTCGTGTCCATCCTCCTTAATCGTGCTGGTGGACACTACTTATAGATATTCGTGTAACTGTTGCGGATGGGGCGCAACTAACTCAATCTCGTAAGTCGTGTCCCTCGCTTATTTGTTCTGTAAGTTACAAAGTCGCGTGAGTCGTGCAAATGAAACACGACTTACCAAGTTTCATAAGCCGTTCGAACTTAGACACGACTTAGTGCGAATGAAAATGACTTACGCAGCCGACCCTGCGCGCCGACCAACACGACTTACGCCCATGCAACGCCAATTGATCTACGCCACGTGGCTTGCGCGGACCCACAGCGCCAAGAAGCAAATGGAAGGCGATTGGCTGGCTGGCACCGGCAAAAATAAATAAATAAAAATATTTGTTCCGCATGCCGCCGCACGGTTTTTTTTTAAGAACCACCATGCAGTAGGAATGTGAACTCTTTATAATAAGATTTTGTATATCTCAATAATTATGTATAAAAGTATGATTTATTAGTATATTTTTTTGTTTATTTTCCTTGGTATTTTTTTATTAATAAATTATGTTAGATATGAAATAAAATTAATTTTTTTTAAAAAAATTTATATATATGCTATAAATAAATATAAAAAATTATCAGTGCTTTTGAGAAATTTTTAGTTAAGTGTTTTATAGAAATTTTGGATGAATATGATGCAGAGCATACTTTATATTACTAGTGTCAATGAGCATATTTTATTGAGGATATTAATTATGTTTATGTATTTTTTATATAAAATTTTTCTTGTTTTATATGAAAAATATAAAGAAAAAAGAAAGAAAAAACAAAAAAAAGAAAATTGCTGGCCCGGGTCTGATGACCTGCGCCGACCCAAGAGATAGAGCACAGTGAAAATGACGAATTCATATAGCTGACTTCACCTAGCGGAATAAATATCTATAAATTATTGTTGTATTGGATGAGTTTATCAATCATGCAGGAGCGGGTCCATTGATGAACTCTTGACCAACGAGGAAGATGGCATACCCCTCAAAGGCCAAACAAAACAAGAGGAAGAGAGAGAAACACGACAAGCGGTGGCGCAATGGAACAACGACGTCCACCGCTTGGTCGTGAGGAAAACCCTGGCGAAGAGAGAGAAAGGGCATGCTAGAGAGAGAGAGGTAGATGGGCGGTGCCACGGGAATCCCCACGCTATCTCTCTGATGGTGATTGCTGAGGATTAACGGAGAGTGGAGGTCTCTGTCACACACAGATGATAATGCGGTTATAGAAGTTTAGAATCTGAACCATTCAAGTATTTGGTAGACGATGCTCTCTCTCTCTGAACTTAGCTGTGATTGGTGACAGATTCACAAGCTAGCTACCTAGCGCGCGCTTTCTCTCTCTCTCTCTCTATGTGAACTTAGCTGTGATTGGTGACAGATTCACAAGCTAACAAGCGTTAGATAAACACTCTCCAATAATTTTAAGAGGACGTTTGGTTCAATTGTAACAATAGCCAACATAAGCAGAGTGTGATATGCGTAATATTTACTAAACAATGGTAAAATACGTAATTTGTGATGAATTCAATATTCTGTACGTAAATCCCCTTCTTTTTTAAATAAAGAATGCCATATTAAATATTTCAAGATAATTATTTTATCTCTCTTATTTTTTAATATAATTATCATTTTTCATAAAAAAAAAATAATTATCAATTTTATCTCCTATTTTATATAAAATTTAATATAATAAATTACATTTATTTCTTATCGCACGTGAATGAGAAGATTTCATTATCTTTTTCCCATTTTTTCTGAGGCATAAATCTGAAAACCAGAAGAAAAAATAAAAAAATCTTCCTGTCAAATGCAAAACTAGTAGGGGTATAATAGTAATAGCAATAGAATAGATGCATTAGATATCTATCGAGACTCTACCGCTGTTGCAGCTTCACCTTCTTCGTCGGCAGAGAGAGAGAGAGAGAGAGAGAGAGAGAGACCGAGGGCCAAATTCGCTGCCGGAGCCGGAGATAAACACCTACGCCTGTGAATTCTAGAGAATTCGCGAAGAGTTTTTCCGGGAGATCTTCTCCTCCAGTTATTTACGAGGAATGCAGGATTTACAGTCGGTGGCGGGGCTGAGAGGCAGGATCTTTGGCGGCGTCGGGGGCGGCCTCGGGGGCGGCGTCGGGGGAGGAGGAAGCGGATCGGACCACCGGAGGCTGAGAGGATACCCCATCGCGGCGTTGGCGGGGATGGCGCCCCACCCCCCTCTCCCGGTGAAGTGCCCCCGGTGCGATTCGGTGAACACCAAGTTCTGCTACTACAACAACTACAATCTCTCGCAGCCCCGCCACTTTTGTAAATCCTGTCGCCGCTACTGGACCAAGGGCGGCGTCCTCCGCAACGTCCCCGTCGGCGGTGGCAGCCGCAAATCGAAGCGCTCGTCGTCTTCGTCATCAAAATCCTCGTCGAAATCTTCTTCTGCAGTTTCATCGAAGTCGGAAGCCACAGCGCCTCACAAGGATCCCGCCGTACCTACCGCCTCCCTCTCCAGCAGCGACAGCTCTGGCATCACCGCAGCGCCGGCCTCGACGGGGGACGCCACTGCCTCCATCCTCTTCAATCCCCACTCCTCAAACCCTAACCTCACTCCCTCGCTTGATCCGCCGCATCCGGCCGATCCGGCCACCGAGATCTTCTCCGATGCGGGAGGGAGCTTTACGGGCCTGATGGCGGCAGCAAGTAATATTCCGTCCTTCCTGAGGTTCAGCTTCGACGATCCAACTCTTCTCCGACTACCCGATTCTCCTCCGGCGCAGCCGGCTCAGAGGCCAGAGGAGATCCGCCACTACGGGCTCGACCATCGGACAGTTCCTTTGGAACTGCCAGCTGCCAGCGGGATCGGAGGAATCGATTGGACGCCGGCAACGGGATCCGGGATCTTCTCTCTCGCCGGCGCCGCCGTCGACCCTGCTGCCTACTGGAGCCATGGCAGCTGGGGCGACGGAGATCCCTCGCTCTATCTTCCTTAATTTTAATTCATTTTTAATCTGGCGTTTTAAAATCGGATTCCAACGAAGGAAAAAAAATTTTCTTTGTTTAATTTTCCTTCTTTTACATTCTGAAATTTTGTATGAAAAATCATTTTTATTTCTGTTATTATAAGCGATATTTTCAACATTTATTTTGTTTTTAATAAAATAAATAAATCTTTTATGAGCCGAATAAGATGCATCTGTCCTTGTGCCGGGGATTTTATTTTTTTATTGGCTCTTTTCATAACAAAAATTAAATTAAGCAATAAAATAGTAATTTTTTTTGAAATAACATAAAAAATTAACAGAACAAAAGGGATCAAACGGCAGTGAATCTTATTTCAAAAAAAAAAAAAAAATCAAGTAGTGAATCAAATAAAAGTATTTTTATAACTTTAGAGATCAATTTGTAACTACTCTGAGATGTAGTTTGCATTAATTTTTAGGTCTGGCATTTATTTAAAATCAGTTGAAATGCATTAAATAAATAAATAAATAAATAAATAAACCAAGGGGTTATTCTCTTATTTTATAATTTAGAATTTAAGGAATAAGGATTTTAATGAGGGGGGCGCATCTGACATCGCAATCAAATTTCTGAACGGAGGACAGTGGTTTGCCACGTCAGCAGGAGGAGGTGACGTGGGGACGGTACCGCCACTCGCTTCCCTGCCCCCAGAACAACGCGAGGTGACGTTTCGTGCACGTGGTGGGCCCGCGGGGAGCGAAGAGTCAAGTGGCGGGCTTTGGTCGGTGAGCACAGCGCTGCATTGCTGTTTTGCGGTCATCAGCGGATCGTGGACCGGTGAGTGAGCGGGGTGATTGGAGTGCGGGGCCCGCAAGGTTTTTGGGCGGTTGGGGGTGTGGGACCCATGGCGCGTGCAGTTGCAGGACCACGTACGGAAAGGCGTACGGTACGATGGCGAGGCTTCTATTCCGCTCTGTGCACCGTTCATGCGTCTCCGGATTCGCCCGCATTCTTGCAGCACGCAAAAATTTCATGCCGATAACGTTGACAGAATATTTTTTTTTTTTTGATAGCACACAGAAGATCTTTTTATTTTTTAAATTTTAATAATTTCTATATAAATTAAATATATTGAATATAAAATTACATATTACACTTTTTTATATTAATAATTGACTACATTTTTTTATAAAAAAATTAATTTTTTTTTTCAACTTGATTAAAAGAGTTTAATTCATTATTATATATTCAAAAATACTAAATATATTTAATAGGTAATTACTCTAATTCCATAATATGACATTTAATCACGTGGGTCTCTCCAACCCAAATTTCTTTCATGCAGGTTCTTTTCGAAGAATTATGCTAACTTTGATCATTATCCCTATAAATTATTATTTTAAAAAATTAAAATAATTTTTAAGCATTAAAAATTATAATTGTAATCTAGGATATAGTAAAGAATAGAAAATTTTAAGGTTATAATATCACTCGAAAATACTTAAATATGTAATTTTAATTTTTAAAAATAATAATAAATAACTATTAAAGTTAATGAAATCCATTACATAAAATAAATTTTAAGGACGAGAGACCCAGATGATATGTTTTTATTTTTGTGAATTTGTGTGGAACTGTAGGTCAACCTCAGGGGCCTCAACAGAATTACTTCTATAGGTACAATATCTTAAGTTTGAAAATTAAATGAATAAAAAATCATTTTTTATGAATGATATGTAATTCTTCCTTGTTAGTTTTATCTTGAGCTAATTAAAACGACCCATAGCAAGCATTAAGCACAACCTATTGACCCTTCTTGTAGATGGTGCCTTTGGGGTCACGTCCTAGAGGGCTAGGATGCACTTAGCCAATCCTTCCATAGTAAAATTTCACTAATCTATTTGGTTCACTTTTAAGGTCACTAACGATCAAGTTGAACATAAAAAGCCCTCTTTTGGGGTTTTATGTTCAACTTGGCGAACAAAAAAAGTACCGGCAAGTCTATAGCAACCCATTCCTGGTGTTCAACCAAGTTAGAGGCACCTTTGAGGTCAAAGAAGGGACGTTGAAGAAATATCACCTCAAGGTCAAAAAAATCATTTTTCGCTTCAAAGAATTCAACTTCACGCACATATACACCTGTAAATGGGTTAGGTTTTGATTCGATCCGACCCAAGATTCGACTTAAAAATATAGTTAATTAGATGTATTTTAGTTATTGTTTACCTAATCCGAAATCCGACCAAATTTGTTATTTTTCTTCCGAATCTAATCACGGATCGACCATGATCCGACTTGTTTATATCCGACCTGACCGAGTCACTTTACAAAGCTCATCCACATTTGTGTGTGCTTTTTTGAGCGACTTTACTAAAATAAAAGTGAGATTCCATATTTCTATAGTAGTTGAATCATTTCTCTTTCCTTCTTGTATTCAAATCAGTAAATTATTGTAGCTATTATGACATACTACTCTTCCTAAGACATCTTGTTTTTCTAGTATATTAATTGTCACAATATTAATATATTGATCAATTACTTTGAAAATAAATTTAGATCGTACATATAATCCGACTCAATTCGATATCCAATCTAACTCAGATGTGATTCGAGACGGATTTGGGTCAAGATTGGTCAAATCTGAGGTGTTATCTGATACGAATATAAACGGATATGGATCTAGATCAAGGCAAACTTGATCCGAATTCAACCCCGTGAGGAGAACATGATACCCGATTACCTAGCCGAGAATGGAAACTCGAACTTCCACCAGCAGCCAGTGTTAAATTATCCCATTTCAGCAACCAGTCTTTTTCCAGTTCTTCATCTTAAAATCCAATACCATTAATCGATGTTGGGTCCCGAGTCAGAGATGTATCAATTATGTCCAATTTTAATTTTTTAACATTAAAATTTCATAAAATACTCAAAATACCCTTCTTTCTCTCTCTCTCTCTCGAAAGCTGGTAGGAGGAGGGGCAGACCGCCAGCACGCTTGCTCGATAAGAGGTATCCATATCACTATTAACCTAGTTAAAAATTAAACATTGCAAACAAACAGGCCTATACGACTTATATACAAATGTCGATGCTAAACATTCCCTAACATTACCAAATAATAAAGAAATAGTAAGTGGAGTTGCTTATCAGTTATCACTATTCTAGTATTTTAACCATATTTCAAAGAAAGATCACTCACTGAAAACATGCATTAACATTCAAATAAATGGTGTAATATTATCAGATAAGTATAAGCAAATGAGGAAGGTAATAGCTCGCACCTTACAGGCTCTACAGTACGTGATGGTTGTTGATATGACCTGATGTTTAGCCGATTGTAAGCCTTCACTCACCATAGGCCTGTGACCAATGAATATAAAACAAGATGATCTAGATATATAATAGAGTTTCACATAACTAACTTTGATAGAAACCATGTCCCATTTCAGAAACCATAGCAGTGCATTTGAAAGAAACATTGGAGAGACCAATATTATGAAGATTTCGAGAGCAAAATTTCATACGATTGATCATGTTGAAATTCAACTTTACGGAGAAACCAACATCACAGAGCGAAAAAAACATGCGAACAATGAGCACGAATACCTTAACATTACGACTGACTGACGTTGAAACATATTGTACCTTGAGAGAGCTAGCTCCGTAAGAGGTATCCATATCCATGGCTCCGCGGCAATCAGTATCTCCTTACGCAGGCTCCAGAGCGATCAGCGTAATCTTGGGCAGGGGCAAGTCCATCTGCTTTGACAACAAAAGATGGAAAATTTTTAGGCCCATAGGGATCTCCTGGCAGAGAGTGCATCAACTAAATATGGTTGCATGAGGACTGTTATATGAGGACATGGCAAGAGGTGCAGCGGCTGAAGATGGCTATGTGAGGGCTGACGGTGGAAGGTGAGATGGTGTTATGTGAGGGTGTGGCGACATTCCGGTTATCGGCATTGATTTGAAGAGCCTAGAGGAGAAGAAGAGTCCAAAGCTAAAAAGATAGGGCACAATGCCTGCCGTTGGGAAAAGAAGCAAGGTAAGCAAAATCGAGTCTGGTTATGGTTGATAAAAATCCAACCCCAAAAAAAAAGATCAGGTCAAATTTCGGGTTGGGTAAATGACAAGCAAAATGTATCCATGTAGCTATGCTTTTAGGGTCAAACTTCGGATCAAGATAGGTCAAAATCCAATCCATTTATAGTCCTGCTTGTTCGTCACCTCCCAACTCCATGCTTTGGGAAATGAGATCTCTTCCCTTCTGGGATAAATAAACCCTTGTGTTCGTAGGAATCACCATCCCCGACATGATTTAATAGGTGGCAACATGGGTATGTGTGGGGATACAATCACAGCTTGTATTTGATTACTTTCAGATTTGCAGATCCTGATTAATACAAATTCAGATTTGGGCTCATTTGAAATGATATAATGCTAATTTTGCTAATTGACATCAATTAACGATTTGAAGCTGCTTTGAAAAGATAAAGATTCGCAATATTTCTCAAAATTAAAATATTTCTTATATAACCGACTTTATTTGAAAGTTTATTTTCTACATTTAGTTTTATTTCCTTATAATCATTTTTTTTTTTTTGTGTTTCTACATTATAATAAAAGTTATTGTTAAATGAAATGATGTCTTGAGTTCTTTAAAACCTAAATCTGAGTTAAGGAGTCGATATCCTTAAGGGTGAGGGCCATGAATAAGGATCCTTCAAAAAGCTTAGTTATCATTTATTTTTTTTAAAAAATCCTCCCATCTTTCACTCTCTCCAAAAATCTCATCTTCCACTCTCTCTGGATCACACGACCCATTTTTGCACTCCCGCCTTCGAAGAGCGCCCACCTCTAGCACCTCACATGCACGCCTGCCACCAACTCCTGTTTACCTTCATCCACGAAACTTGCTTCCCCATGGCCGAACCATCGGCCCCCGCACGATGATAGCAATGTGTGCCAGCGAGCCCGCAACTTTGCTGAAAATGCTTCGTCGTCACCTGCTTCTAACTACTGTCTAACTGCTGCTTCGTCTCTTAAATTCGGATCATTGATCTTGAGTATAATATTCTCTCAAACTCCATTATTACTAATTATTTGAATATAATAAAAATTATTTGTGCAATTTAATTATTTATTTTGGTTTTAATTGTGCAACCATAAACTTAAATTTGAAAGAAAATTACAATTGAATTTTATTTGTAAAATATATATCTTAATTTCTGAACCTTAGATCTTATCTATTGAAATTAATTCAATAGGCCCTAATCTAAATTAATAAATTCTTTTTTATTACGATCCAAGAAAAGTAAATTTAAAAATATTTAATTCACTAGATTTAAAATCTTATTTATTATAAATTTATATTTTAGAAAATATTTTAAACATAATTTTAATAATGTCAATTAATTATTGTTGATTATAAATATAAATAAGATTTCCTGTCCCGCATCAATAAGCCTTGGTTGTCTCCATCACCGCTAGGTGACATCAATGTCATTTTCTATACCCTCATTCATTTGTTTTGGTTTCCACCCATCTATCGGGCTGGCATTTGCTCTAACATTTGATTAGTTTTACACATATACGATTCGACCGATCATTAGTAGCCTTCATTTAGCAAAAAACTGGCAAACATACAGGATTTTGTGAGGTTATTAGTCATCAAGATATAAATTCAAGATAGCATGCAGGACTAGCACGACAGTATCACCTTCCCAACCACCAGAAAGCTAATCCATTGACAACAAAAGTTGGAACACTTCAGAATTCAAATGAATCATGAAAATAATAAGTGCTTCTAAAGTTCAAAGATGTTTAACCATTCTGTCGCATTTCCTAATTATA
The DNA here is from genome assembly GCA_002786265.1 of Apostasia shenzhenica. Taxonomy (NCBI): domain Eukaryota; kingdom Viridiplantae; phylum Streptophyta; class Magnoliopsida; order Asparagales; family Orchidaceae; genus Apostasia; species Apostasia shenzhenica. Next base: position 2,409,553 of record KZ451944.1, on the reverse strand, counting down.
TTATAGATCTTAAAACTAAATAAGGAGATGAGATCATTTTGGATTGGCAATCGTATATCAATGCAAACAAGCCGTAAAAACTTCATACAAGTAATTACGTTAGAAAATCAATTTAAGCTTTGTGATTGACGAGAAGACTGTATTTACATGGAAAATGCAAATGAATGTGCACTGGTTGTGGTGCGTTCTAATTGAAGAGAGATTCTACTCGAGTATGGTATATGACCAGAGTTTACAATGGGACCAGGCTGAAAAATAGATCCAGAAAAATCTTACCCCCCATCAGAATGATGCGCAAATGAACACGGAACAGAAGCTAACCATTGACAACTTGCTCTCTAGCTTTAACATAAACACTGTTACTAAAATAACTAAAACCTGAGTAGTGTTTACAGCTACCCAACAGCTTTGCTACCACCCAAAGACAAGTGAGGCTGAGGTCGATTCTCATGGACAGACCCCTTAGCATGTTATCTTTTAAAAGGCTCATCCATTGCTCTAAGGTCCTCTCTCAGTTCTTTGAAATTATCAAACGTTGAAAACCTTCGACTCCTAAATCTAAACTTATACTCAGAAAATTGGTTCCAGAAGATCATAACTTGAGGCTTGATGCTTCCACTTCATTGAACTCCCTCCTTGATGACTATTGTTGCCTAATATTCATCACCACGCTGCTCTCCAATGGTTCATCAAGCTCCTCCCAATTCACTAAGAGGGACCTGACTTCTTGATTAGAATGCTCATTGCCTGGTTTACCCACATGCATAAACCTCATTAAGGCTTTCTCGCACCTGATTTCATTCAGCAACAAGCCAACAACTAGAATACAGCTTATGGAACTATGTCAGCCAATTCTCCGCTGACAACACGGAAGCTGATGGAGCCACTAATGATGTATCAACGTACGCACTAGATACAGGGCTACTAAAAAAGGACATCCTTATCCAAGCATCAGTCATCTTCTGGGACACTTCTATCGCTCTTATCCAAACATCAACCATCTTTTTATGTAAGAAGTCCTTAAGAGAGAGGAAAGATGACTTTTATTTTTGCAATGTGAAAGATGACTTTGCTTGCTCCAAGCCACCAAAGAAAATAAGGGGTGGCCCTCAAAATGCAATACACCAACCTCATTTTTTGAAGAATAGCAACCTACTTAACAACAACAAGAGATTCCTAACTACATCCATATGAGAAACCAAGTCAATGGGCCGCTCTCAAATATCTTCATCGTCGTACAAGTACAGCAGAGAAGACCTTGTCGGCTACCATCCATCCCCTGGAAATCCCAACCCCAAGGCTCACAAAACATGACTCTGCAAAATCCATGGCAACTATTACCATGACATCCACCAATGCCATCATTTCAAGATGCTATTTGATCGCTTAATTGACCAAAGACATTTGCGAAAGTTCTGCAAAGGGAATGCGGGGCAAAACCACGAGGACTGCAAGGGCTAACACAATGCCCCATTCAATATAGAAGTATCCCAAGCTCCATGGGTCTGGCCACCTAACTAGCTTAGCTGGTGGAAATCATGGCAATAGTTGCCATAGATTTTGGAGGAGGAAAAAGAAAAGCTTTTTAGGAAAAAAATTAAGCTATTTTTGAAATATATGCATAATGGAAAATAAAGTTAAATTAAAAGTTGTAAATGATGCGAAATAAATTTAATTGATGTACTGATAATTATACAGAATATGATATAAAGTAAATTTTTTTATATTAGAGTTTGTGTTGTTTGAGAATGTAAGTTTATAGATATAATTTTTTAAATGAGTGAGCTATTTTAGCCATCACTATGAGTGAGCTATTTTAGCAAATCCTAAATAGAGACATAGTTTTCTTTTAACTTCTACTCAACATTGTCCTCTTGTGTTTTTGTATATCTGGTACAACATTTTCTATTGTAGTTTCAATTTCAAAAATTTTTGATTCAATTTGATGGTTCTTCAACCATATGCCCAAACCAACGTAAAAATCTTAACTCAATTCAATAAAATGTTCAAACAAAAAAATAAATATAAAAAGATAAAAGTGGATGAAACATCATCTCTTGTTTTTATTGTATACAATCACAAAAATCAGCTGAATCGGGTATTCCAGTATATTTACTTTAATGGAATAGAATAAGGTTAGAATGGAATTTTCATTTTATAGGGATTGAATTGTCATTCCAAGAAAAATGAAATAACAATTCCTTTATTTACTTGGGTGAAATAAAATATAAATAAGAAGTAAATAGAAAAGAAAATACTAAATACCCATAAATATAACTTAATAAAATTTTATATTATTTATTATTATTAAATTTAATTTTACACATAATTAGATAAATATAAGTTAAATAAGTACATATATATATATGTAATATACATATAATGATGCGTACATATATATATGCGTGTATCTGTGCATGTGTGTGAATAAGAGCAATTCTGAAATAATATTTTTAGCTTACAAGGAATAGTCAAATAATAGATATTTCTTGGGTGGGAGAAAGCATGACTTCCACAGTTCCATGAGATGTGAAATAAAAATTCCTATAAAATAACTATTTCATTAAAGTAAACATGAGAATATCTATTCCATAAAGAACAAGGATGGAATTAAATAGTCATTCCATCCAAGTAAATGCATCTTCCTCTCAAGAACCTTTGAGCCCGTTTGACAGTGGATTCAGGATTAAAATAAATAGAATCGGATTCAGATAAGCAAAGCAGTTTTAAACTTAAATTTCGTTTGGATGAAAAATAGCTTGAAACTAGTTTTAAATCTACTTTAATTTATTTTTGTTTGGATGAATATTAATTTAGAAACCACTTCATCTCACGATAAAATCTCAAAAATAATAAAAATACATAAAATTTATAATAAAAGTAAATAAAAAAATATTTATTCAAAATTTCATAATTTATTTGAAATATTATTAATTTAAAATTCTCACGAGGATATATATCAAAATTTGAGATATTTAAGTGATGTAGTTATGAGTCAAAAGATGATTTGTTATTATTCTTTAATTTTGAATTTATTAGATTTAATTATCCCTTAATTTTAGTCTTAAGAGAAATACCAAATTTATTCCCAGATATGCTTTTCTAAAAATCTGAGAAAAAATAAGAAACAATCGCGAGTCTGAAACCACATTTTCGGTGGTTTCGGCTTTGTGGCCTCGAAGCCATTTCACGCTTCTAAAACGGATTCAGATTTATGAGATGAATCAGAATCGTTTGGCTAATTAATTTTATTAAATCGACTTCGTCCCGCTTGAAACCATTTGAAGCCGTAATCAAACAGGCCCTTTGCCTTGATAGGAAAAAAAAAGAAAGAAAATGTCAATCAAAAATACCAAGTAAGTACCTGGAAGGAGAGGAGTTGAAGGGGAAGACCGGAAGAGGCCCGAACAACAGGAGATTATTTTCAGAGCTTTGGCCTCAATTTGATGGTTCCTCAGCCATGTCCCCAAACCACAGTAAAAATTCAATTTGTATGGAATAATTATGCATCGCTTGGTTTCACTAAAACGTTCAGACAAACAATTTAACAAGACAAGATTGAATGAAAATAATCTCTTGCTTTTCTTGCATACAATCACATAAATGCGGTGAAGAAGGTATTTCTCTCAAGAACCTCTGCATCGGCAGAAAAGAAAAGGATGAAAATGTCAATCAAAAACACCAACTAAATACCTGCGAAGAGAGGAGTTGAAGGGGGAGGACGGCCGAGGGGAGCCATGAACGAGAACGAGGACGCTGCGGCGCAGTTCGGCAATGAGGTTTGAGAGGAGCCGGCGGCGATGATCGACGTTGGAAGCGGCGCTACACGTGCAGAAGAGTCGAAGGAGAGGAGTCGATCGGTAACACCGGAGAGTGTCGGTCCAAGAGAGAACGGGCCATCTCGGCTAGGGTTTGTCGGAGAAATATTTTGCAGCTCCCAAAAATTACTTAAATTTCGAATCAAATTACAATTTTTTAAAACAATCTAATTTAATTTAAACACAAATTAAAAACAATGTTTTTCCACGTGTACAATTTTACAATCAATATTTTTTTTATTGGCAGATTTTTGCATAAATTATTTTATTTATTTATTAAACATCATTTTAAAAATATCTAAGCACATTAATATTATCTACTTGATATTGTAGCCTTCATTTATTACTTATTATCTCATTTTATTTAAATATTTATTTACATAAATAATTTAAAAAATACATAATAGACTCTTATTATTATTATGCAATAATAATAAAAAATATTAGTGATATTATTTCAATAATTTGATATATAATACTAATATAACATTATAATTAAAAAAATCATAATTTCATAAAATAAAATTACAATTTCTTAATCACATAATTTAAAATTTTAATTTCATCATTTCATAAAAATCACCGTGTAAAGCGAGTGATAGTAACTTGTTATATCTTTTAAATAAAAGATGAGAAAATTAGCATTATTTCAGTCAAATAATTTTCTCACTAACTTAGGAAAAAAAAAGATTAAAAGTTTAATTTACGGAATTATTCAATAAATTAAAATTTAAAAGTATCAAATAATTAAGTGAATTAAAATTTAATTTACTAACTAATTTAACAAATTAAAATTCAAAATAAAAATTTATTAATTTATTTATTAATTACTGAGACAATATAGTAGAACCCAGGGCTAATACCACAAGATTTGGGCAAGCATTCTATCAAATTTTATTCAATTCAACACAAAATTTAATAGATTTCATTTTTACCACAGAAGTAAGCTCTTCAGAGTAACAAATAACAAATTAAAAACCTTACATTGTAGATATAGATAGGGACGATAATGAGCCAAGTCCGTGCAAATTTGTCGCATTTTAAATTTAAAATTTTCGAATTCAAATTGAATTTAGTTCAAACCAATTAAAATCTATTTATTTTCAAGCTTACTTTTACATATGGTAATATAACAAATATTTTTAAATTTAACTTTATATACTATATATATATTTATGCAAACAAAAAAAAATTGAATTTGAATTTTAAGTAATAAAAAAATTAAATTGAGTTTTAATGGGATCAAATACAAGCAAATATTGAACAAATTTTAAGCCTAATTATAAATGACACTAATTGAATAAATAGATCTTAATTATTGACTACACTTACATTACCCCCAACATACAATAAAATAAATCACTTGAGCTTATTTGTTTGTAACATACAATAAAATTTAAATAAAAATATTTTTTATTAAAAATTATGAATAATATAACAAAATTAATTATTATGTTAAAATGCATAAAAAAATATATAAAAAATATAATATAAATTAATTATTATTTTAATAATATATGTAGAATGTAAAATAAAATTATTTTTTAAATGTCAAACAAACATGGGCTTGAGTTTAATCAATTCTACGCAGTAATTACTGAACTGGAATGATGAGAAATCAAGAACTACAACAAATTTGAATACATTCAAATGATTTTCAAGTAAATCTTTTCCCCTTTAATTTATTACTCAACTGATGATCATCTACGAAGTGAATTAATTTCAAGAATAACAAACATAAATACAAATATTAAAATGTAATATGAACAAAATTCGAGTAATTGGCATAAAAAAAATCTGCATGTTGAGCTAAAAATGCAATCAGGATTTACAACAGAGGAATGGCTTCCAACAGCACTTGTTCCAATAGCTCTTCTTTCGGTCTGCTGTCGCCATTCTCACAGGACTGCTGTTCCACTCCGTCTGCAAACTGCAATGACACAAAAGAAACCTTGAAATAGAAATAGTTATATATATAACGTATAAGTTAAATTACACCAAGGTTCATATATAATGCATCAATTAGATCTTTAAATCTAATTTTTATTATTAAATTTGAGTTGAATAGTGACATTTTTGCTGCTATTCATTGCATTACGTAGAATTTAAGTGCAGTACAAGTATTTAGAGTACGATTTATTGCATAATAAATTATTTTAACTAAATACAAGCAATTGTGTGAGTATTCAATTAGTTTTTAATGTATTTGAAGATAATATATGCAATTTGACTTTAATCTTATCTATATGAAGATATTTTAACATAATACTCTGAGTACATCTCTAATGTTTACTCTATTGATGTATTTTAATCTAAAATTGATATTTACAAGTAGTTGTATGAGTATTCATCTAGTTTTTTATTGTATTTGAAGAGAATGTATGCAATTGATATTATTTTTATTTATCTCTCCCTCCCCCTCTCTCTCCTACTCTCATTGGGGAGCAATCCCAGTGGATGGGGGGCGGGGGAAATCTAATCCCTCCCCCACTCTCCCCTCTCCTTTTCTCTCCTCCCCCTATTGGGAAGAAGGGAGAGGGGGTCGCCCGCCCCCTCTATCTAACTCTCTTTCCTCTCTCCACTCCCACGAGGATGCAAGCGGAGGAGGGCGAAGAGGGAGAGAAAGGAGGCAAAAAGAGAGGAGAGAGGAGAGAGGAGAGAGGAGAGAGGGGAGAGGAGGCGGGTTGCCACCTACTACTCGGCAAAAGAGAGATAGAGAGAAAGACGAGGGTAAAAATGATATTTAAAAAATTTAACAATAAAAATTAGAAAAATGACTTAATTAGTATATGACATATTACTCAGAAATGCAAATATTAAAAATTTAAAATTATAAATGCTCTAAATTTAAGAATATGAATATAATTTATCCTGGCATATAACAAGAGTAGCAAACATGCATATCCATAAATTCGAATTCAAATTTACGTTGTGTAGCACTAAGTAGAACAATACAATGGTTAATGATAGGAGTGATCAGTGGGCCTGCAAACATGCTTGTCGGATCTGAAACCACGGGTTCTAAAGCCGATCCGGATATGGATCTGGCTTGTTCTGGACCTGAAATGGATTCAGATTCGTCTAGTAAACGTGGGTTGGGAACTGAATTGCATGATATCATCGTATAATGATCGATATAATAAACTTGTAAACGAACTGGACCAAATTGCGTACTACATAATCAGGTTAGGTTACAAACAGGTCGGAACAAGGTCAATGCAGATACCAAGCAAGAGTAACATCAGGCCATTTGGCCAATGTCAAAACAGGTAGATATAAACAGTGAAACTACAACTATTGATGATGAGAAAAAAGACACCATCTAATCGCAGTACTCCAGTTCTATTAGGATCCCAATTTGCTGTATGATATATAACATGCTTTTAATTTTCTTCCCATCAAGGAATGGTACAGATTATTACAGGAGATGGGAGATCTAATCTCTTCTAACAAAAATATATGGCGGTTTAAATGGAAAGAGAAAAAGAAACGTGGGCTCGTTGATCAGTAAGATATTCAACAATTTCACAACTGATCAGGCTGAGTTAAAAAAAAAAGAGAGAGTTATACACATGGCAGTTTCATTTAACATATTTAAATATTTCATACCTTTTATTTAAAAATTACAATGCACAACAAAAAATTTTTAAACATAACACCCCCACACAAAAAAGTGTAGGATATAATATTTAAAAAGTTTTAGCATGTGAACTGTAATATTTAAAAAGTAAGTGTCTAACATTGTAAAAGGGGGAAAAAAGTCAATATCGTTCTAAGGAGGCCGGCCATTGGCTCATTATAATTGTGATTTTATATCATAGTATTTGGATAAATTAATTATTTAGTTTAGTCATCACTTCATCTATAAATAAGAAAACTTTTGGGTTAATAACCCTCTTTGGCCAACCGAAACTCCAAGTTCCCTCATTCTTCAGCTGAAAAATTTTCTCCCCAAACTCAAATTTTTTGTTCATAACATTGAGAGTCAATTCTAAGGAGTTCTTAAATCTTCGGTGATGTTTTTATTTGGGTATTTTTTTCCTTTCTAAATCAATTTTTCTTAAAGATTTACGAATATTTATACTACTAATTTGAGCTCCAAATAGTTTAAACTTTTTGCTACACTTTTCTGTGAGCCTTTATTTTATTCGAAATTTTTTTTAAAATTTTCTGGAGAATGAATTTTTCTCCGTAATTTTATATTCATTTATCTATTTTAAAATTTTTATAAATTGTAAAATTCAAAAAAATTTAAAATTTACAGTAAATTATCTAGATACAACTACACCTACAGAAAAATTTTCCAGTGATTTTTGAAGTTTTTGTTTACCCGATTTTACGTTGCATTAAAATATTTCATCGAATTTTATCTCTCTTTTTCTTTCTTTGGTCCTTACATTTCACAAGAATATTGAAAAAGATAATCTTAAATTTTTTTTAAAAAGTTGAGTTAGCCTCCTTGCACATAGGGTTCTTGTAAAATTTTAAATCAAGTTAATTTATTTTTTTCAATTTCTCATTCATATTTTGGTATAGAGAGAGGTTTTTGTACTTGTCCCTAAGGAAAAGAAAGGTGATGTTGTTCTTTCCCGTTGTGAAAAGAATTGAGAGATTGATTTGTGCATTTGAACCAAAAATGTATAGTTTCATTCTTTTAGTAAGGCTTGAGCTTAATTATGACAAGCTCAGAATAGTGGAACCCTGAATAAGGAACAAAAAGGAATGGACTAAATAAGATAATAGCCGAACTACTATACATTTTATGACATTTTTATTTTTGTATTTTTTTTCCACACTATTTAGAAGTTGGTTTACTTGATAACGATTTTATTTTAAAACAATTTTCAAAGCCTCAAAATAACATTTCAGTAATTAGATTTTAAACATAATAAATTGAGCAAATTTAAAACACTTATGGTCTGTTTGTTTCTAAGGTTAAATTTAACAAAATTAAAATTAAACTTTAATAAAGATATTTTTTTATTGAAAGTTGTGAACAATGTGAAGTAAAGTTACCTATTATATTGGGGTGTATGAAAGATGTGATATAAAGTTAGTTATTATGTTGAGATATGTGAGGAATGTGATATAAGTTAGGTATTATTTTAATAATGCGTGTAAGATGTGAAATAAAGTTAATTTTTAATATTAAATTTTATGTGTAATGTGATATGCCAGGTTAAAATTAAACCAAATTAATTTTAAACCGGCACGCAAACGGAGCCTTAATAATTTAAATTATCCAAACTATGTAAGATGAAAATAAATTTAATAGGTTGATTAATTAAAGTTTGGGTCTACTCATACCCAAATCTAATTAACTTAACCAACAATCAAACATAACTTAATTATAGCAGTAGAACAAAATCGAGTTAGTACATTAGGTAAATTCGATTTACCTAACGGAAAACGCTCTACAATCAGAAATACTCAGATTTGTTTATCCCACTATAATTAAACTATAAAATTTATTTTTAACTTAACTATAACAGTGGAATGAAACTGATCAGTACATCAGATGAGTTAAATTTATCCGATAGAGAACATCTGACGATAAAACATTTACTGCTTTGTCCACCCCAATATAATTAAGTTAGTTAATCACTAAATTTACACTCTGTTATTTTTACTTACTGCACTTAACTTACAAACTTTTATTTTTTTTATCCCATTAATATTTATTTAATGCAATATTACCTTTTATTTTTTATATTATTTTACTAACATTTACTTACAGTACATCTAAGTTATAATTCTGCACACTAACCTTTATCTTTCTATAATTTTTTATACAAACTCTTTATTAATATTTTTTGTGCACATATATATACTATTTAAATGTAAACTAATATTTATAAATATCAATTTATATTTGTAAAATATATACATACATAATATACCATTATTGTTATTAATTTAAAAAAATACTTGTATTCACTCTCTTCACATTTTATATATTAGTAAATTAAATTTATATATATATACTTATATTTATACTAAGTATAAACATTATTATTTATATATATACACATATATATTATTTCTATTTATTCTTTTGTAAATACTATTTTAAAATTACTGACTTGCTCTTACTCAAAAGTAATGTTTTAAAAACTGGACCGGATAGGTCGATTCAATCGGTTGAACCATATTGTGATGTGTAGCATTTATCTTACTTTATGCTATCCACCGACTTTGTCTTTGTCAAGTAGGAGAATTTCAAGAAAATCTTATAAATTTTTGGTATTGAGGCACTTAAAGCTATGTAATAAAATGTATAGTGCTGGCAACATTAATATATGTGATACTTTTATCCAGTATATGCAAGATATACCTGCAGTACATCCAAATGCTCATTTTGACTTGAAGATAGAAAATATGAAAAATAAATACTAATTTATGATGGAGATTTTAGATATGGGACTATGACTACAAACGCATTTAAATGCTTCAATGGTGTTTTAAAACGTGCACGTGAACTACCTATTCAAGTACTTATTTGTGCAATATATTATCACATAATAAATTTATTTTAGAAATGTCAGGAAAATACAATTGGTTGGAAATCTAAGACTGTTGCACCTTACGTACTTAAGGTTAGAATAATATTACAAAAACATAATGAAGAAGCTGAATTATGTGTAATTTCTATCAGGGTTAATTTCAATGAATGATGAGTCAATGATTATATTTCTGAAAAGCAAGCAATGACTTATTCTAATAATATAAATTATCCTTGTACATGTTTGTGTACTTTTATTTATCATATGTCATGCTCTCATATTATTTGTGCTTTTAGATTCATACGTAAACTATAATCCTGAGGTAGCACACTATTATAACATAGAGTTATAAGCACACATACTTAGGACAATTTCACGTAATTCCTGATATCAGATATTGGGTCCCATTTGATGAAGCTTATGGCATTGTTGAACTCAAGCCATCATTGTGCGTTAGAAGGCTAGGTCGACCACATAAATGTCATATCAAAAATGCAATGGAAGAGAGGAAAGGTGATCCAAGAAAAAATTGTAGTGTGTATCATTTGATTGTATATACTAAGTTTATATGTCCTCAAAATCCAAAAATTTGAGATAGTTATATGTTATAGTTAATAAAATATGAGTAGTTATATGCTATATTATTCTTATGTATACATTCAAAAGTTATATGTTACTGATGAAATTATTTTATTTCTATATGTAAAAGATATGATACGAGGACCAGGGCGTGACAGTAGGGGTGTGGCAAGCGATGATCTCCTTCTAGCTATTCATTCTTCATTATAGCACTTACGAGGGAGGCATCGGACCTCATGTCCAGACCAATCTCGATTAGTATAGCCTGTCAGCCACCTACTAATGTTGCGAGAGTGGCCTGTGACATGCCCTATATTTATAGAAGCATTAGAGATCGCTGGTGTAGCTAGCATCAAGCATCTTAGCTACATCAAGTTAGATCAACTTTGATTATTGCACACTTGTAAAGTGTTGGTCTCCAGAAACTAACATATTCCATTTACCTATTGAAGAGATGGTACTTATACTTCAAGATGCGGTTGTCATTTTAGGTATTCAGACTAATAAAGATACATTGATAGATCATGTACATGTTGGGAATAATCACAACTAGAAGACTTAGATGAACTGTTGTGGTGACCGACTAGAGCAGCATCCTATACCTGGTTCGTGTACACGAACCCTACATATAAGTTTGAGTTCTTAACTTTTCATATGAGGCAAAACATAGTTAATTCTTGTATACCTCTATATTTTTTATTGTGACAGCTTTACATATCATTCTACAATAAACTAACACCATTAGAGTTGACACATGTTTGTGCACATATATTATATGTGTTGAGATTTTTTCGTTTACCTGACACCTCATGATGCAAGATTCTCCTTTAGTGACTTACACTGCTTGAGAATTACTAACGATTTGGCCATTATCCTTAGGATCTGCAATGTTTGCACAACTCTACAGATAATTATCTCATGCAGTTGGAGCTACACAGTCTACTACTGCTAGTTGTTTACATCTATTACAAATTTGGGCAAAGAAGCAATATATGTAGGTCGTCTCAGTAGATAGTTACCATTAGATCAGCTTATACAGAGACTCGATTATAGGTATTTTAACATAAATATTAACATCATTTATTTATTTAAAACATATAACTATTTTTTATATAGTATGTTCTACTGTCAAGTGGTGTATCATTAGGTAGACATCGTATCATGCGCTCTTATTTTATCGTACGAACAATCAATTAACAAGGACACCATATAATGTGAAATTTTATGTATTTTGTTGCCCCTCTACACTACTAGATCAACCATTTGCTAGACACAAACACCACATATAGCTTGGGTAGTTAATGAGTAGCATTTGTTGAATCATCTAATGCACAGTTTAGCTACCAACAACATTTTCGCTGGAGGTGATGAATCTGAATTTTAAGAGAATTGATGCTCATAGACGAGCATAGTTTGCTGAACATGCTTTGTACAGACATTTGTCGCGATGACGATTGGACTTCGTTTAGCAACCTGTGATCTTATTTGTATGGATCACTTGTGTTTGCCGAAGTAAATGAGCTTAGATCATATATTGCATTGAAAAAAATACAATTTCGTTATAAAGATCTATCATGTAGTAAATTATACAAAAAGAACTGAAATAATATTTTTCAAATAATCAATTAAGATTATAATTTTAAAAAAATAATAATAAAATGAAAAGTCGTCTGTCCTACGGGCGACTTCCATATTTAAGAAATTATAGCACGATCGACTTCGTTGCGGAAGTTGTCGTAGGACGAGCGACTACTTTGCGAAAGTCGCCCATGACACGGGTAACTTTCGTTAAGAGTGCACAACTAACAGCTCCAGAAACATGCTCCCTTTGTTATTTTTTTAATCATGTTTAATTAATTAGTTAACTGAACATACTTATTTTTTAGAAAAAAACTATTGTCCCTAATCTATCTAGACTTTAAAATAAATTTTATAAAACTGTAGTAAACCCAGCAATAATATATGGTACTAAATGTTGACATACAAAAAAAAAACATACAAATAAATTAAGTATTGCAAAAATAAGAATGCTAAACAGACGTGTGAGCATACATGAAAGAATAGAATGAGAAATGAGTATATCTAAGAGAAAATTGAAGTAGCATTAATTGAGAATAAATTTAGAGAAAATTGGCATAAATAGTTGGACATATAAATCGTAGGTTGATTGAAAATCCAATTAGAAAAATTGAGTTATTAGATTTTGCCTATGTACAAAGAGAAAGAGAGGGACCAAAGAAAATATAATAAGAAACTATAAAGACTGATCTTACCACTTAGATCTAAATAAGTTTTTGTTAATTGATAAAACATAATGAAATAAATGATTCATATAGCGGACTACACCTAGTGGGATTAAGGCTTGGATGTTGTTGTTGTATGTTTTAATATGATATCATTAACCCAAATAAACAACAATATAGTAACATAAAAATCTAAAACACGTATATTTAGATAATATTGAACTAAATGACCCCTAAAACTAATGTAAATGTTGTTCCATTTTCCATGAAATCAATGAATATAATGTGCTTATTCATCCTTTATATTGATTAGGTTCGCACAAGGAAAATGCATCAACGCCCAACTGTTTGCAAATAATGGCAAGTTGCTTATCTGTCTTTGAAAAGATGGTCCAATAGATTTACCCTGTACCATGCCCACAATATTAGCAATGCAACCAGACTTGTACATTGAAAGTGAGAAACAATTAAGTTTTATATTGATTTGTGATGACAGTCATCTCTTGAACTAACAACAAAATCATCTCCTACGGCCATTCTCTTTAAGACAATTGTTTCCTAAAGTATCTTTGTAAGATAATTGGATAAAGTGCGGTCATTCTCTTCAATGGCAATTATTATGATGCTAATATTTCTATTAAGATTTGATTAGCTAGCTATTCTTGGGATGAAGCCGCTATTTCCCTAGAGCAATTTCCACAATAACAGAACAATGTGCGGACAGAATAGGTATGTAAACAAAGCCCCCAGCAAAGGTTAATCGAAATATTAGAAGGCCTTAGAGAAAAACTGGAAAATCTACTGGATTAGTGAGGTTATTACATATTGTTATAAAATGCAGATAGCCTGCAGGACTAGCATGGCATCCTTCCCAACCACCAACAAATAAATCAGTTAGCCAATAAAAGCTAGAATTCTTCGGTATTTAGATGAAAAAATAAGGGCTTCTAAAGTTCAAAGAAGCTGAACATTGGGTCACATTTCCTAACTCTAGATCTACAAAAACTAAAAATGGAGATGAGAACATTTTGGGTTTCTGAGATATATATCAATGCAAACAAAATGCACACCCTTTTTTATATAAGCAATTAACTTTGAAAATCAATGTATGGCTTGTGATTTAAAGGAGAACTTACATGGGAAATGCAAAGGAATGTGCACTGGTTGTGCTACTTTCTGACCGAAGAGAGATGCTACCTGAGTATGGAATATGACCCGAGTTTATAATGGGACCAGAGAGAAGAGCAGATCCAGAAAATTCTGACTCCCCATTAGAATGATACGCTAATGAAATTGGAACAGAAGCTGCATCATCAACTTGCTCTTTAGTTTTAACACTGTTTCGTTCAGGTACAATTGCTGGTTCATTTATTCCCTTTATGCTCACCATAAAACCAGAAGTAGATGGTTTATCAGTTCCTACATCTGAAGTGGAAGCCCCATGATGAAGCATGCCATTGTCAGAAGGCTTGCTAAAATTATTTTCTTGTGAACCAGAGTCAATAGGAGAAACAGATAATTGTGGAGCATCTTCCACAGACAAATATATTCGTTCAGAACTTCTCTCAGATAGCAAGCTTCCTTTGAGATTGTTTACCGGAGCAGCAGTAATTAATGTAGAATTACCCTCTTGTGTAGCCTGCAGCAGCCATATGCAAAAGGTCAACAGATCACTAGAATTTGAAGAATTTTACAGCAAGCAATTAAAACCTTATATTTCACACGGATTAAAAGTACACTTTAAGGAAGAATTACAGATTCCCCACATGTGTAAATACTGAGTGCATGCATCTAGAGATGAATTTATGCATCTTAGACATGGATAAAGTATGTACTCTTCAAGACGAACAAGTTACATAGTATATTCGAAAGGATACGTTTTTACATATCATCATGAAAAACTTTATCCCAACAATTCAGCATTGGTTTTACAAACCATAGTTCATCACTAATCCTGTTCAATGCAATATATGATCTCAATTTATGTAAATCTTTTTATACCATCAAACCAAGTTGCACAAAAAAACTCAGATATGTTAAAGAGTTAACACCAAAAAATTTATGTTGAAAGATATGTCCCATTTTTATCAATTTCTTCAAATTGCAGCTACAGATGACAAATATGTGTTGCTGAGACAAAAATTTCGTTAGATTTTGGTAACAAATCTATTATTGCATCAAAGAAAAATCTGACAAATTACATAATAGCCGTAGTCACTGGAAGTAATCAAGGTTTTTCAACAGTTATTTAACTTACGCTATGAGCTAATTTTTGTATGTGAGATAGTAAAGCTATGGAATCAAAAATATAGGAATGCAAAGAAATCAGTATCAAACAGACAAACAAGTAGCATTCATCCCTTGTTACCTGATTAAAGTTTTGCCTGAAAAGTTGCTTCCAATCACTGCATTCACTGAGACTTGAATCAACTGTTGTTGAAATTGAGCCAGCTTCTTGAAAAGAGTGATCAACTTTTTCACTGCTACTTTGAACGGGTACCTCACCTGCTGCCAAGTCAGTTGCTTCTAACTTTTCTTCATCACTGATTAACTTTCCAGGAAAAAATCTTGCGGAATTATCAGCAGAGTGTGTATCCACATTGACAAATAAAGGTTTCAAATCATCCATAAGGCTTCTGTCTTGTGCCTCACTCAAAGTTCTTTGACTTCCAGCTTTAAAACACATTTCTGTAAATGAAACTCTTTTGTCTCCATCTTTTTCGATGTGTTCACCAACAAAACCAACATGATCTTCACCAGATAATGAGTCTTCATAAACATCAGTGATGGCAGTAATAGTATTTCCTTTCTCAAGTACACTTTTATCACCCATTCTATACAGGTTAGATATAGAAGAAGCCCTGCTGTTCACAGTACTATATTCTATCAAGATTTTGTTAATTGACTGCACCCCTTCATCAATGCATATATCCTTGATAGCAGGACAAGAACAATTGTCTGAAGAAAATAACATATGTTGAAGTTTAACCTCAGAAACAGATTTGTCAATATAACATAAATTTTCTTTGGTACCCAGGATAATATCGCTAGAGGCATTAGAATAGGGAGTTTCTGTGAATTCAACGGCTTCCTTAGAGTGAATGGGACAATCTGACATGTTCACTTAACAGGATCTATTCAGATGATTGTAAGACTTTGATTGGCAAACTTCTTGGCATTTCTCTCACTAAACTGAACTACATAAAGCTCGGGTTTTCGATCCTTATATGCAGAATATAAGGCAGAGACACTTTTCTCTGTTCTCTTCACCTTGGAGGGTTGCTCATTGTAATCATATGGAATTTCAACATCTGTAATCAGGATGAGATTCATAAGATGTGTCACAATAACACAAAAGGTAAAATAAAGAATGCATGCCAGTATAGAATCATTCCTGTAAAATGAGCTATGCTAATTACATCTATGAAAATAGTCTAGCAAGCAAAAAGATTAAAATAGGAAGGAATCGGGGAACTTACTAATGAAACTTACTTAAAATGAAACCAATAAGGTCTGAAGAACCAAACAAGAAGACGCAAATTCCAATTCAAAAGCATACAGTGACTACTGACTTAGTCAATAATATAATTGATGCAAAACAGGAAAGGGAAAGTAAAGAATAATTGAAGATGGAGGAGGAGGAAAAGAAATGGGGAAGAAGAGCTGAAGCTCAAAAGTTTGGAGGAAATCTTTAAATCAATTCATCAAAGTTAAGAAATACAAACAATTGGGAAATCAAAGTCAGGAAATATAGACAATGAAGAAAATCAATTTGTCAAAACAATAAAATGAAGAATATCAAAAGATATGAAAAAGGAAATTCAAAAATCCCCTTTAATGAACATATCTGAATACAAATTATTATTTTTTGAAAGACGGATACAAATTAATTTGCCATCAATCCATTGCAATTCACTGTACAATTGAAATTGCACTGATACACCAACGTCTTATGGATATCAAAACATTTAATCATGTTTTTAAAAAAAGAACAACTCAAACTCTCCACACATGAAGTTGAAGCTTCTTTAGTACTCCTTGATGAACTGAAAATAGCAGAATGCGTTGTACCCAAACAGATCGAAAATACATTCATTTCATTGCAATATACATTATTTGCAATGAAATGAATGTATTTGCTTATATAAATTATTTCCGAACTCAATTAATCTGATTATTCGATTCCTATATAAATTATTTGCTTGACTTGAATTATTTATTTGGCTCTAATTGTGTAACCTGATATCTCTTTGTGTGTCAATTACTGTTGGATTTGACTGTGAGACGTCTGTCCTAAATTCCTGAACCTTGGATCTGATTTATTGAATTTAAATTGATGCCTAATCTAAATTGATAAATTCTTATTTATCATACGATCCAATTTAATTTTAATTTTAAAATATCTTAATTTGCGGGATTAAAAAAATCTTATTTATCATATAATTTATTTAGTAAATATTTTTTCTTCTTAATTAAAATAACTTGCCAATTAATTTTGCTGAATATAATTAATATAAAATATAAAATTTCATTGGTTTCATTTTTTCCGTCCCGCATCATTGTGTGTATCTTTATTATGGGGAATGGGGAAATGGGAAATAAGGACAAAACAATTATAGAGAGATAAGACTAACAACCACCTCCTTGAAATTATTCCTACCCCTATAAATAAGGGAAAGCTTTTAAACATGTGAAAAAGAAGATTTGAGCTTTAAGGGAACCACTACAAGTGATTTCTCCTCTCTTTAATCCCATCTTCCCGAATAGTCCAAAAACACTACTCTATTAGGCATAGGAGACCCCTGGCTAAATCTTCTATTGAGGAGAAATCCCGATGATCACACCAATCAATCAACGGGTCACTTCCAGGATTAGCATCATGAATCTAGGTTATTAATAAGTATATTTTGCAAGATGAATATATATAGTACAATAATAAAATTGACCCACAAGAATAGTAATGTACATAAGAGTACATAATTATTTAAAAAACATGATGAATGAAATACTGATTTGACGAATAATAGAAAACATCAAGCATGTCCTGCAGTAGACTTTTATGCAACCAATAATCATGTTGCGGTTGAATTGTATCATGTTGTATCAGGTAAAAAACAACTCATCTAATTAAATGTGAAAGGATCATGAAGCCAACTCAAAATATTTTGGGATAAGGCTATTGATGGTGATGATAATATTGATGGCTATTGTTATCCAAACTTTTAGACACTTGATCTAAATCGAACACATGGACAACATCAAGATTAAAGAAATGGATATAGACAGAGCATGTTGAACAAGTCTGACAAACAAGTACAATGAACATTATCAATTTACCAATGCCTTTTAATTCAATCTAATCAACTAATCAATAGTTATTTCCATCTCTAATATGATAAAAGACATTCTAAGAAAAAATGATAAAAGTTCTCGTAAAGCTATTGCCAACTATGTGGATCATATTAATAGATGGTCGATTAACTTTTATGAGTCAATTCATGCAATCATCATAAATACCAACTTTATGGAGTCTATAAATAGGAGATTCCAGGAGGAGAAGAAGGGAGATAGCACCTCCAATCTTTGGCCTTCCATAGGCCACAATTAACGTACGATGCTACCAAGATTATTCTTTAGGGAGAAGATGCCAACCGAGAAACACTCAGCTTCTCTAATACTTAGATTCTAAAATAGTTGTTCTCTTGATGATAGTTCGTTAAACTCAGTTCTCAGATGTCTTCTTCCTCTTTGCTATACTTCATACTCTGTATATATGTACCCATCTTTTAACAAAGTGAGTTTAACCTACCAAAACGATGTAATTTTTTGCAGGCCATTCAGGTTTTCCACGTAAAAGTTCTCAACACCTAACTTCTCTAATGCCTAAATTCCAGAATTGTTGTTCGCTTGTAAATAATTCGTTAGCCATTGTACTAAACTCAATTTTCAGATTTTTTATCCCTCTGTGCTATACTTAGTACTTTATACATGTTATACACATCTTTTTGATACAGTAAGTTCAAATCGCCAAAATGGCATTATGGTATTTCACGGACCATCCATGTAAAAATTCCAAGGCTCTTCTAATTTCTATATCCCTTTGTATTTGACTTCCATGTTTTTCCTAATCATTAGATTTTTTAACCGAATTTTCCATTAACAACTACATATTAACAAGTAGATAAAATCTCAGTTACAGCACTGAAAAGAAATATCATACAAAAAAAAGATCAGGAATTTAGACATATTATGCGCCAAAAAAATCAAGTTTCACAATTCATTATTATGTACTACAAAGCATGAAAATCTTTGGAGTCCTGAAAATGCAGTATTAATTATGCTACCAGTTAATAACTAAGCTCTGTCTAAAAAACAAAGACAAAGTTGAAGACAGAAGGTGAAATTCATAACAGTATACAATTGATTTCAGATGCAAAAACGAAACACCATAGTTACCATGCAATCAAATCTGTATTTATATTTATTTTTACTAAAAAATTCCAATTAAAGGAACAGTGGAAGTATAAAAACGGCCGAACGTAGGAAATACATCAAAGCTTTCAAGCAAATTCGTTGTTGTGTCCATATTGAGATCTCCTTCCCTTTTAAAGAACTTAATAATGAACAAAATTAAAAGTTGTCCTTCACAACATCACTTTGCAAAAAAATGTGATTAAAGCATCATCTTCCCTAGAAGCTAAATATCCAAAAGAAACAAATAAATAAGATTAATATAATAGAAGAAAGTTTCATCCAGTGACTTTGTGATGGTTAGTGATGGTCAGAGCCAAGAAAGTTATGGAAGTTGGAAGATAAAAGTTAAGAAGAAAGTTAAACATACTTTGGGGAAAGTCATCCATGCATAGCAGATCATCACAAGCACCTATTCAGGACAACAAGCTTTTAGTAAATTCATATATAACTGAGTTAAGATGCGCATTAGTAAATTAAATGTTACTGCTAAATAAATTACCTAATCACTTTACCTAATCAGATGATTTCATTAATGCAGTGCAAAAGTATAATACGAAAACGCAACACCATCATACCAACTTACAAACCCTCAATCAAACATGCAAAAACTCAGCTATTCGAAAGTAATTCAACAACAAAGGTTCTTCAAAGTTTTCGGATGTCATTGTTTATATAACTTTAAAGAGGAACTTGACGCAACTGAAAATAGATGACAATGAAAGACAAATATAAAACAACTTACCAGTAAATCTCATCTAGAGGGAGTTCCATTATCTGCCACAAAGCATAAACATTAAGAGGCCTCTCTAAAATCTACATCAAGTACATCAAGTATAAAAATCTACCCTTGAGAAAATGATCCGATTCAAATTTAGGGTCAGGAATACGCAAAAGGGTATGATTTTAATTGAAAACAAAATATTCTTATATAATACTGCCAAGTAAAGGAGGCAATTTAAAATATGAGTAACATCATTCCATTATTTTTTTCTTATTTAGATATAACCATTAATTAAAATGTATGCATACAAAAGCGAAAGCTGAATTCATTAATATTCATCTCTAAAAATGCTAACGAAAAGGAGCAGAGAGAAGAAGCCAGACAAGCATCAAAAACAACATCATACAGAACCATATAATAGATTTTAAAGACCTACATCCGAATCATATGAAATCCCATGGTGCAGCGGGGCTCGTCACCTGCTGAAACCAAGCGCAGAAATAAAAGCATGTTAGCCTGCAGGTGATGCCAGACCAACAGCAGGATCTCCGCATATTAAAAATATATATCATAAAATAATAACTAAAACACATTCAACTATGGTGCTAACCGAACGAAAGCATAGCAACATCAACAAGGAAACACTCTCGGCAGAAATTGAACACCTGCATGTCGTATCTCCTTCCTTATACTGTGGAAGGCAAAAGAAATTGAACACCTGTTTTCCTTTCACCACCTCGAGCCCAAGGTCTCGAAACCCAAAATATTTTTTTTTTAAAAAGGCCGAACGAGTGATCAATCAAAGTTCTTCGGAAGGGATAGAAGTCGTTTAAAGAGAAGAAGACAAGAGAAGGGTTCGAATCAGTAAATCAATTGCTATGTCAGAGAGTAGGTACCCTCCGTCCTACTATCATTTAATACAGCAGAAAGGGAATGGAGGAGTTAAATAAGGTGAGCGGCCCCATTAACACCGGCAAACCAACAAAAATGAAAAATGGACAGCTGGCCGGACATCACAAGTCTCCACACACCTCTGCAACAAACTAAATAAAAAACCCTAGCGAGGCGATAGAAAGTAAATGTAAATTTCAAAAATATAAACAACAATATCAGATCATGCCGGAAAAGGAATGAACGGTGGGCCTGGCTGCCGGCGTGAACTCAGCAGCAGCCCTGAAATGGATCAAGAAATTAAAAAACGAATCCAACTGAATCAAAAGGGAAAACCCCGAAGCACTATTCTACCCCGAATCGAGGAATAAGCTTCTTTAATTCCACTTTCACGAAAGCAACAAGAATCCCGAAGCTCAAACGAATCGATTGCAGCTTTTCGATAGAAAAGATCTTCTCTCCAAATCGTGGAAGATAAAATCAGGAAACGATTCCAATTTATTAGAACAGAAAACGCAACAATCAATAAACTAAAGATTCAAAATTCTTACTCTTCGCCTCTCCCTTTCGCGCTCCAAATCAGCTGAGATGCCTCAGATCCGACTTTCAATCTCTCGTTCATTAATTTTATCATCAACTTCCGTTTGATCCGATCGGAGGTCGCCCTCGCGCAAGAGAAGCTCACACTCACAGGCAGTCACGCCGGAATGGAGTCTGGAGCTTTAACTCCGCCAGCTGAGGCCGTTGTGGAAGGAAGATAAGCTGCACGGTTAATCGCACAAAACGCCATCCGACGAGCCGGATATGGCGCCACGTAGGACAAAGTAGCAACCGCTCGGCAGCTTTAAGCGGTATGCTGACCTGTGCGCCACCAGCTCCATTTGCTGACGTAAGCATGACGTGCACCAGGTTTTCTGCAGCGCCATTGGCTTGGAGGCTGCCACGTGGAGCAGGATGAGCGAACCTGGATCCGTTCTTGAACCCAACTCAAACCTCTATTTAAAAATTTTAAGTTTGAATTTGTCAAATTATTAATTAAAATGACTTTAATTATAAATTTTTATTCATTTATTCAACATATAAAATTTAAATTACACATAATCACATAAGATCAAATTTAAGTTAATTTATATAAATAATTTTATTTTACATAGATAACAAATCGATAGATTAGTCACACGTATATACCTTAAAAAATTAATTTTAATTCTTCTCACTATTTACATCCAAATTTTATTTCATGAATTTTAATTGTTATTAACAATTAAGATATATTATGTTTTGTAATTTTTTATTTTATTTTTTGATATTATGAATATAAATATTTGTCATTTGGAGGTAAAATATGTTGGAAATAGGTGCTTATAGATTAATTTAATGGGAAATTTACATCTGTCACCTCCAAATATTTATTATTTTCAAACGACACCCTCAAAATTCATTATTTTAAGGCAGCACCCCGCTTTTGAAGTCAGATAGAAGTGCTGTGTGAAAATAATGAATTTTAGAAGTGCTGCTTAAAAATAATAAATTTTTGAGGGCGGCAAATGTAAATCTCCCAATAAAATAAGTATGCAATAGATGATTTCAGCAATTCAATTAAATTATATTTTTGAAATAATTTGAGTGAAATATTGAATATAAAATTACTTATGAAACTTTTAAACTGTGGTTATCCGCACAAATAACAATTTTTGTAATTAATATTTATGTAGTAGTCATATTTAAATGAAATAAAAGATTGTAATCTTATGATCATCATCAAGATTAGAAACATGGAAATAAAAAAATAAAAATAAAAAATCTCTATGATGAAAGAATTCCAAATTAAAATATGACATCACTACAAAATTTTCAATAATAATGTAAATTGTAAAACTGTTTCTATAATTTTTTTTTGAAAATTATCACAAAAATCTATAAAATAAAAGTAATCATTAAAAAAAAATTATAAATTTAAATTTAAGATTATAGGCTAAAATAATAAAAGTGGATCCATAAATAACTCGAGATACAAGTATAAACCTTTATTTACGCCGATAAATTGTGCTACTACTAGTGTACAAGAGAAGGTCACATCTTCGATTTATGAAAATTTTAAGGTTTTACAATTATGTCATAATATATTACTCTATTTTATATATTTTTATTGGTATTAAACAAATTATTGTTTTTATATTATAACTCAAGTTAATATTATATCTACACCTAAGTTAATTTTTTAATACCATCTAAAGAGAATAAATAAAATATTTAATTTTTTAACCTAATTTATATTTCACATCATTCGTTCGAGAATTTGAGTTTTTTTCAATTCATCATCAACTCCGTCATGAATCTGAGATTACTCAGCCGAATCTCCTCACCATAAAGATTGAAACCTCTGATTAGTTAATTATTTAGTTCTATTAGTTCTAACAATTGTGGGGCGTTAAGGTTGTTGAGTGAGACAATAAGATTAAAAAAAGGACGACGCAGGTAAACTCGAGCGATGATGTTTTTGCTAATGCTAAAAGAGAATGTTTTTTTTAAATAGTGAGAAGAAAATGTTTCTTGACAAAGGAGAGGAGTTATTTTTTGTATTTATTTAATTTCAATATTTTATATCTCCCAAATTTAATTGGACAAATAAGATTGTCATATTCAATGAATATTGGATGTTATTATTTTCAACCAATAGAGTAAAGATTTAATCAAATGTAACTATGAATAAGAAAAACCAACCATGATACCAGCACAGTACCTCTATATATACCAGCACAGTACCTCTATATATTGAAGACAATCGAGTTTAAATTTAGGGCAAATTACGCCCAGATCGCTGAGTTTAACGCTTAATATCGCGCAGATCCACGTTTTTAAAATTTAACATTGAGGTCCCTGAGTTTTAATAACTAATCAAATGGGTACTTTTTTAATTTTTATATAATTAAATTTTTTTAAAATTACCGATTTACCCCTGTCATTCTCTCTCTCCTCCCGATCTGACGCACGCGCTCGGTGCCAGCGCGACCCTCCGGCTCATTCCTTTCTTAAAAAGCTCAAGGCAAGAGGGTGAGAGGAACTTAGGCGAGCTTATCAAAGAGTTCGATATTCTTTGACACTGCTCACTTTCATTCTGAAAAATGAAAATAATTTCTTAAAAGATAGAATACTTACTTTCCTTCACCCATAGCTTCTCGTATTATTTCTCATTCGTTCTTCTTTAATTTAAGAAGACTTCCTCCATAACTCTGTTTTGCCTATAATGGACTTTACATTGCCTTCGGATCACGCGGGCTATGTTTAAAAACTCACTTGAGAGCTAATTTTTCTACTTTCTTTTTTCTCACAATTATTTTTAATTTTAAATTAATTTATCAACAAAATTTCAATATTTTAGAGGAGGTAAAATATTACATGCACAAATAATATTATATACACACAACTTACTATAAAATCATACATTAAATGCATTTTTCATGATACATATTAAGATTTTAAAGCTAGGTTGAAATTCATTAGTTTTAGCTTTTTTAGATCAATTTTGGAGGACTTCAATTTGAAAAAAAAAATATACATTTTTTAATTTTAAACTCAATAATTTTGACAGAAATTATAGAAAGT
This sequence comes from Apostasia shenzhenica, assembly GCA_002786265.1. Classification (NCBI taxonomy): domain Eukaryota; kingdom Viridiplantae; phylum Streptophyta; class Magnoliopsida; order Asparagales; family Orchidaceae; genus Apostasia; species Apostasia shenzhenica. Next base: position 2,384,718 of record KZ451944.1, on the reverse strand, counting down.
GAGTTTTAAAATTTTAGTACATGTATTCATAGTTTATTTATTGGGATAATTACACTAAGGTTCTTGAGTTTAAGGCTTATTATCACACAGGTTCACGTTTTTAAAATTATAACATCAGGGTTGCTAGCTTTTAAAAAATTATCATACGGGTCTTTTTCTTATTTTTTTTATTATTAAAAAATTTTAAAAATACCATTATACCCTTACCTCTCTCTCTCCACCCGATATGTTGTCCATCCGATGTCGTGCGGATCGGGTGGGGAGAGAGGTAAGGGTGTAAGGGTATAATAGTAATTTTTTTAATAATAAAAAACAAAAAAATCTATATAATAATATTTTAAAAAATAAAAATTCTGATATTATAATTTAAAAAATATTAATTTGTGTGATAATAAACCTTAAATTCAAAAACCTGAATCTAAATCTCTTATTTATTTATTTTATTATTTTATAGAATGAAAAAAGTACTCGTCCGAAAACATATTTACTACGTAATATTATGAAGTCACTACAATACAAAAAAATAAAAATAAAAAATAATAAAAAAAAATATTAATTTCCTTACTCAAAAAAAAAAAAAAAGAAAAAAAAAATCTCCGACTTGAGTACCTGGCTGCTGCTTCCAGAGTCGAGACTTCGAAGTCTTCGCTTCTGCCGCCCGATCTACTCCAGATCGAGAATCAAGGGTTTCTCGATCCGATGACGGACTCCCGGCCGTGGATCGCCGATCGGCACCATCCTTCTTCGACATCGTCTTCGCCGCCACCCAATCCTCCGTCTTCCACCGTCAGCGGGAACGATTGCGCCGCCGGCAATGTGGACAGGGTTCTCTTCAAGAATCTCGTAGAAATGGTACCGCTCGTCGAATCACTCATGGTAGGAGGCTCCTTGGGATTGCTATTGTGATTCTACGTTTCTGTTTCACTCCCGTGTTTTTTTTTCTGGATTTTATCAGGATAAGAGGGCGAATTCGTCTTTCACTCGGAGAGCTTCGATGGTGTACACACCCGCTCCTTCTCAGATGAAGAAGGTAAGAGATTTTGGACTCAGTTTCCTCCTCCACTTTTTTCGCGAACATGGATGGTTGCTTCGGGGATCTGCTGATGGCCGGTCGTATTTTGGCTTTAATTGTAGTTGTTTTTTCTGCTGCTTGTCTAGCGCTAACCGTCTTTCCGTTCTCATAGATGTATCCTTCTACATCAAACTGCAATATTTCGTTTCAGTCATGCCACGAGGTTTCAATTTTTTTGTTATGTCATTTAGACCATTGCTTCATTAATGTTTGAAAAATTCGATACAGATATTCAGAAGTTTTCTTCTCTTTGTAGAATGGGACTCTTGAAATTTGAATTATCAATGTTTTGTATAATATGAATGGTGCTTATATATCTTTTTGTCACCATTGAGGTAACACCTAGGTTTTGGTGCTTCGAAATGTTATATTATGTTGTACTTAGATTCTATGTCACTCCTTTATTTTATTCAACTTAAAGAAATGTAAATACTTGAGATGTTAATCACGTATGTGCATTATAACATGGGTTATTTTCCTTGTGTGCTAGACATAGGAGAGCTTTTACTTCCATTTAGAATTTTTTTAATCACATATATTTTCTTTTGAAATGCATGGAAGATAATTTATGATTATATGTTCATAATTTGATTGTGATGTATATTTTGATAGATCAGTAATTTCAAAATTAAAAAGATGGCCAAACTGATTCCACGAAGAAGCAAAGACGTGCTGGAGAGCTTGGTTCTGATGATTTTTCAGTATTGTCCTCAAAAGTCAACTGGAAAAAGAAAGTGTCCGCAATGATAAGAGTGAGATTGTTTTCTTACAAAATCAGATTGAGAACTAAAGATGAAGTTAGTAGAGAAAGAGGAAGCACAAAATTGGCTGAGAATTTATCAATGAAGTAAATGCTAATAATGCATTACTCGGTGAGTTAAGACGTCAAGCTTATGAGAAGGATGCAATGATTAAATCTAACCAGTACACATTACACATGCTAAGGGTGAAGTAAAAGTCTGAGCTAACCTGCTTTTTTTTTTATCTCTCTAAGCATGTTAAACTGATTTGAAACAAGAAATATGCCTGTAGCATCGAGTGTTGCATAATGTCTCTCAATGCTTTTTGCTTGAAGGTTTGTTGATAGGCCCTTACAATAATAGAGAGTTCCAAAAAATTGATTACATATTGTTGGTTTTTATAGAACATAATTTTTATAGTTATGAATAATAAATTATTAGCTGTCAGGAGTAGCAGTATCTACACGTGGAATCTTGAATGCCCATTAAACATGAGTTTTCAATTCTCTTGAGCTGGTTATGCATTGTACCAACTCTATAGTGGCTTAACAATATTTTGTCCTTTTATTTTTCCAAATTGTGTTTGGAGCTTAATGTTACAATTTCTTTCCTTCTTAAAACTTAAGTGCTTTCCTTACACACTTTGTGAAATCTTTTAAAAATAATTATCCTTAACCAATGGGAGATTTTTTGGTTCTTGATAGTGATCTTTGAACTGATATTGCTTGCTCAATTGAACAGATTAAACTTGCTGACAAAGAAGCCGGCCTTGGAAAAAGTACAGTGGGAGGCCAGATGTTTAACAAAAAGTAGAGAGACTTCAAGGAGATGTAGTCTCGAGTGAATTAGAGGTCAGTGCACTGATGCAGCTGTTTGAAGTGCTTGCAGTTAGTGATTCTTTGGTTGAGTGCTGAAGGCGACATTTGCTTATTTCGAACACTTCTAAATTTAGTAAGCTCATCTACCTTCTTGAAATTTGTATTTTCCATCATGTTTAGAAAAAATAAAAATTGAGAGACAAGTGCAAGCTAAATGAGCTAGCACTGGCATCAATCAATTTTGCATTTTATATTGCAAAGAAGTTCAACATTTGTAGATTGTTTTCTTCACAATAACCTAGTTTTCTTTGCCTAATAATAAAAAACTTAGTTTTCTTTGCTATTTTTTTTCTGCAATATGTACATTATCTGCCTTGCTAAATTTTATTTTCATCTTCAGGTTATATTTAACTAGATTACTACAGATAAGCTCACCCTTTACATATTAAAGTTGTTCTCTAACCCAACTTAAAGAACCTACCAAACACAGCAATGTTCTTCAATTGCAAACTTAGAATGTTTACTCTTGAAAGTTTATTGCCTTTGGAAACTTAAAAGGATAAAGAACATTTTATATTATAGTGTTTTGTAATGCAAAGTCCTACCACGGCTAATTTAGAGGACATAGATCTCATTAGAGGAGAGACAGTCTCTCCTAGGAAGCACGTTTCTTTTTTTGAAATATATAACGAAATGGAGTTAAATAATGGAAAATGGAGGATAGAGAGATAGACCAAAACATGCAGGAAGATGCCAATACTTATGTGGGAAGCTCATTTTCAATAAGGGGAAATTGAGAGAGAGGAAGCAGAAAATAATTCCACTATTTTTGTAAGAAATGACAAGTATTTGATTGTATATTCAAATAAGCACGAAAAAAATAAAAGAACAATAAAGCAGGAGGCATTTCTTGAGTGTTTCCTGCAGAGTAGCAGTGTGTCTGTAGATGGAAATAGTTGCAATTAAGGCAATAGTCTTGTAGTTGAGTAAGAATTAAGAATTTATTTTGCACATTTTCTCTCGACATATGTAGCTAAGGAAGGCTGAAACATAGTACGTTTGTCACTTTCAGCTTATTATCTATAGGTAGCGCCGCTCACTAGATCCTAATGATTGTTCATAAGTTTTGCTCATATGTGCATCTATTTGTTGCTGCTGTCACGAAATGTAGAAAAGTAGTTATGAGTTGGGAGAGCAGAAACAAAGGCCCTGATACAGCCAACCATCTAGTCAAGGAGAAAGATCAAGGAGAGACCCTGAGGTTTAGACACTTGTTTAGTTGATGCTACATAAGGGACAAACTTAGTGGGTTCCTAGTATTAGAAATTAGGTGTTTAAGATGCTCTAGCGTCACATTGTGTTTGTATACATGGGGCATGGTATAAACAAGGAAAAGAAACAGGTTGCTTGGGAAAACAAACCTAATAAGCATAAGCTGCCTATAAAACAAAGAGGACCAGTAAAATAAAATCAATTGGGTGGGAGTTGTGAAACTAATGGGAAGCTTTACCTCTCTTTTTCTGTCGTCTTTTTTCCAATGAGAAACTTAGAGTTCAAAGAGAGATGATGAGTAAACGGGCACCTATTTTCGACCTTAGTGATGTAGGTTGAGAAAATTCTGCCTAGCTGGTGAGCCGATGGAAAGGACAAGCGCTAGTATGCCCTTCGCATCCGTAGTTGATCCCTGTGGTTCTTTTGGCTAGAACTCAAAATCGCCTGAGGCACCTAATAGTTCGGATCAAGCAGAATATGATGTTACAAGCTTTTAGCCTCTATAGTTATTGAAGTTCTTTTCTAAGTCGATCCTTTGTTCATGACATTTTTTGCATGGCCCATAATATAATTTAATTGAAAGCACTAGCTTCTGGGATTGCGTATTCATTCATCTTTACACCTTAACCGCTTGATGTTCATATCTTGATGAGCACTTTAACATCATTCAAGACCTAGTTTATGGAATACTATTGTTATATATTTTGTTATAATAGTTAATTATGCTTAATCTCTTATACCAATTAATTCATGACATTACTTGAGAAAAATTATTTGATTTGATTGCTTTGTATTTGATTCAATGTAGGATGATTATAATACTATGGATGATGATCAAAATGGAGGAAGCAAGATTATCATACTTGGCTGCTCTTGCTGCTGCAAAAGAGAACCCTAGTGATGATGAAGGCTCTAGTTGCTGCTGCTGAGGCCAGGAGAACTCTTCAGTCTTTAGTTCTCTGACCCATACAAAGTTGTAAATTCTGTAAAATTTTAACTTATTAACTTCGGGTTTAACTCATGCCGTTTGAAATTAATGAAATGGTGAGCAGTTGTGTTGACAAGATATTTAGGTCGTGTTTTGTTACGACATTTGAAGTGCTAAATTCGAGGCAGTTGAAATTTTAAGGTGCGTCAAAAAGAAATTTGATTGTTCGAATGGCTGAAATACTCACTTCTGAATTGAAATTATGGAAGGCACAAATAAACAAAAAGAGAAATAGAAAGCCCTAATGTTGCACACCAAAGCATGAAAGAGTAAAATAAAAATATGTGCAACATGCTAATTTCTTTTAATATGTACACTGAAGAATCCCTGTGCAATATTTACAGAATAAGTATATTTATTCTACTTCAAATAGACCAAGAAAATAATTTTCAGCATGCAGGAAAAAAGGCCAGCCACAGGTACATGAATAACAGAATTCAAAAAAAATACAAAGCCTACATAATAAGAGGACCTCAGAAGCAAGAGGCTAATTACCTTGTTTTATTTCTTCTGTTTATGCTCTCATGGGAAATGCCAATTAGAATGCAATACATGAAAATCTTGATCCAAATGCCATACTACAGTTTCAAAATAAGATTAAAAGGCTCCAATAAGAAAGTAACAAAGCCTCTAAAGAGAAAATGTGTTCAGAATCTCACCAAAAATAAAAATAAAAATAAAAATAAAAACTAACTAAAAATATCCTCTGGCACAATTGTTTTAAAAAAGATGGCTATTGATCTATTTCCAATCTCATTTCAACCAACAACACCAAACCAATATAAACTTTTAATACTACCTTAAAAACTCAGGTGCTTCATTTCATAGTCTCACAAACAAATTCAATCGAAGTACAAGGTTGCTTCGTACATCTTAAATGTGATTTTTTGTTGATAATTTTCTAACTCATACAATTATCTTATAGCATATCATTAAATCAAATAATTATTTTCTATAAAATAACACCCCTAAATCAAATCTAATAATCAAATTTTTGAAAACCCATAACCTTTGAAGATCAGAATTACCTTAAAAATTCAGCAAAGCGCCTGGGAGTCCTAAAAAAGGACCACCAGGTACAGCAGTGTCTCAATAAAAACTTCAAAGTTAGGACAAAAATAGAAACAAAATGGTGGCTCATATACTTTGCCTTGCTATCCTTTAACTTCAAAGAATTATATATATTACACACACTGTAGACCTCACTGGATCTACCCCTGCTGTAAAATCTATACAGAATTGTACTAAGACAATAAAATAAAAAAAAAATGGAAGAAAAAAAAAGGAAATCAAAGCAAACAACAACAACAAATACAATATACAAAAGACAAAAAACGATGAACAGAAATTACAACAGGAACTTATTCGGCGTTCAGTAAAGAGAGAGCTTGAAGCAGAGCATCTCCACTCTAGCCGGCGTCTTGCTGAATTGTTTAGTCCCACAATCTTGGAAATGTTTTTCCGAATCGATATTACACATAATTGAAAGTTCATCCCTTAATCTAAAACATCCTACAAGCAATTATGGACAGTGGATAAAACTAACAAAGGTTTTAAAATTCAAGATTCAAATGCGTTAAGTGGCTTCATAAAGAGAGCCCACAGTATTCATTTCCACTTTTCAAAAGCAGACAAAAGAGACGGCAACTGGATAGACCGGGAGACGCCTAAAAGACTTTAGTCCAGAAAATTCCCGCAGCACCACGTAACTGCAAATATTAAAGCTAAGTTAGTGAATCAAAGCATATAGAGCATGGACAAAAATTTTAAATTTACATACATGTCCCTCAAAATCATTTTTCTTATTCATTAAACACCCAACAACAACAACAACCAAGCTAATCCCACTTGTGGGTCGGCTACATGAATCCTTTGTTTCCATTGCGCTCTATCAGTTACCAAATTCTTATCTAAGTTTAAGTAACTAAGATCACTCCTTATAGTTTCTTGTCATGTCTTCTTTGGTCTACCTCTTCCTCTTCATTAAACACCCTAATTCCTATAAATATTATGAATCTTGCCTCTCAGATTACTCCCGTCATTTTAACTAATACTAAAGTATACTAAATTAATACAATCATGGCACAGTAAGAGTATATATGTAAAAACAGAATACAAAGTAAAATGCTACCCTGATGAAATGGAAAACTAGAGTGGCAATATCTGTAATATTAGTAGCGAACTATATGACATTTCAGTAAATATGGATGTGGAGATTAATATATAGTAACAAAAAGAGTTAAAAGGGACTTGTACATGAGAAATCCCCAAAATAAAAAACCATACAATGACAAACACATCAATCAAGGGGTCTTCATTGGAGATTGGAAAGAAAGGAATTTGTATTGCTTACATTAGGTTAATTGTCAAAAAACAACCTTCTTATAATTAACTTGAATGTAAGCAACTCTTGTATTCAAACACAAAAAAATTTGATTAAGAATTTTCCAACTACAATTATGTTATATTAAAACTCATCTTTAAGTTCATGTCTATTTGTATTAGTTATAGAGATTCTAGCTGAACATATTCAACAGGAGGCGATTTAGTGCATATTTTTTGCTGACGATATTTTTATTATTAATAAGACTAGAGATGAGATTAAGTGAAACTCGAGTTATGGAAGTATTCTTTAGAATCTAAAATTTTTTATCTCAATAGATCTAAAATTAAATATACAAAGTGCAAATTTAATCAAAATAAAAATACTAGCATTTAATAGGTGACAATTAGTGATCAAATTACTAAGAAAAGTGAACAGTTTAAATATTTCGGTTGAATTATAAAAAATAAAAGTAAAATAAATTGTGATGCCATTAGTAAGATCCAAGCACAATAGATTAAGCAGAGAAATACAACTAGTATACTGCATTATAGAAAAATCCTAATTAAGCTGAAAGATAAATTTATAGGACATTAGTAAGATCAATGATATTATATTATACTGAATGCAGGACTATAAAATAGAAATATACAAAAAAATAAGTATCACAAAGATAAAAATATTAAAGTGAATAAATATGTAAACCAAAGGACAAGATAAAGAATATATACATCCGTAAAAAGGTTGGAATAGTTTCAAAAAAATATATATACAAGATTATAACTTTCCATAATTAAAAACCATTCACAAATGGCAATCAACCATTGCTCTAAAAATAAAAGCCAATTTGACTAAAACTACAAGATTCCATACAGTGTGAAAAGCATTTAATATAGTATGAACACTGTTTAAAAGTTCAAACTTCAATACTCATTTGATAAGCATTTAAGATAATTTCTCCTTAAACATATGTGACTTGTTTGTTTGCAAAGATTATGGTGGGGACACGACAACATCGGACCGTCGATTTATTCCAGGCAGGGTCTACACTCGACGTCCGAGATCTCACCACGTGGCGTCGATCTGGACGGAGGATTGATATCTGAAGATTTGACAGCAGGCATGATTGGTGGCTGATCAGTGAATTAAAAATCCCCATTTAAATCAATTTATTAATTTGAATGGGAATATTCCAATTTTTGGGCTGATTTCATTTATTTACTTCTTTTTTTAGACTTTCGCATTTGGCATTATTGTAATCCTTTTATTCTCGCATTTATTTCAGCATTTATTTTCACATTTTGAATTTCAAATGTAATAGACCTATATAAAGGCACGGACTAATGTTATTTGTGCTTAATCCTGGAATGAAATTACCGTATTTAAAATACTGTGTTATATCCGGCGAAGGGAAGGGTCGGGACCTTGGGTGAAAATCCCTAAATACCTTAAAGAAATTTGAGATATTTCCCAACTATTCTCTCTCAGTTCTCAGTTTCAAACCAATCAAAGTCCAGCCCCATTTTGCAATTTTGCAGCCCTAAAATTTATTTTCCTGTCATCTTCACTGTTGGCTCAGGAAAACGCCGCTTGCATCGACGTCGCCTCCGCCGCCCGCCTCGTCTCCGCCCCCTGCTGGCCTGCCAACCACCGATGAGTGCCGACGACGCTGCTGCCGCCCCACTCCTCCTTCAACAGTAGCCCTTGCCGAGCCCAAGCACCGCTGACGGGCGCTCGCCCAACTCCACCTCCGCCTCCGCCTCTGACGCCCCGCCGGCCATCCGGCGACGTTGGCGACCTCGACGTCGCCGCTCTAGTTGCTTCGCTCCACCGCCGGCAGCTCTCCTCGTCCGAATGTGGTCTCACCTCACACGCCGTACAGAGACCCGCATTCACTCCGTTCGCCCACCACCGCCCTCATCTCCGAACAGCCCACCAGTCACCGGCGTGCGCAGGCAGCAGCCCATGCTCCGACGACTTGTCGCGGCCATTTGTCCAGCTTACCTCCGTCGGATTTCACTGTATCACCGACATGTCAGACGATCCCCAGATTGCTGCAATTCATCCTTGAGTTCCGAAATCTTCTGTCGAGGTAAATCCGAACATCAACTAAATACTTTGAAAGTCCCGTGAGATTTTGTTGTGGTATCTGTTATTGGGGCTGTTTGATTTGCTCACTTGTGCGACCTGAACTTTGCTGTGTGATTAAATTGCTGTTGGGTAATATTATATTGTGAAGATGCCTATATTACTGCGTGTCCTGCCTCTGATTTGTTGAGATATAGCTGCCTAAAATTATTTGATAAATTTATTAAATATCATTTGAACTTGTTTCTAGGTATTTAAAATTGACTCGCTTCAGAGAGTTATAGTTTCTTGGTTATTACAGAATTATCATTAGAGATACTTTTGAACCAATTTATGCTTATCCGCTAGAATTATTTATCGATTTCTAATTTGGATTGCATCTTGCATATTGTCCCACATCAGATTAATTTTAACAAACAATAACAACAACAACAACAACAACAACCAAGCCTTAATCTCACTAGATGGGGTCGGCTACATGAATCCTTTATTTCCATTGCGCCCTATCAATTACCAAATTCTTATCTAAGTCTAAGTAACTAAGATCACTCCTTATAGTTTCTTGTCATGTCTTCTTTGATCTCCCTCTTACTCTTTGTATATAGGCAAAATCCAATAACTCAATTTTTCTAACTGGAGCTTCAATCGGCCTACGATTTAAGATTAATTTTAACAAAGTTAAAATAAAACTTGAAAAAAAAAATTTCTTATTTAAAACTGTGAATTATGTGAAATAAAATTAATTATTATATTGGAATGTGAGGATGTGATATAAGTTATTATTTTGATATATGTGTATAATGTAAAATATAATTAATTTTTAATATTAAGTTTTATGTGTGATGTGATATATCGGGTTAAAATTAACTAGATTAATTTTAATCTGGTGCAACAAAGAAGTGCTTGACCTGATTTGATCATATTGCTAGCACAATGAAAAGCTAATAAAACCTAGAGAGAAGAAAGAGTTTCTTGTAATTTCCCCTTCATCCTTGTATGTCAAGTTTGAGTTTCTTCTGACTTAGTTATGGATAAGCCAAGCAGAAGAGCTTTCTCAGCCCTCCAGTCCAACGCATAAAGAGCCTAAAAGAGTATCTCAATCCTCCTCTAATGGTTTAAAAGTGGATTGACTGCTAGCCTCTGTGAGGAGTTTGGATAAAATGGCTTAAAGAAGAGAGGGATTCAAGTAAAGGGGAAAACCATTTTAAGAAATCAAATTAACTACAAAATTTAACTTACTAAATTAAAGGCATGTGAAACATAAAAACAAAATAATATTATGCACAATTGGCAAAATACAATTACACATAACTACAAAACAACATTACATGGAAAAAATTTGCCTTTTGCATGTCCTCTCTTCCGCTTTCTTGGATATCCAGGAACACCAAATTGTATACTTCGGAATTATTTTGCTCGCCCCACCAAAGCTATATCTTCAGGTGACCAAGCTTTAGTCTCAATTAAGTGCATTTCATGTTTAACAGGGATTTTAAGCTCTCCAACAGTAGATGACATCACAGTCCTAAAGGCATGGATTACAGAGAATAACTGGACATATGAATACCAGCACAACCTAGCACACCACTTATGCTGAAGTATCCAACGTGATGGTGAACCGGAATGGCATTGTGGCGGTGAATGGAAGATGAAGCTACCTTGCACACCATGAAATACTTTGGAATTCAACCAAGCGGGTATGGATTTGTGAGGCATGATCTCAAACGACTCCTTTAGCAAGGATTTGACATGTTAGTTTGCATTGACTTAAAAATATCAACCACCATGGAAACTACATCTTGACTTGAATGTGAGAAGTAAAAGGCTATTTGAGAAACATTAGGATTAGTTGCCGAGCTCTTCCTCATCTCATTTGGTCTACCTAAAGTTACATCTGATTGAATACAATTCTCTATATATTGGTGAATTTGACAGTCATAGTAAACTTTCTTTAGTCGTCCTTGTTTTTTAACTTTTGCAAGAAAAAATAAGGATGAACCTCATAAATTTATCAATGGTAGGCTCTGAATCTTCTCAAAAAAAACCAAAAAATCATTAAAAGCTTCAGAATCCATACCCTTGAAGGCTGATGTACTGATTCTTTTGCTTTTTAACCTGAGCCTTGCAACAGATGGCTCTATTAATAGACTTTATTCTTCTTCTTCAAGGTCATGCCTTCAAGCCACACGCTGAGGATGACAACCTGGCATCAAGACCTGCATGTACTCTTTCTTGCATGGATTTGCTATGTTGTTGGCAAAGCCCATTCCACTTAAACTGGCTTTGACTTGGAATGATTGGATTTTTTTAAAGAAAATTTTCGAATTATTATCAATTTTTAAATAATCTACTAAAACTTTTTTCAGGTTATTATTATCTAACTTGGCCTCTTTTTGTTGCCTTACATTTTTTAAATATTTTAAAAAAATTTAGAGTTTAGAACAGAACCAATTCTTAAATTTTTGTTGCTAATATGAAATTAAAATTTAAAAAATACTGAAAAAATATCACTTTAATATTCTATAACTGTTATGTTTAATCCTCGCTAAAGGACCGAAGCTATTGAAACTTTTTACTCAAGATATTCTAACAATGACAATAATATGAGCTTATTGAAGTAGTGAAAAGGTTTGTCAAAACAATATGTCATTCTATCTGCTTTCGCTCGAAATGTTCTAACGGCACAAGCATCAACTATAACATCTAAATCAACTTTCTCCACCACAAGAATAATAAGAGACTACAGAAGTAGCTTATTTACTTCGACCCTTTGTATGTTTACTTATCCATAAGATTGGTTTGTTGTCGAGTCACAAAATCAACAGTATAATTTTGTTGACAAACTCAAAGATAACAATTTAGAAGAGGAAAAATACTTCAGCAAATGTTTTTATAATTACGAAGAATTATTTTTTATAATGTGATATGTTTAAACGAGCTACAATTGTTTTATTGTAAATTTTTTCATTAATATTAATAATATTTTTTAGCAATATTAAAAATATAAAATATTTTTTTTTAAATACATCATCAAGTATATTTTTTAATTAAATATACTCAACCTAACCCAAAATGTGGAACCGGACTGGGCCCGAGCTCGTTCTAGCTTAGGCCAACCGGTTCCGAACAGTCCAGAACTGGTTGGAACCGGACCTAAACTGATCAGACCAGACAACCGGTCCAGTCTAGTCCAATTAGCAGGGTGATCTACAGTCACAGCATAGTAGACAAAGTAAGCATGAAGTATACACACACATGCACTGATGAAGGAAAATCTGAGATGTTTGGCGTTAAAACGATCCACTACAAACTTAATTAGAAAGTAAAAGTGCATAAGTATGTCATAAACACATCTTTAGAGGAAAAATTGTATACAAATGTGCCATCAAGTAATTTTCAGCATAAGCATGTTCAATCTCTTCTACCACCGTATTAAATCATTGCTATATAAAAATTGCTAGGAAAAGAGAAAACAACAATATGTTGCATGATCAAACATCAGTATGATTGGAATTGAAGACAATGTACATTTTCAACAATAACTACTTAGAAACTTATTTGTTATCCACCCTAAATAAATGCCTTAAGCAATTGTTTGGTCGGACTTTGGATGTTGGTATGAAAGAGAAATTGAGTTTATACTTATGCATGATGTCAAATAAAATCATTCTAATATTGAGATTTCTAAATGATGTGAAATAAAGTTGAAATTTTTGTAAATTTATATAAGATGTGAAATATGTGCATGATGTGAAATAAAACTAGTTTAAGGACTTCTATAAGATATGAGAAAATTAATTTTATATTAAAATTTAAGTGGGATGTAAAATAAATATAGAAATGATTAGGTGTTTTTTTTGGCCTCCAACCAAGCTAGGCTAATAGTTGGAAAACATTTCCACAAACTATATAAAAAGCAATGAGACCCTGTTTGGAAGGCTATGGCAAAAGTTGTTTTTCGTAACCATGTTACAGTTGTGTTGTACAGCACAACTGCTTTGCCAAACAATTTTTTAATGAAAATAATTGTATTGTACAAAACAATTATGGGAGAAAACACTCCCAAACAAGGCCTCAGTAACAACATATCACAAACATAATGGGCATACTGATAGAAAAAGCATAAGTTTAAAGAAAAAAGTTGATGTAAGAGAGGAGAAACTTACATTTCTAATGAAGGTTAATCTAGAGCCCGGCAAGTATCCTTGACAATAGTATGCTGTGAGCATGTAACCACAATCATATGTGTGGCAACGCATAGTAGCATCATCCCATGCCAAGACACTACACAGGGCTCCTTTCAATTAGATTGTCGGCGTCTCTTCACATTCTCAACCTCCCGTGAACTACTTCTAGCCTTAGATGACCTCCCCCGATCCCAATCATCACGGTCTAGTTCATGTTCCCTATGCTTATAGTGATCCCCATGCCTATCTCTGTCATCCCGATACCTGTCTCGCTCTCTGTCTCTCTCTCTCTCCCTTTCTCTCTCCCTGTCTCTTTCCCTCTCCCTCTCCCTCTCCCTGTCTCTCTCCCTCTCCCTCTCCCTCTCCCTCTCCCTCTCCCTTTCCCTCTCCCTATCCTTGTCCAAATCTCGCTCCCTACTCCGGCCCACATCTCTTTCCTCATACTGCCTCCTGTCAAACCAATCCTGTCCATGGCTGGCATCTTTCTCCCTCACATGCCTTCTCTCCGAAGCCCCTGACCAATCACGATCAGCAGCTTTGTCCTTCCCATGACTTCCTTCACCACAGTGCTGGTCAGATGCAGCATCATCCCCATAACTAGATTGTTCTTCTCCTCCCCAGCCACCCATACTTGGATCAGGCCACATGCCCACACCGGTAGCAGGCATCCCTCTTCCAAAGAAAGCTGGGTTGACATGTGGTGCAACAACAGGAGGAAATGAAGGTAACAAGCCTGTGAAAGCACTAGCAGCCGGACCAGCAGGAAAACCGCCATATCCGGCACCCATTCTGCTAATTGCTGCTCCATAACCAGTTGGATCAAATCCCTGGCCAAGCATTGCACCAGGGTGCAATACTGGAGGTGGCGGTGCAACCATACTACCATTTCCCATAATACCTCTGCCACCGACTAGCCCAACCCGGTTCCTTGCATTCCCCATTGGCCCTCTGTTTCCCATTCCACCCCTTCCCCAATTACCACCACCTCCAGCACCTCTTCCGAAATTCCCACCTACATGACCACCTCCAAATCCTCGACCTTTCTGAGGAAAGGAAGACTGTGATGGAGAAGGACCGGGACCTGTCGCTTGCTGGTTCCTAGCCATCTGAGCCTCACCTAGTCTCCGAACCCCGAGTGGTGATGAGTAGGCCACGATGCATGGCCTGCCACTGAATATGTGCCCGTTCATACCCTCCTTGCAGGCAGTGGCAGCTCCTGGATCATAAAATTCAACCTGAGCATATCCTTTTGATTTCCCACTAGCCTTCTCATCAAAGAACCTAACTTCCTTCACTGGTCCGTACTTGCAAAGCTCTGCCTCAAGATCGGCATCAGTCGTCCACCAGTGAAGCTCCCCAACAAAAAGAGTAGTAGTTCCCCCTCCAACACCACCACCACCTGCACCAGCAGCCCCATTCATGTTTGTTCCTACAGAAGCTGGAGGCCCAGGAACTGCTCCGCTAACAGGGTTACTGGCGAAGCCGATCGGAGCGTTTGCACTGCCGCCTACCACTCTTTGCCTCGGAAAACCTTCATTTACAGGACCACTGGCTTGCCTCGCAAACCTATCATTCACAAAGGTAGTAACACCTGAATGCCCATGCACCTCAATAGTCCCAGCCGAAGATTGCCCTGGATCAGGCCTAAGTCCGCCTGCCGGAACCGGAGGCCTCGCAGGGATCAACGACTCGTTGCTCCCCGTAAAACCACCAGATCCGTCGACTAGCCTATCTACCTTAACATCTCCAGCTACCCCAGGGATCTGAACCTTCTCCAGGGTATCACCTGTAGGCGGAGGCGGGACAGGGGCCGGCGGCTGCTCTCCCCTGATCTCGTCCTCCCTTGTTAAACTACCGGCGGCGGCCTCGCCGCGGTTGATTGACGACTGAAAGAAGCCCTCCCCGACGTTGACATCATTGTAGAGGTCGTCGTAGTCCTCATCTTCGCCATAGAACTGCTCCTCGTCTTCGACTGCAGAGATCACTTCGTTACCGTGGTAACCGGGCCGATCACCATCGCCGCCGTGCTCCATTTGGGAAAGATCTTCCATGCGTTCGCACCGGGGGAGTGAGGCGCGACGAAACCCTAGATTTTCATCGTCTTCCTTGTCCAATAATTTCACTTCTGGAAAGCCCGATTGGGGCAGGAGATGAAATATTCGAATAAGGTATTTTAGTTTAGGTTGTAAAATAAAATTAATATTTTTATTAAAAAATATTAAATATATAAAATAAAATAACATTTTTTATATTAAATATTTTATAAAATAAATAAAAAAATATTTATTATTATTATTATTATTTTATTTGATTCTGATTTTAGTCCTCACAACAGGACCGAGCACAAAATTAGAGCGCAATTTTAGATTGAGACACAAAATAAAATATCAATTTTAGTAATTTTAATAATTCCAATAATTTTATATCAGTAATTTGAATAATTTTTATAAATTATTTAATTTTTATATATTTAAATTAATTTTTTAATAATAATTAAATATTATTTTTTGGTCTGGTATTTTCAACTGAAACTGCTGACTTTTCATTGAAATTAAAACTCGGTAGCCTTTTCAAATCGGTTTCGATCGAAAATGATGAGAAACTGCCAAGCTTCGATTAATTTGGCCGAATTTCAGAACTAATACATGTGGCATGAATGTTGATGAAAAAAAAATCTAAGCTATATATATATATATATATGAACTGTTTGTTAATGGAAAAAAATAATTTAATTGAATTTTTTAGTTATCTTTAAAAATATATATAATATAAAAAAATGAGTTAGTTGAATTAAAAATTATATGAAATATAAAGTAAAGTTAATTGATTTATTAAAAATTGTGTTAAACGTAAAATAAAGTGATTATTTAATATTAAAATTTATATAAGATGATATATAAAATAATTTTTTAAGTATTTAAAAAAAAAAAAAATTGGCTGCGGCTAAAATTAGTGTTGCCAAATAGGGCCACAGTGATGGTAAAAAGAGCAGTAGAAAAAATGTCAAGATTTTCTAAACTTAATTTAGTTAGAGAGAAAAAGATACTTTGAAAATTTCTATGACTACGATGAAAATAAAATAAGTTAATTTTATTAAAAATTACACTCGATGTTAAATAAAAATGATTGTTTTATTAAAAATTATATTAGATGTGAAATAAATTAATTATTTAATATTAAAATTTATATAAGATGAGAAATAAATAAATTTTAATTTTTTTTAATTATATAAAGTTTTTAGCAATGACTATTTTAGTGATGATTAAAATTTTCATTTATCAAATAAAATTTAAACTTTAATAATAAAAATCGAGAAACAAATACAGAGTATTTTTCGAGAACTTTGTAATAGGTTGAAGGTAATAGGTTCTTTTATGTGAAGTTAAAAGACTCACAATTTTCACAAATTTGATGATTAATTGATATAGAATTTAATTTAGGAGACTCTTTTTGTTGATTTATTGTTCTCTCATTGGCGCGAGAATCAAAACAGGACTAAAATAGTATTAATTTAAAAAATAACAATAATAATAATAAATAAATTTTTTAAATTATTTTACACAAATTCAAATATAAAAAATATTACTTTACTTTACATACTCAACAATTTAAAATAAAAATATCAACTTTATTTCACATTCTAGATCAAAATATTTAAATCGAGTATTTTGATCTAAGATATGAAATAAAGTTTATATTTTTATTAAAAATTATTGAGTATGTGAAGTAAAATATTATTTTTTATATTAAAATTTGTGTAGAATAATTAAAATAATTTATTTATTTTTTTATTTTTTTTAAATTAGTATTATTTTGATCCTGTTTTGGTCCTCGCGCCAAACAGAGAGTTTGGGAATTAGAAAAATTTAGTCATTATATATTTTTTTGGTACGGCAAACAATTTTTTATTACTTAAAATTTTAAAAATTTAACTTCATAGCAGATCAAAACACAGATTTTTATATAAAAAATAACTTTACAACTCATTTTATACCATTTGTAATACAATTATTAGTTTATTTGATATTTTACATTATTTTTAATATAATTAATTTTATTTTTTTATTAATTCACATTTCAAAAAAAAAGTTTAGTTTGGTTGAAGAAAAAAAGTTTAGAACAATTTTATGATTTTTTTAGAAAAAAAAATGTATGATGTAGAATAAATTGAGTTTGTTATATAAAAATTTGTGTTAGAATTGAAATAAAATTGATTTATTTATTAAGAATTATATTAAATGTGAAATAAAGTGATTATTTAATATTAAATTTTGTATAAGATGAAATATAAATAAATTTTTAAGGTTTTAAAATTTTTAATCATGACTATGATTAAAATTTTGCTTACTAAATGGGATTTAAGATTTTCATTCTAAAAATAAAATTTTTCACCAACCAAACAAATAAGAGTTATAATTATTTTCACAAAATATAAAAATCTCTTTAACAAGTGACTTTTACTCAAAGACAATTAAAAAAGACATCACCAACAAACTAAAACATTGAAAGCAATTCGTTATATTGACATTTAATATTCAATTATATTGGGGTAAAAGTCTTAATAAATTATCAATTACACAAATTAGGGAATACGTGCAAGTAGTTAGGAATAAGAGAAAGAGAGAGGCAAAGAGCACCCTAGGATTGCCACTGAAATAGAGAATATGATAGACATTGATGCTAGAAATAGTGGAGTAAAATAGAGCATATGGTTGAAGCTAAATAATCGAATTGTCACTAAATAAAGGGATAATCTTTTTATTTATGTGAAACTCTCTCTCTCCATTATAAATACAAGTATTTATAATTGAGATAGAGTAAATAAAAACATATGGATTAAGTGGACTCCATTAATGCGGCTCTGTTTGGTAATAAGAAAAAAAAAGATTTGATTGAAATTTTTAGTCATTTTTGAAAAATGTGTATGATGTGAAATAAAGTAAGTTGATTATATTAAAAATTGTGTAGGATGTGAAATAAAGTTGATTGATTTATTGAGAATTATGTTGAATGTGAAATAAAGTGATTGTTTAATATTGGAATTTGTGTGAGATGAGAAATAAAATAATTTTTTAAGTTTTTTTTTTAAATAAATTTAAGATTTTAACCATGACTAGTTTTAGCCATGATTTTTAGCCCATTGCCAAATAGGGCCTAAGAGAGTTCTGTGACATAGTTGGCTATCCAACTAGCTCATATCCACAATCAACCTATTTTTCATTAATGACTGTCAGCTTTCTTTAGTCCACAACCTAGTCATCGTATCGTATGATCATAACTACAGAGCCAACTGACATGTGGTTATGCAACAACCCTACTTAGATACATTAATATAATAAGATTTAATATTAGTTTTTAAATTAAATTTTTAAGTATAAATATTTTTATAAATCACTGCCTTAGGTAAAATTATAACTACTTTAAGCTAGTATTTTAATTATAATATTATTATTGTAATCACATTATTAATTTTTTATAATATATATTATTCTAAAATAAGTTTATATAATATAACTTTAATTATAAATTTTTATTAATTAATTAAAATATTAATGAATATGATAGAATTTGTTTAATTGGTAACTAATAAACTTTTATTTATTTTTTCTTATAGTTTTAAATTGTTATTAGTTTATGTTTTATAACTACTTTTATTTTCTTACCTATTAAAATAATATTTTTTAAATAACATTTAACTTTTTTGAAAAAATAGAATATTGAAATTTCTTGAAGAATGAGCAACTTCTGTGACACATAAGTTGCCCACCTCTCAGGCGACTTCATTGATACAGAAATTGTTAGATGTTCGGGCGACTTCTGTTTAACGGAAAATAATTTATAGTATTAGAAATATGCTCTATTTGATGGGTAGTTCTGATCATGTGACTTCTCAAGAAGATAGCCTACTAACCATCTGACGTCTGTGATACTTATACACATAATATAACTAAAATATTAAAAATATATTTCATTTTTATTTTTTAAATGTATGCTACATAAATAAATTCTAAATACAAATAAATTTCAAGTGACATAGCATTTTGATATATTATATATGAGTTCATGTGACGACCCGGTTACCCGGACGTCAGAAAATAATATATTCTTTCCATTTTTTTTAGATGTATTATCTCAACTCAAATTATTATATATCATAATTCAGAAATACCTTCAACCTCTTTACCCTTGTCCCGTGATCTAACTAGTGCAACACCTGCCACCAAAAATGGCAGGAGCCTGTTAATATAGACTCAGTAGATAAAACAACATCCCAAATAAAAACAGTAATCAACTCAATACTGCATACAGATAGAATACAACTCATATATTTAGAATCAAATCACGAATAAAGTTAATCTCTACAGCAATAATTCAATATGCAAATAACGAGCAAATTTTTTTTTTATTAATTTTACTTTTATCTTTTGGGCCTGTGATTTCTCATACTACGCCTCAGCTGCCTTTTACACATTTGGGGATCGTCATCCCCTAGCCCCGTAGGCAATAATCCATAATGGCAAAAATGTGAGGTCCTCAATCAGTTTTGGGAGTTTTCACCCCCTAGCCCTGTAGGCAATAGCCCATAATGGCAATGGACGACGTCGCGCCTATATATCATATGCTCGAGCTAAGGCAGGTGCGTAATCCCACAGAAATCACATTT